>CM052708.1:100315779-100390204 GCA_028551405.1 Uromys caudimaculatus
TTGGCGGACCCTCAGAAAAATGGACATAATACTACCTGAGGACCCAGCTATACCTCTCCTGGGCATATACCCAGAAGATGCTCCAACATGTAATAAAGACACATGCTCCACTATGTTCATAGCAGCCATATTTATATTAGCCAGAAGCTGGAAACAACCCAGATGTCCCTCATCAGAGGAATGGATACAGAAAATGTGGTACATCTACACAATGGAGTATTACTCAGCTATTAAAAACAATGACTTAATGAAATTTGCAGGCAAATGGATGGAACTTGAAAATATCATCCTGAGCGAGGTAACTCAGTCACAAAATTAGGAACATGGTATGTACTCACTGATAAGCGTAATTAGCCCAAAAGTTCAGAATACCCAAGTTTCACTTAACAGTATCCGCTGGACTGAGAGTGAGGTCCCAGATGGAGGAGTTGGAGGAAGGTCTGAAGGAGCTGAGGGAATTTGCAGCCCCATGGAGGGAGCAAGAGAGTCAATGGGCCTGACCCCCCCCCCCTGTCCTCTGGGAATTTTGACCACCAACCAAAGAATACACATTGATGGACTTATGGTTTGGACCACATATGTGGCAGAGGATGACTTCGATGGCCATCAGGGAGAGAGGAAAGGCCCTTGGGCCTGAGGATGTTAGAGCCCCCAGTAAAGGGGAATATGGGGATGGGTGGACGGGGGTGGGTGGGAGGTGGAATTCCCTCTTAGAGGCGGGTTGGGGAGGGGACAGGGGGTATCCAAAGAGGAGACCCAGAAAATGGGAAACATTGGAAATGTACATAAAGTATCAAAAATAAAAAAAGGAAAAAAAAAAAAAAAAAACTAGCTGTGTTTCCAAACCTAGTATGTTGTCCAATCTTTATGTACTAGGAATGATCAAGCCTTAACTGAAGACCCAACCGGAACAGTCTGAAGGGCTAGGTGAACAAAAATCATCTGTGATCAGCAGTCCTTCCCGAAGCTGTTCTAGAAGAGTCTCCCAAGGAAATACCAGCAATCAGATGCTGAATCATGAGTCCTAACATTCTTGAGAATGGATCTTTTTATGGCTGTTTCCTTAGCCTTCCATTTTGCAATATACAAACCTCACAAGCTGTATATAGTTTTATAAAGACATTTGTATAAAAGTGCAGTATGCATAGATCAAGTAAAGATGATTTTCTCCTTGTTTGAGTAGGTAAAAGATAACTGCCTTTATTGAGGTGTTAATTTGATCATGTAACCGCATTGAAATCCTAATCTTCATGCGATATGAAAGGACAGCAGAATGAATCTTCAGGACTCTGTTGCCAACAAGATTCATTGGCTATATGTAAGCTGAAGTTCTGTGTAGAGACACTTTTATGTCACATCCAGTTTGGGAGTTGTTCCCACATAGTGGGATCAGCAAATCATGTTACCTGTTATCTGTTTGTTCTTGATTTATTTATCACCTGTTTTAAACCAAGATCTTCAGGAGATCTCCCTCTATCAAATCTGATCCTTACTACTTTGGAAAACATCCAAAGACTTTTCTTCTTTCCTGTTAATACAACAATTGAGCCTTGCTCCAAATGTAATATATGCTTTGTCCAGTACTTTGAAGTCATTAGATGTAGAGACTGATGCAATCAAGTAGCCCTTTTTCTATCCTGGTCTGCTCCATTTTGACCTCTCACAAAGAGAATACAGAATACCACTATTACCTTTCAATTTACTGAAGGGCCAAGAGCCCAACTTAATCTCACAAGATCCATTTTGCTTTTAGACTACATCTTCCATTAAAATTGTCCTTAGGTTGAACTCAGTTACTGAAAAACACCTAACATGTTTCAGGAACTAAGACCCCCCTAGCAACAGCCACTCCACCCTTAGCAATAGACAATTAGCTCTTAAGAGAAAAGTGCTTAATGTTCCAGATGTTTTGCAATAGATCGATTAAGCTAATCACAATAGCTCATAGCAAGCTGAAATCATTACTGGCCAATAGAAATGTGTCAAGCTGTAATTTTTTAAAATACTAACCAACGATGTAACTGCCAGGATGAAAAGCCCCTTACCCTGTTGTACTTAAGATAAAAAGGCAAGGGTTCATTAGCTTGGGGCCTTATACACTCATGCACTGCATTGGAAAGGTTAGAGGGTCCAAATTCAAGCTTGAGAAAAGACTCTCTGCTTTTGCATACAAGTTGGATTCCTGGTAGTCTCTATTGATCTGTGGGGACCTCACAATCTGGGCATAACACTTATAACAATTTTATTTTGATAAATAAAAAAAGATTGTATGGAGTTTAAATATCTTCCTCTACAATAACACATTTATTATTATTTACTGAGGCAGTGTTTTGTTGTGTAGCCTGAGCTCTATAGATTAGGTTGGCCTGGAACTCACAACCTTTGTCTCCCAAGAATTGATATCAAAGGCATAAATGTAATTATTTAGTATCTATGTACCCTTGAAATATTTATATCAAATTTTTATTTCTTTTCTCCCTTCTTAGGAAATTATTTATGTCAATGTATTTATCTTAATTTAATATCCCTTTCTGTTTTCAACTTCATTCAAATTCCTTTCCATTTAATGTATAAGCATATTCCTAAGTAACATTGCATCAGCTCAGAGGTTTTGCCTTGGGTTTATGTGTTATGCACTAAGGTGAGCTGTAACCAGTTCTCCTGTGGAACCCACATTTAAAGAGAAGAGTTACTCAGAGTAGCACTGACATCCTACTACATCTGGGGTAGCAGGTCCCCAATCTATGCCATGTTAAATAGACCATTGTTTGTCACTGCATCCCATTGAATACTATGATGGCATATCACATTTAGACCTCATTTGGGATTAATATTTTGTCCTTGTAAATTTAAAACAATATTACATTGTTCTATAGCATGTGGGTTTATTTGATTTATGTATCTCCTCTGACAAAAAGCATTTGTATTCTGTATTGCCAAGCTGATAATTAATGCAGTTAATAAGTTTAACAGTTTTATTCTTTAATCTCTTGTCTAGTAGTCTGTGGATTCCTATATTGACTAGCAGAATGTATCTTTCCTAAGGCAAAATGATTTTTGGCACCAGAAAAAGCATTATCTTAATAAAGCAAAACCTACTTTGTATCTTTGAGAAAAAATGGGCCATTTTCAATTTCAGACTTTCATTTCCAAGTGGTTATATCTATCAGCAGAGTTTGCCACCCTGACTGTATCATGTAGACCAGGCTGATCTAAAATCCCCAGAGATCTGCCTATCTCAATCTCCTTTATCCGCTGTGTTTTAGCTCAGATGCTGTGTTGCACCTGGCCATGCCCCCATCCCTTTCTTTGTAAGGAGAGGCATTTAAGGCCTTCCCCCTGACTTTGCCCATAGCAGTCAACCTCCGGCTGCGTTTCTACATGCCATGAGCACAAAGCATTAATTCCCATAGGACAGGATTGAGCAGACTGGCTGTTCCAAACTTGGGAAAACCTGAAATGAATTATCTTGTAGCTGTGGCTCCAGGAAGGTTCCCTGGGTTTTGCCATCTGCTGCTGCATGGGCTGCACTTAGCGTGTGTATAACCTGGAGTCTGGCTCTTCCCCCTCAGCCCATGTGCTCTGCCCATGGGAGAATCCCAATTTCTGTGTTCTGTTTGTAAATTCAGTGGGACCTTCTTATAAAAGCCATCCTCTATACTACCTCCCCTTATGCCCTTGCTCTTTGGCTAGGCAATGTTCATCCCAGCCACTGTTCCAGAAACCTCTGGCTTTGTCTGCTTCCATTCTTATTTAAATTTTTGAAGAAACCAGGGCTCTTGTCTAGCTAGTCTGACTTTTCCCTGCTTTTTATCTGGGCCTATTTTGGTTCTAAGCTTGGGTTCTAATTGCTAGTTGTAGAAATTAAGTCTGGTTCTTCCCATCCTCATGCTACCAGAAATAAAACTCAGGTTAAAAATGTATGTTGAGTCTAACTAGAATCAAGACTTAAGATAGCCCCTTTATTTTAACCTACATTCTGCCATGTGACTGGTTACCTGTGCTCAGGTACCATGTATCCATCTTCTCACATCTTCTCTGGGTGAATCTTTTGTACCTGGCACTATTCCATAATTCGTTCTGCCTCCAGATACCCCACCTCCCATTAATTGCCTAAGCTATAGGCCATTAGATTCATTATTGACCAGTGCCATATCCATACAGACATGAGATACTCTCTCTTTACAAGCTCCTGTACCAATGTTTGAGTAAAAAAAATGTTCTCTAAATTCTGATTGGTTAATAAAGTCAGCCTCAGGATAGGCAGAGAAGGCAGGGCTGCCTATCCCAGGGAGAGGGTGTCAACGGTAAAGAGGAAAGAAGATATGAGGTAGCCATAAGACAGAGGATCCAAGAAGAGTCATGATGACCAGGTCACCAAGGGATTTCCCATGAGGACACATATGAAGCCTAGCAAGCCAGGGAAAGATGCAGACTGCAAGTAGCACAGGTATTCTGGCTGGAAAGTAGATAATTTAGAGGGTTAGAATACATGAATATTCATCCAGTCATAGTGCTTAAAGCTGGTTAATAAACTTAGGTCTTTGTCTTAATTATTTGGAGGCTAAACCAGGCTAGAATGGGCAGAGTAGTACCCAGCAGTTAATTGAAAACAAAGGAGGTACGGAAAACCGCCAATAAATATATTTACATTTATATATCTATATCTATACACCTATCTATATATCTATATCTGAAAATATTTCTGTATCGGATATAGATATGTAGATACAGATACAGAAATAAAGTGAGCTATAGATACATAAATGTAGGTAGGTAGATAGGTATGATAGATAAATAGATAGATAGATAGATAGATAGATAGATAGATAGATAGATAGATAGATAGGAATTCATTTTATAACTTCTGTTATTCAATAGAATACTGAGTAATTCAAACATACACGTCTAAAGACTGAAAAATAACATCCATACATGAAAAAAATGTGATGTTTGTCTTTCTGGGTATGGGTTATTTCACTCAATATAACATTTCCAGCTCCATTCATTTACCTATGAATTTCATACTTTTATTTTTCTTTACATTGTAATAGGTATTACATTACAGGTAAACATGAACAGCTACTACCTATATACCAGTTGATGGATATCAAAATGTTTTTTACATATGTACTAGCTATTTTGAATAGAGCAGCAATAAACCTGAGTGATTATGTAACTTTGTAGTATGAAATACACTCCTCTGAATACATAACAAGGAGTGATATGGATCACATCGTAGATCAATTTCTAGTTTAAGGAGGAACTGCCCCACTGATTTCCATAGTAGCTTCACCAATCTATACAGTCCCAAGCAGCACAGGAACCTTCATCTTTCCCCATATTATCCCATCATTTGTTGTGTTTTGTTTTCTTTATTGTAGTTATACTGACTGAGTCATAGTGAAATCTCAAAGTAGTTTTAATTTGCATCTTCCTGAGAGTTTAAGGTGGTGTACACTTAAATTTCTTAGCAATTTGTGTTTTTGTTTTTGTTTTTTTCTAAGAAGTTTGTTTTCGGTTTTAAGGTCTACTTTTTAACCAAGTTGTTTGTTTTCTTGATGTTACAATTTTTTAGTTCCTTTAATACTCTAGAGATATATTCTCTGCCAGATATATTGCTGGAAAATATTTTACCCACTTTATTGGTCCTTACTGTGCTTTATAATGGGAGACTATGAGGATTTGCAACCTAAAATAAACCCTTTCCAAGTTGCTTTTTGTCGTATCACAGTAACGGAAATCTAAGGAAGACACAAGGGTATTTTCACAATTTCAGTCTTTCCCACCCATGAGTATAGGTTTCTTCATATTTCTGTATCTTCTTCATTCTATTTTCATTCCATAAAGTCTTTCCACAATGGCTTTCCTAGCTCATTTATCCTTTGTAGAGGGAGGTTACCTTATGTTTGAATTTTGATGGAGATTGGATTGAATCTGTATACTGCTTTTGGTAAAATGTCTATTTTTACTATGTTAATCCTACTGATCCATGATCACAGGAGATCTTTCCATCTTCTGACATCTTCAACTTCTTTCTTCAGTGACTTAAAGTCCTGGTCATACATATCTTTCACTTGCTTAGCAAGAATTGCAGCATGATTTCTTATATTATCTCCAAATTTTTAACCCAAAATTTTTCCTGTCTAAAGAAAATGCAGGGACAAAAACAAAGCAGAGACTGAAGGAAAGGCCATTCAGAGATGGCACCACCTTGGGATCCACCCCATCTGTAGACACCAAACCCTGACACTATTGCTGATGCCAAGATGTGCTTGCAGAGAGGAGCCTGGTATGGCTGTCATCTGGGATGCTCTGCTAACAACTGACTAAGATAGATGCATATACTCACAGCCAACCATTGACCCCAGAGTCCACAGTGGAAGAGTTACAGAAGGACTGATGGAGCTAAGGGGATTGCAACCCCATAGAAAGAAAAAATAGTGTCAACTAACTGGAACCGTCAGAAATCCCAGGGACTAAACCACCAAGTAAAGAGTATTTGAGCCAGTCCATGGTTCCTACTACATATGTAGCAAAGGATTGCCTTCCTTCTTGTTTAGTTTCTTTGGGTCTGTGAATTGTAACGTGACACTTGTATTTTATGGGGAATATCCACTTATAATTGAGAATATACCATGCATGTCTTTTTGGGACTGGGTTACCTTACTCAGGATTATATTCTCATGTTGCATCCATGTGCCTGCAAAATTCATGATGGTTTTTAATAGCTGAATAGTATTCCATTGTGTAGATGTATCTTTATCTGTTCTCCAGTTGAGGGACATCTAGGTTGTTTCCAGTTTCTGGCTCTTATGAATAACTCTACTATGAATATAGTTGAGGCAGTGTCTTTGTGGTATGTTGAAGCATCTTTTGGGTATCTGCCCAGGAGTGTTATAGCTGGGTCTTAAGGTAGGATTATTTCCAGTTTTCTGTGAAACTGCCAAATTGATTTCTAAAGTGGTTATACAAGTCTGTACTCACGATGAAGAAATGTTCCCCTTGTTCCATATTCTTGCCAGCATGTACTATCTCTTGAGTTTTTTACATTGGCCATTCTGTGTAAGATAGAAACTCAGTGTTGCCTGTAATTAAAAAAAAAATGCTACCTCCTTTCCTGGGACTTCTTTCGCCACTCCTGGCTTAGGTCCAAGTTTGGTTGCAATGGACTGGACTGCCTGTTCCTCCCAGCTTAGCTCTGCCAATGGCCACAAACCAGAAGCTTTGATCACGCTCCCAGTCAGCCCCTCTATCTCTGCCCACATTTGCTCCAGGGAAGAAAACATTCAGACAAATTTATATTAATTTTAAACTTGTCAAATAGCATAATTGTCTGGCGCAGAGTCTCCTGTCCTAACCATATCAGTCTATCTCAGCCAGCATCCACCGACCTGCTTGGTTAACCACTGGTGGTGGAGGCTGCCACTTCTAATTTTCCCCCAAGATCTTACATGACTGCTACTTTCTTCTTGTTCCAAAGCCTGGCTGGAAAACCTGTTTCTTTTCTTCACATCTCGTTTTCTCCTGCAATCTGGAAGTCCTACCTTTACCCTTTGCCCAGCAATTGGCTTCTACCTTCTTTATTGACACAATCAAAATCTAATCAGGGAATTAGCACCTCCTTCTTGAACTCAGAGTTGTTTTGATTTACATTTCCCTTATGACTAAGAACTTCAAATATTTCTTTAAGTGCTTCTTGGACATTTGAGATTCCTCTGTTGAGAGTTCTGTTTAGTTCTGTACCTCAATTTTAACTGGGATATTTGGATTGTTGGTGTCTAACTTCTTGAGCTCTTTGTAAATTTTTGATATCAGTCCTCTGTCAGATATAAGGTTGGTGAACATCCTTTCCCAACCTGTGGGCTGCCAATTTCCCCTGTTGACAGAATCCTTTGCCTTACAGAAGTTTTGCAAGTTTCATGAGATCTCATTTATCAACTGTTGATCTTAGAGACTGAGCCATTGGTGTTCTATTCAGGAACTTGTTTCTTGTACCAATGCATTCAAGAGTATTTCCCTCTTTTGCTTCATTGAGATTTAGTATGTCCACTTTGGTGTTGAGGTCTGTGACCAACTTGGGCCTGAGTTTTGTTCAGGGTCATATGTGTGGATCTATTTTCATTCTTTTACATGAAGAAATCCATTTACTCCAGTGCCATTTGTTGAATATGCTGTAATTTTTTCCACTGTATGGTTTTGGATTCTTTATAAAATTTCAAGAGTCCATAAATGTGTGGATTTATATTTGGGACTTTGGCTCGATTCCATTGATCAACATGTTTATTTCTGTACCAATATCATGCAGTTTCTATCACTATTTCCCTGTAGCACAGGTTGAAGTCAAGGATGGTGATGCTTTTCAAAGTTCTTTTATTGTTCAGGATTGTTATTGTTTTGGCTATCCAGGGTTTTTTGTTTTTCCATATGAAGTTGAGACTTGCTCTTTCAAGAACTATAATTGTTTTGGATTTTTGATGGGGATTACATTGAATCTTTAGATTGGTAAGATGGTCACTATCACTATTTTAATCCTACCTATCCATGCTGCACTGGGATAGCAGGCTGCTCACGGCAGCTTGGCTTGGTCCTGGTGGCTCAACAAGTAGGAAAGATGGGTAGGGGAGGCGAGTCTGACCTGTATGGTTCAGGAGTCAAATTTCTGATTGAGTTGGGAGTAGAAGCATTATGAGAATGGAGGTCTGCCTGGAACAACAGGTTACTCATAACAACTTGACTTGGGACAGAGGGCCCAGAAAGCAGAGAAGATGGGTTGGGGAATACAAGCTTACCAATCTGTTTCAGGGGTCTGTTGGAGATGGTGGAGAGGTGGTAGGAAAATGGAGGTCCCCCTGTGTGATGGTATGTATATGCTTGGCCCAGGGAGTGGCACTATTAGAAAGTGTGGTCTGTTGGAGTAGGTGTGTCACTGTGGGTGTGGGCTTAAAACCCACATCCTAGCTGCCTGGAAGTAATTCTTCTAGAAGCCTTCAGATGAAGATGTATGACTCTCAGATCCTCCTGCACCATGCCTGCCTGAATATTGTCATGCTCCTTCCTTGATCATAATGGACTGAACCTCTGAATCTGTAAGCCAACCCCAATTAAATGTTGCTTCTTTAAGAGGTGTCTTGCTCATAGTGCCTGTTCGCACCAGTTAAACACTAAGATAAAACCCAGCAGACAGTGGACTACTCTGTGTGGTATTGGTTTGCCTTGCCACCCATTGTTGGCCTTCATTGGGTTTTGCTGAGGCTGGTCTTAGCTGGCTCTGCTGAGTGGTATTGTTTAGCTTTGCCACTCTTTCTTGATCATCATTTATCATGAGTTCATAGAAAGAAATGCACCAAAGATCTTCTGGTGGTGTTCCAGCAGCTTCTTGCCATCTCGTCAGACTCAGGCTAATTGGAAGAACCTCGTGATTTCTTCTGGATCAAATTGCCATTATTGATTCATGAATGTTGTTTGTGAGTGGTTCAAGCTATTGCTATTGTTTCATGTGAACCTAACTGCTGATATGCTGACAAGACCAATTGGAATTGGCCCAAATAATTATTTCTAAACCAGTCCACATCCTACTTTATCCTATTAAACTTTCCTTTTCACAAACTCTGGTGTGTGGTGAGCTAGAAGGAAGGTAAAAGCATCTACGTACACATATTAGAGTAGGTTTTGAAAAATATGAGCTTATAGGTGGCACCCAACGTGGCTTAGGTATTATAGGTAAGTCTGTTTCTATATGAGAAGAAAAGGCAGATTTTGATGGGCTAGCAATGTTGTTTAAGGAAGTTGACAAAACAGCAGCTGCTGCTTTTAGGTAATCTCCTGTCTTGCTTCCAGAAGGGTGTTTTTGGTTTTGCTTCATAGTTTCCATGTATACTATTTTGAAAATTTTTATGGGGAAAACTGACAATTTTCTTCTGTTTAGAGAAGGATACAGAATTGGCTATGCACTTAGGGAGTTTGTAGATAGGGATAGAAGTGCTTGAAATACAAAAGGACCAGTGTGAGGAGAACAATGAAGTTTGAGCTTGGTGTCTGAGTCCATGAATTTACTGTATAATGAAAGTTGGAAGCAAACTATGTTGGAAGGTAAACTGCTGCCCAACCCTACTCCAGGAACTTTCACTGCTAGGTACCTAGAGCAACACAGTGAGATGAGGGGCCGGGAAGAGCAGGAGGAAGTACAGACTCAATAGGTTTTGCCATTGTACCACCAGAAGATTTGCTTGGGGCTACACCAGCACCTTCAGCTCTCCCAGTCTTCGTGCAGTATATGGCTACTATTGATGGTAGCCATTCTTATAATGAATTGACCTAGCATCCAATAAAAATGCTAGATCAAATGCATTTTAAAGAGGCTATTATAATGTATGGTTTGTATTCTCCATTTATGATTGTATTGTTTGCATTATCCAATTGTGATTGTATGGTATGCATTCTCCATTTGTTAAACAAATGTTAAATGTCTGAACTACACTGCATAGGGTTATCCCCCAATATTGGAGGTGATGGGTGTCTGCTGAACTAGAAGCTGGACAACAATTGTAATAATTGTCATGGTGGAGGCACAAAGTCACAAACCTAGAGCAAAGGTAATTTGCCAAAGCCTAGAAATGTTACTAATGACAAGCTGCTTGATAATGGGCATTGTGCTGTAAATCCAATCTGATCATGGCATAATTGAACAATGTTGTGGGTTGGCTTAAAGAGCTTGAGATTAGTGAGGAGCCTTAGTGTAAAATCCCCCTCAGTTACTAAAATTTATACAGTGTTCTGCGGAAGCCTTTACAGAATTAACACAGATTTTGGGTTCAGCTGTAAATAGTGCCATATCAGATCCTGAAACCAAACAGTCATTGAAAGAAATATCGGGACTTGAAAATGCAAATATCAAATGTAGGAGTGTAATCACACCATTAAAAGCATAAGGGGCCCTGATAGACAAATGGATAAGGGAGAAAACTAGAGGATAATATCAATATGATAGGACAAACTGTAGCTAGAAATTTAAGGATTCAAGATGCCCAATGATTTAATTATGGTGAGTTTGATCATTTACAGAGATATTGTAAGGATTCAGAGTTCAAAATAGCACAAACATTGACTCCAGGAGATATTATACTTGAAAAAGAAAACAAGAGATTCTGGTTGCTATGAGCCATAAAGGCTTTCAGGGTATTGTAGCCACTGAGGAAATGGCAAACATTGGTCTAAGGATTGTCAGTGCAAGAGAGAGATACAAGGTAAACTCTTGCCTTTGGGAAATGAAGCAAGAGGCCTGTTAGTTCAAGGCCCTCAGCAAAGACTATAGGGCAGGTAGTACCAAGCAGGCAAGAAAATAAAAACTGAGTATTTATAATTTTATGAATGCTACAGAAGAAAGTGAAGCTTTGAAGCTAGCCACAGGTACCCCTCTTATATTATTCTCAAAAGTTGAATGTTACAAGTTGACCACTGGTGTTTTTGGTCCTTTTACTTCAGGGAAAGATCAATGGAATAATGGGAATAATCTTGGTAAGAAGTGGATTAACTTATCAAGGATTTATTGTGCATCTATCTGTAGTATGTGAGGAGAGCAGAGAAGAAATAAAAATTATGGTATATATGAAAAAAGAGATGCAAATTGATGCAGGGGATAGAGTTATTCAACTGTTGTTTTCTTAAATAAAGGGAAAGACTGCTGTAGTAGAAAGGACAGGTGCTTCTGAAAGTACTGGAAAATGTGTGTTCTGGCAAGCAATGGTACAAATGAACAGTGTTGATATAGAATATTTGGTGGATATAGGAGCTGATGTTAGTGTTGTATCTCAAAAGTCTTGGAATCCAGATTGGCAACTTCAGAAGGTTTACACACAACTTAAAAAATTGGTAAATTATAAGGAGTAAGACAAAGTGTCTGATGACTGTTTGGGACTAAAAGGGCAAACAGAGAAGTTGAGACCTTATATGGCTGGCATACACATAAACTTATGGCAAAGAGGTCTTTCATACCAATGCAGTACTTGAGTTACTATTCCTGCAATTCCAGGGACAGCAAATGATGAAATTAGAGGTTTTGGAAAAGGTATTGATATGGATGATCAACAGCAACCACTAACTGTGCCCATTATCCAGAAACATTACAGTGATTTTTTTCCAATTTGTAAAAAAGGCCACAGCTGCCATACCCACAGTCTTGCCTCTAAAATGGTTATCAAACAAGAGAAATGGTACGGCAAGAGAAATGGCCTATAACAAAAGAAAAATTGCAAGCATTGAACAGCTGGTACAAGAGCAGCTGAGGCTCAACATATAGAAGAGTCTACCAGCCCATAGCATTCCCATGTTTGTTGTAAAAAAAGAAATCAGGACAATGGAGAGTGAAAACGTATTTAAGAACAATTAAACAGGTAATTCAACCTCTACAGTCTGGACTTCCATCGCCATATTTGTTACTGAGATCATGGCCTATAATAATAATTGATTTGAAAGATTGATTTTTTACAATACCCTTACATATCCAAGATAGGGAAAGGTTTACTTTCTTAGTACCTACTCTGAACAATTATAGTGTAATGAATTGACATCATTAGAATGTGCTTCCACAGAGAACAATAAATAGTCCAACTTTATGCCATTATTATGAGCAACAACCATTAGAAATAATTAGTAACAATTCCCAAAATCTATCCTTTCCCATTATGTGAACTGTCATCCATATAATGATATGGCTTTTGTTGGCAAATTCTGATGAAGATAATTTAGGGAATATGTTTAAGGTACACAAAGAATTCTCCAGAAACAGTATAAAGAGAAGGTTAACTTAGTTATTTGGATTATAAAATCAATCAACAAAAATGACACCACAGAATGAACATATCTATAAGGACAAATTGCAAACTCTTAACCATTTTCAAAAATTAGTTGGTGATAGTAACTAGACGAGTTCTACAGTTGGTTTGTTTCAAACATTACAAGGAGATGAATTTTTTAACAGTCCAAAATGTCTAATAGGTGAAGCAGAAAAAGAGATAACTGTTATAGAATAAAAACTGCAAAAAAGCATATATGGATCAACTTGATCCTAAACTTGATTGTATTTGGGTCATTTTCCTTTCAACTCATTCTCCTACTGTGTTCATTATGCAATGGGGAGATAGTATTATGGAATGGATTTTCAGCTCATAAACTGAGTAAAAAATTGAAGACATATATATAAAAGATTTCTGAATTAATTATAAAAGGTAGGATAAGATAACATCAATTGTCAGGAACAGATTCAGCAAAAACTGTGGTATTACTTAGGGTTATGTCATTATGGATGATCAATGAAGACTAGCAAAAAGTTTGTAGTAACTACTGCGGTGAAGTTAGTAACAAATATCTGGAAAGCAAATATATAGGATTTATAAAATGAATAAATTGGATTCTTCAACATATTGTAAAGCGAACATCAATTCCTGAGGCACCAACATTTTATACTGATGCAAACAAGATGGAGATGGCGTATTATAAGTCAGATAAAATAAGCAAGGTCATCAAAAGTCATTATACATCAGTTCAAAAATCAGAATTGTATGCAATCCTTATGGTATTATTAGATTATCCTGAATCTTTTAATATAATTTCCAATTCTCTATATGCAAAAAGAGTTGTTTTGCATATAAAAACTACTGAATTTGCACCTGATAACACAGAATTAACTTTGTCATTCATACAATTGAAAGAAGTCATCTGAAGTAGAAATTATCCATTATATATTACTTATATTCAGTATTATACAGGTTAGCCTGATCAATCAGCCCAAGGAAATGGGGAAACTGACCAATTACTAATATGAAATGAGTTAGAAGCCTCAAAATCTCTTAAGCAAATTCATATTAATGGGAAGGTTTTAAAGAAAACAAATTCCATCACTTGGCAACAAGCCAGAGAAATAATTAAAATTGTTCTATATTCTCTCTACTACCAAACTCTGTTGATTGCTAATAATAACCATAGATGTACCAAAATAAATGACATCTGGCATATGGATGTTTTCCATTTTGAAAAATTTGGAAAGCAAAGGTATATACACCATACCATTGCCATGTGCTCAGGGTTTTAATGAGCAACTATTTTAAGTTCTGCAAAGGCTGTTTGTGTAATTGCACATTTGTTGGAAATAATGGCAATTATTGGGATACCTGCATGATTTAAAACTGGCAATGCTTTCACAAATGTGCCCAATAAGATTAAGCAATTCTTTGCATATTGCAATATAAAGCATGTTACTGGTATACCTCACAATCCCACATGACAAGCAGTTTTAGAAAGAGCCAATTTTACCTTTAAAACGATCCTTATTAAACAAAAATAGAGTAAAAACCACCAGATTCAATATAAATAATGCTTTGTTAACTCTAAATTTTCTTAATGTTTGTGAAAAAGGAACAAGAGCATCTGAGAGATACTGGGTTATCAAAAAACAAAGAAACAAAACAAAAAACAAAACAAAACAAAAAACTGAGAAACAAAGCCAAACAATATACTATAAGGATGTGTTGACATTAGAATGGAAACCTGCAATAGTTTTATGATGGGAATGTAATTATGCTTATGTGTCTATAGAGAATGAATAGTTATCAACAAAACTTATAAAAATTAGATCAGAAACAGGAAACGTCTTATCATCTGAGACATGAGTATCTTCACAATGCAAGTAGCCCAGGTGATTCACTGTTGCAGACTGTCTTGGTTACTGATTTCTCCGAAAAAAAAAAAAAAAAAAAAAAAGCATGCAACTTCAAAAGGACTAGCCCAAATGATCAATCATGCAGAGACTAGACTGACAATACATACAACGGACAGACAACATAGAGAATGGACAGACAGCGCATAAACTGGATAGACAATCAGAGGAAGCAATTATATATAAGAAGACTGCCATCCACCCCTTAAATTGGGGTGGATGGTTTTGGTTGTTTGGTGTGTCATGATTGTTATCATCTAGGGTGGTAGGTTTGTTTGTTTAATTGTTGCATATTGATAGAAACTTAAGATTGTTTTTCTTAATTACTGTATATTGATAGAAATATAAGATTGTTTTGTTAGACTATTGCTTTACTGTTTTGTACACAAGATGTTTGTTTAAGGTATGGTATAAACTTCTAATTTTGTGGTTCTTATACTTGTTTCTATTGTGTGTAAATTAATAGTTAGAGAAAAAGACATTTCTTTTTAAAACAGAAAGAGGGATATTAAGTGGAAATTTCTGGTTTCTTTGGAGACCCAGTTGTGCCATGTGATGTTTTTCTGGAAGCTTTATGAAAAGATGTTGTTGCTGAAACAGTCACATGTGAAGATGTTTTGCTGAGAACAGCTACGTGGTGTTTTTCTGGGAAACTCCCAGAAAAAGGATATGAGATGTTAGAGTGGATGCTTGAGAGAACACATGATGTTTAGAAGGAGTACAAATATAACCCAACAGACAGTGAATGATGCTGTATTGTATAGGTTCACCTTCCCATTCTTTCCTGATCATCATTTGTCATGAGTTCACAGACAGAAATACACCATGGTGTTCCAGCAGCTTCTTGCCACCTCCTCAGACTCAGGCTGGTTGGCAGAACCTCATGGTTTCTTCGGGATCAAACTGTCATTGCTGATTGTGAAGGGTGTTTGTGAGTTTATTAAGCTACTGCTGTTGATTTGTGGAAACTGAACTGTTAATATTCTGACAATACAGATTGAATTCAGTCCAAAGAACCCTTCTAAACAGGTCCACATCTTCCTTTGCCCTATTAACTTTTCCTTTCCACTAACTCTGGTTGGTGATGAGCTAGAAGGGAGGGTAAAACATTAAAATACATTTATTAAAGTACATTTTGATAAATATAAGCCCACAATGCTCAGCTTCTATGTGGGTGCATGGGATTCAAACTTAGCTCCTCATGCTTACACAAGTTACACATTATGCCACTTCTCTATTCTTCAACATAATGTTAAGCTGAGGATAGTCTCAAACATCAAAAAAATGAAAAAATAAAACTAAACAATTTCCAATGTTTTCTTTCCTAGTATTACAGCAGTAAGATATTTCTAGAAAAAAGTTAACTTCTACAGTCATTATTCCTTAATTTCTTCCTTGTTATATCAGGAAGAGTGTCCTATCACCCAAGAGTTGAACTGTACAGAAAACAGTGTCAATAATTTTTATTGCCTAATAATTCTGTTAAAATATTCTAGAGGTTATCAGTGAAGTATCTCTCATTACATATTTTAGAAGACTTTTAAGAAGACATATTTATGATATTTCTTCTTAAATAATTCTAATTTTGTTATCCAGAAATGTAACATTAGAATATAGTTTGAATGATTGAAATTATTTTCCTTTTTGTAGTATCTGGGTCAAGACAGAAATAAAAAAAATTACTTCCTGGAATTCAGTGAATATGTTTACACAGCATACTGAACCTTATGGGACAAAATGAAAGTGGTGATGACAGGAAAGTTAGACTAAGTGCCTACATGAAGAAATTGGAGAAATCTCATACTAGGAACTTAAAAACACAAATAAAAGCTCAAGAACAAAAAGAACAAGCTCAACCAAGATGGCAGGAAAAAACAAACAAACAAATAAGTAACAAAAACAAATCAATAAAATGGAAACAAAAAGAAGTACAAAAAGAATTAATTAAACAGAGAGCTGGTTCTTTGAGAAAATCAACAAGATAGACAAACCCTTATGCTAACTAGTGAGAAGACAGAGAGGGAATATCTAAATCAATAAAATCAGAAATAAAAAGGTGGTTCTAACATCAGACAGCGAGGAAATCTAAAGAATTATTTGGTCATGCTTCAAAAATCTGTGTTGCACAAAATTGGAAAATCTAAAAGAAAGTGGTAATTTTCCCAATAGATAGACCATGTCAAAGTTAAGTCAAGATCAGATACACACCTAAAATATAATATATAAGTATTAAATATATAATATATACACATAAAATATATAATATATAAAATATAATCCATAAGTAATAGAATCAGTTAATACAATTTACATAACAATAATAAACCCCAGAGCCATACAGTTTTACCCAGAATTTTACAATGGTTTCAAAGAGGAGTTAGTGCCAATACTCCTCAAATAATTCTACAAAATTGAAATAGAAGGAACATTGTCAACTTCATTTTATGAGGTAACAGTCATCCTCATACCAAAACACAAAGATTTAACAACAAAAGAGAATTACAGACCAATTTCTCTTATGAACATACATGCAACAATATTCAATAAAATACTTAGAAACTAAGTCCAAGAATACATCAAATCCAAATCTTCAATAAAATACTTGGAAACCAAAACCAAGAATATATCATGATCTATGAGGCTTCATTGTAAATAAGTTATATATTCTTCAAGCCCATATAAAAGACACAAAATCCTGGTGTTTTATTTATGAGCTATAACACTTGATTTGGCATGTGTCCTTTGTTACATGCAGTTTGAATTGTGCCTGGCTTGTTCCAGTTCCATCTGCCTGTCCTCAGTGTCTACTTCCCCTAGCTTGGCTCTTGATACATCTCTTTTTGTTGCATCCTCCTCTCTTGTTATCTTTTTCATTCTCCCTCTGTTCTTTCCTGAGACCTGTTACTCCATTCTCAAGCTTGGCCTTACCTTTCTCTACTGCCCAATCACTTTAGCCTTTTACCAGTTAACTTTTAATTGGGGAGTAAGTTTTACAGTTCAGAGACTGGTGTAAGTGGGAATTCACTCTTCTGGGGACAACCAGATCTAGGGGTCAGTATTTAGCATTTGAATGCTTATCAGCACAGGACCAACCCCTAACACTTCTTCCTAGTTGCTGGAGGCCATTTCCAGAGCTCTGGTTATCTCTTCAAGGAAGTAGAGGGGAAAGAGCATCAATAGAGCAAGACTTGGTTTTGCCAGAGATTAAGGCTGCTTCCAATAATAACATTTGCTTATGTTGATTCTAATTTACTCTGAAGACAGACGTTGCAGTACTCTGGGTCTACTGACAGGTGTTAAACAACAGGGGATTAGGTAAAGTATTAATTTCTAGGTCTCCTTTCTCTGTTGACCAGAAGGCTCCTCTCTTTCTTGTCAGATGGGAGGTTGGGAGCAATACATTTTTATTGAACAAGGAAAAGAATGTCAGGAAAATTTTTTACAAAAGCAAATATTCATAAACTCACATATGTTCATATATACATCCATGCACATACACTCACTGTTGGTCTCAGCTACTTACTTATCTTATATTTACATACTTGCACAAATGCAACACACACACACACACACACACACACACACACACACACAAATACTTACATATGTATATGGAGCAAAAACCCAAGCATCAGTGCAGAAAAAAACTCTCTCATTCTGGATGGAAAATGAACTCCAATCTTTATTGCATAGAGAAATTGCTTCTGTCTTTTTATTTTATATGCTAAATAAATGAAAGCCAAGTCTATATGAAAAACTCTTTGTCCTCTTTAGTAAGAGTAAGCATGCCTTGCTAGTAAGATAAGAGTTGTTCTGTCCCGCGGTAAAGAGAAGCCTGTCTGTTCTTCCTGTTCTCTCAGCAGCTTCTCTCCTCATCTCTCTCTTATGCTTTCTAATTCTCTTTGTGCATTCTGAATTCGGCTCTCTTCTTCTGCTCCTTAGCTTAATGTCCTCATTCCTAGTTTTTTGTACTTAATTTAGGAGAATAAATCAAATTTTTTCCAAGCAGCTTCTCCATTTTATTTTAAAAAAACAAAAGGTGACTAAAAGTTCAAACATAAATTCAAATAAATTAATTAAGAAGATTACAACAGAGATGTTTATATGTATTTATACTTAGAGTCTAAAACTGTTATTTTTGTGACTACATTAGCATAAGTTTTGTATAGATAAACCCACTCCTTATTTTATCTTCTGTCCTTGTACCTACAATAAATCATTTTTTCCCTTTTTATAATCTTTGGTTAATTGTTTTACAGCTTCTAGAAATGTTTCCCTAAGTGGTATATGTCTGCTTTATATCTCAGAAGCAATTAATTCTTGACACATGAAGACTGGCAGTGTTCAAATTGCAGTTTTCCCATTAGAGAAGGTTTTAATAGCAGTCATATTATAAAGGTCTTTATAATTACTAGTATAATTTTAGGAATTCTTATAGGATCATCATTAGGAATTAAGAAATCACGTATTTGTCTATATAGCATCACTATAAAGTAGTACATTTTCATTGATCTGCAGAAATTTGCCCAGTAGGCTGGGCTAATGCTCAGTGAGATATATATCTTCACAACAGGACTGAAGGAACAACATTTTAGGAAAGATCCCTGTTATTAATATACCTTTCCTTACAGGGGCCTTTTCTAAAATGTCATTGCCTCAGATCTATTGTGAAGGGCTCATCCATTGTGTTCACACTCTACAGTGAAACCATTTCAGGAAGGTCACCTGCTAGCTTTTAACCTCTTCAAGATGGCTCCTGTCACCTCCTGATTCAGGGATAGTTCCATATAACAAAATCAGTCATTGTAATACACTATATAAATAAATTTAAGAATAAAACTCACTTGATCATTTTACTAGGTGCAGAAAAGGCCTTTAACCAAATCCAACATCCCTTCATGATAAAAGTATTTGAGAGATTATGGATACAAAAGAACATACCTAAACATAATAAAGGCAATTTACAGCAAGCCATTTTCAAATACATGAGGAGAAACTCAAAGCAATTCCACTAAAATCAGGAAGAAGACAAGACTGTGTCAATTCTCTACCTATAATAAATACCTCCCAAAGTTCTATTGTTTAGGATTTTTTGGCAATCTTGAGGTTTTGTTTTCCCATATGAAATTGAGTATTGTCCTTTCAATATGTGCAGAATATTGGGGGAAATTTTGATGGATATTGTATTGCAGCTATAGATTGCTTTTGGTAGGATGACCATTTTTACTGTGTTAATCCAACAAATCCATGAACATAGGAGAAAGATCTTTCCATCTTCTTTTTCCATCTTCAATTTCTTTCTTCAAATATCTGAACTTTTGTTATACAAGTCTTTCACTTCCTTAGTTAGGGTCACATTAAAATATCTTATATTGTTTGTGGCTATTGTGAAAAGTGTTGTTTCCATGATTTCTTTGTCAGCCTGTCGTTTGTATATAAAAGGGATACTAATTCTTCAGAGTTAATATGCTATCTTTCCATATCACTGAGGGTTTTATCCCTGGTAAAAAATTGCAGTTATTGACATATACAAATAATTTTTGACTGCTTCTTTTCAGGTTGCATCCCCATTGACTTTCTTCAGTTGTCTATTTCTACATCCCTGTCCTTATAGCTGCTGAGCCTAGCCACAGTGCAAGTTTTGTCATCGTTGTAGCTAAGAGGCCTTGCTTCCACCACCACTGGAACCTGATGTAATGACGACATAGTATAAAGGGTCTAATTGAGTCCAGTTTGCAAAAGATATCCAAGAAGTTAATGGCATTCGCTAAGGCCATACAACTGGTCTCTTTCAGTATAGGATCAAATTCTGTGCTTCTCCAGCAGGGGCACATGGGATTGCACACTTCTTAGGCATGTTGAAATGATGGATGAAGCTATATAATTTGGGGTGTGTTGATAGAATAGAACTATATCCTTTTCAGCCACATGCAAGGGAAAATGTCCCATAGTTCTCCAGCATATTTCCTGACAGAGTTTCAAGCTTCACAAAGAAGTTCACTTTCCCTATACCCACACATGATTTACTATAATGCTATTTGTTCATCTCTAGCTACTCTGAAGAACAAAATATTAAGTTTAAAAGTGTTCCTATACTCTTTCCATGATACAATTTACAACCAAGAGCTTGAATAGAGTAGAGAACTGATATGACATTCTTGACACTTCACTCAATGCTTTTAGCCATTCCTGAAAGAAAAAAAAATCTCATGGCACATGACCTCTTTGAGCAACTTTATGCATCAACTAAAGAGGTTCATGATCCCTAATTCTATTCAGATATATTCATCCCTCATTTATCCATAAACAGCAAAGACAAAACTATTAATTGACCATGATAAAATGGAATAATAATAGAAACTATAAATTGATGATGTTGATAAACAAATGCAATCTATAAACCAGAAATTAACAGTTATGGGCATGATTTGTTCAGGCTATCACTCTCCACCTCCGTCCTTTTTATACCTTCTAATATGTCATGATACATAACATTCTTATGTATTATTTCCTTTTGCCTCTCAGGATCAGTTGAGAGAGAAATGACTTACCTCAAATGGTTAATTGCTACAAAGATTTTTGTGGTTTTATACTGATTACTTTCATTTCCCAGGGTAAATTATTCAGAAATTCTTTGAAATATAATTTATGCAAAAATGAAGACTTGATTTTTTTAGTAAAGTTAATCAGTGTTGGGTAATCTTACCTGAAGAGCTCCATACCTTAGGAAGCACTAGGTTGAACAGTTGTTTGTTCAGGAAGTGGCCATTTGATTGTCATCATTGCTTTCATTTTTTCAGGTTGGTACAACAACTTGGTTTGTATCAAATTTGAGGGCAAGCCCTTGGATGTAGGGACAAGAATAGCAGTCTGTTTAATTTACATGTTTGTTACAACCACTTTTCTTTTTGATACAATGTATTTAGATGGACCAACACTAAAGCTCAATATATAATCTCCTGTGATTTTATTTAACACAATGGTTGTAGACAAAACAACTTTAAACCTGGGTATAAAATAAACAGAGGAGGTATCCGATTTTTTGACACTGCAAATATAGATACTTCTGACCCAGGAAATGTGGTTTTTACAAACAAACTTGAGTCATCTGTAAGAGAAATATATGCTCTCGAGCTGCGAGTGTTTGATTTACAGGTTTAACTCACCTTAGATACCTTGATTTTACTGATTAACATATAAAGAAGATATATTACATTTCTCTAAGGTCTGAAGGCTGGATTTTCAAGATCAAGGCTCTTGACGGTATTCTTCACCATAATCTGTCCAGCTTTCAGGACTTGAAATCACATTGTCAGTTTATTGTGGAACTTCTCAAGTTTCATTACCATGTAGATTAGCACTGTATTCCCTACCCCAATCCTACCATATATATCTGTGGCTGTGTGCATCTACGTGTGTGTCTGGGCATGATTGCCTACATGAGTGGTGAAGTATGTGTATGTCTAATGTGAATATCTCTGTGTGTGTCTGTACCTGTATCAGTGTTTATGTGTGCATGTATAAATATGTGTGTCTGTGTGAATAACTAACTGTGTAGGGTGTTTCTTTCTTTGTATGTGCTTATTGTGTGTGTGGTGTGTGTCTATGTGTATGTCTGGGTCTATCCTTGTCTGTGTCTTTGTATTTGTTTCTGATTATATATATATGATTATATATATATGGTTTTATATATATATATATATATATATATATATATATATATATATATATATATATATATATATATATATATAGTGTGTGTGTGTGTGTGTGTATGGAGGGTATGCATGTTTGTGTACGCATATTCATGTACCCATGTATACACATACTCCTTATTTGAAGAACTTGTGAGGCTTAGAGATCCTGAATAAAATACATATAAAAAATATGAGGCAGCATGTCACCATTTTTGACTATGTCTTAAATGGTTGTTTGTTGAGGTTTGGACTTTTACTATGCATTATAGTGCTAATACTGGGCCTAAGTTGGATTACCCCATGGAATTCACACTGGCATCAAGTGATGCTAAGTGACCTTATTCCTTATTTCTAAACTATTGGTTGAATAAAATGCTTACAGCCTATAGCTGGACAGAAAAGAGGTAAGCAGAGTTTCAGTTCCTGGGCTTGGGGTCTGAGGTAGAACCATGAGGTGGTGAATGGAAAAGATAAGGAGAGAAGAAGGCAATGTGGGGTAGGTGAATCATGAAAATATGCCCATGTGGGTGTCCAACTGTAAGAATGTCCTATCTTGCTTGGGGTTATTCACAGGGAAATAGACATAATAGCATAGAGGATAGATATCTGCCCAATTCTAGTACTGATTAAGGCTTATTATAAATATAAAAGTTTTGACTCTTTTATCTGGGAATTGAGTAGTCAAAGGTGGGGTAGAAAACATCAATTGAGATTATATATTTATTACAATGATACACTAATGAATAATTATAGTAACAATAGAGAGATATGCCACTTTAATGACTGTCTTGTAGTTCTGATACGCAAATTAATCTTTTTTCTGCTTACCTGCCATTTACTTTCACATGTAATAAATACACTAATAAATAAGTACACAGCAATTATTTTGCTCTTTCCCACGTGTATCACCTAAGTTGTTCACCTTTACGTAGTACTCATGTATACATGAACTCCTCCTTAAATGTAGTCACTGGAGTAGAAAACCGAGACTGAGTTTTGAATCTGGGGACTATTTAGGTGAGTCATTACATCGTGCTGGTCTTTTATAACATCAACATGTAAATAAAAGCTAATAAATTATTGAAGATATTTTTCTCATATATAATAAAAAATTTATAAAGGTAGATCAGGAATGTAGCCTACTATATTTTTAAATGGATACTATCATCTTGAGGACCCCATAAGGCATCATAGAGTAGCTATAGGACAAATGTATACTTTGTAGCAATAGAATTTCATCTGTATGCCTTCCTTTCCAAGTTTAATGGCCACTTAAGTTTGAGAAAGAACACTGCACAATGAAGATAACTGAAGCATGACCTTCATTTTTAAGTAGTTTTCTGCAGAAAACCTTCTAGATCTTATCTTTTTTGTTTAGTTCTGAAGAAGGAAGTGAGGACATTCCATATGCTAGGTTTGCCACACATGCTAGCTTTAAATGCCAAACCTATGCATTTAATAAGTGTTCACAATTCAATAAACAAGTCCTCTTACTGTGATTACAGAAGTATGTACCAAGTTCTGTGACTCCCTTTAGCTTAATCTCTACAGTACTCCAAGCTGTCTACCAACTCATTGTGTTGCTTGGGGAAAAATCCCCTTTCATTTCAGAGCCTTACATACTCTTGGGATGATAAAGAAAAATCACTGAAAATATGACCTGGAATTTATCATAAAATTTCTCAGAATAGGTTTTGGATTATTGACTTCATATGTGGGGATAAGAATAGTGCTTACTTGGTGTGTATGTGTGTGTGTGTGTGTGTATGTGTGTGTGTGTGTGTGTGTGTGTGTGCAAGTGTGTGCATGTGTACATGTATGTACTCTGAAAATCTTTGTGATTTATAACTGCAATGAACTTTTACAGAAGTTACAGAGTCATATTTTTCTTTCAGTATATCTATAGTATGCAAATTAAATGTGTCATTTTATCAACTTAGCATGATAGAAATACAATATGAAGAAAAGTGCTGTAGTGAGGAATAATAATGTAATTTTCTATATTTAGACTGTTTGAACTTATATTTTCTAATTAGTAGAAGTATAACATTCAATATTGTATATCTCTTTAACTGCCCATTTTATATGTTGTTTCAATAATATTTTTCAATCTTTGAAAGTTTATACAATATTTAAGTCATATCTATCTGCCTCTTCCTCTCTCAAACTTACCCAGTTGTTTTCACTTTTAATTCTAGAATGTCATCTCTTAAAAAAATTGTTAGTTATTTCTACACACAGGTGGGTGGCTATCCATTAGGACATTGTAATTAAACAGCAGCTATGTGCTCAAAAGAGAGTAATTCTCCTTGGTTCAGCAGCCATCCAACACCTCCTGATAACTTCTCCAATAAACGTAGGAACTCAGAGCCCCTCACCATCTATGCTGTGAATTTGATCACTAGATTTTGTGCAGGTCTTATGTAGATAACTACAGTTTGTGTGAGTTTATGTGTGCAGTAGCCACAGACACAATATTCACCTCCCCCTGATAACTCTCCAAACACAGGTGTACACCTGATAAGTGAACTAACATTAATTTGCTTTCTTCCAGCATCATCTGCACTTGTATGAAATTATTTATTTATATCTATTCTTTTTTTCTCAATATTTCCTTACATAAATCTACTTGTATGTTTTATCTTTTCTTCTTTTCCATAATATCGTCAGAAACTTGGGCACTTTGTATTTCTGAAATTCATTTTGAATGTATAGAAGAGACAGTGAGTGGTTTATTTATTTTTATTTTATTTTAAGTTTGACATTAAGATTGTATTGTTTATGAATGTTAAAATTCAATGAGGATTTACTTCTGAAATTTCTATTAGCTTGAAATAAATGTACCCCAAACTTTATCATTGAAAGGCCTTTGGCTATCTGACTTATGATAAACTCCCTTTCTGAATTGGAAACCTGGTTATTGTTCTTCCATAAAATGTTTTCTGACTTCATATTTACCATTTTATTTATCTTTAAAATCTCTGATTCAATCATGGCAGCCTTGCATCTTAAAATAATTTTTAAAACTGACATTTAACAGTACAACTCTCTGCTGAAGGGCATTCATACACACTGTGTTATTTGTCTTCTGAATTATAACAAGGCTTGAAATCTGATATTTTTACAGCAATGGCTTCCACTCACTACCTCTGAGAATAGCTTGCTTCTAGCTTGTCCCAGACCTTGCTTGAGATGTGTCAATTATCACCTTGTCATCATTTCTGTGTGCCAATATCTACCACAAGTCCTAAGCGATTGCTTACCTCATAGGTAGTGTGTAGTCTCTGAGTACAGCTAGCTAGTTATTTCTCAAAAACAATTTTGTCTTTGCAAGTATCTGTCACTGTCTTTATGAGAAAGAGGGTGACAATCACTGAGCAACATTATTGATATTTTAACGTTTCAATGCCACTAAACTTGTGCATCTTTTGGAAATGTCATTTGATCATTAAGCATATTTTCCTCTGTATTGAATGCACTTTAATTTTCTAGAAATTAACTTTTTCATGTGCTTAATCAATGTGTAACTTTCTCTGATTTTTAAAAATTGTTTTATTGGTTCATTTGTACCCATGCTATGTGTTTCCTCTTCTTCACAGGTAGAAATGTTATATGTTGACCTTCGTACTAAGAGTAGAAACTTAAAATACCTCCACTTACTGCTATTGAAATGACAATTTTTGTGGGGACAGCTGGAGTTTGGGGAAGAATGAAATACTCTTCATGACCCTCAAGCACTGTGCAGAATTTTTTTCTGATTAACTGGAGGAAACTTCCCATATTCTAAATTTTTCTTTCTCTTTAATACAGAATTGGCAAAATATCTTAAGTATTACCCTCTGTATCTCAACTAACAACACTGACAAACAAAATTGTGTGTTCCTGAAGTAGTTGACTCGCTGTTCTAATTATTCCCAGAGCAACTGAGTCAACTCAGACATCACACGCTAATAGCAATGTTTCCTGGGAACTGTGACTATGCACTCTTGCACTTGATGTAGAGTTATTGTATAGCCTATTTTATTGTTTATATAGTTTCATACTGCCCTGAACTCAGTTCTCTGACTATCCAGAAAATACTTCTATTTCAGTTGTGTTTTATAAATATTCCTATACTACCTCTTCCAATCCCTAGCCTAAGTTTTCCCAGGCATATAAACACTGCAGGGAAAAACTCTTGGTTTCCAATGGCCATTAGTCAACATTCACTAGGACTACATGGACTTGAAACTGACAGCAACTCAATTACTTCTGTGTTACCATGGGAACAAGATGGGACTTTCATAAAATAATTCTGAGCATCTGCCAAAGTTCTGACACTCTGGAGTATAGATAAAACTGGGTTCCCTTGTACTCAAACCTCTTCTGTTCTAATCACCAGGGTCATTGTACAATTTTATCTCAACATTTTGTTTCCTCATGTCCTCAATGCACACAATATTTCCTGTCAAAGCCAATCTTACATGACAGACTTAACTTATGAGACTTTCCCTGTGTGGATTTGTACAAATCACAACACTGTACTGTCCTTTCTGAGGTATAGGTATAGATACTCAAGCAGACACTTATTTTTCTATTATTATGTTGTGACAGAAGGGAGAAATCATCTGAGGGATTACAACTCTATATTCTGCTTGCAAGATTCCTTAATTAGATGTTGAATTCAGTGAGAATGTTTCCTAATTTGTACATTCCTGTTGGTTACGATGTTGTTTACATTTCTGTCAATATTTTCTAGCTTCCAGAAATGTTTTAATTATCTCTCCCTGTACTAACTGATAACCTCTTCCTTGCATTTGGATCTTACTATCATTCTCTTAAAAACTGTTTTAATCTCTTAGCTTATAAACCAGTTTGAAACTCAATGCCATGTTGTAGATTTTCAGTATGGAAAGCTTGCAGGGATCAAAATCTAGTCCAGTTGCCTATTGCTAGGTAACAAATCTCATCATAGTGCAGAGATTTCAAACAGATATCATTTAATCTGTCAACAAGACTGTAAATTGCATATGACCAGGCCAGTTCAGAGTGCTGGTGCTAGTTGCAGTCCATGTGAGTGGGGCTAGATTGAAGAAAGAAGACTCATTGTACATCACTAATATGGCTAACAAGCTGCCACGCAATGTCTACTTCTTTCCTAGAAGGAAGGTGAGTTTGGTTAGATGATCATTTCTAGGTTCCATAGTGAATATCCCAAAATGTGAAACAGAAAATTCCAACTTCTTAAAGCTTGAACCTGGAAGGACCCTAATTGATCCTTACCAGTCAGTCACACACAGAGCACAGATGTAAAGTAGAAGGTCATTGATGCTATCTCTAAAGGACAATTGCCTCAGAATGTGATAATTTCATGACTTGGGACATCAGGGATGATAGTGGTGGTCTTTGCTAGTTAATACACTTGGTTTCATCTTTACAAGAAAGAAGTAGGTTGGAAAAGGATAGGAATGTATATTTGTGGTATATTGTATTTTGCCATATATTTTTCAAAATGCACAGATTTTATAATCTTTTAATAATTTTAAGGAGTTATTTTTGAGACAACATCTCATGTATCACATGATGGCTGCAAAATTACTATTTGGCAAAGAATGACCATGGACTTCTGACCACCCTGCTTTTACCTCCTGAGTGTTGGGATTATAGGGTGTTTCTTACCACTCCTAATTTATAGTGTTAGGACTAAGCACAGGTGTCCTGCATGCTGGAAAATCATTCTACCAACTGGATGAATGGTCCATCCTTTAAATGTATTTAGAATAAATTAAATTATATTAAACAGTAGCAATATTAAAACATTCTGACAAAAAAATACCTATAGACATGACAGTACATCATTGCAAGGAAGTCAAGGTAGTAATAGTCACATCACATACACAGTCAGGAGCAGAAAAATTCATGATTGCATGCTAACTGCCACGTAGTTTTCTTTGCTCTTGTACAATTTGGGGCTCAAAACTGAAGAAATGGAGCTATGCATGGCGGGCTGAGTCTTTGCATATCAATTGGCTTAGTAGAATAATTACCCTCCCCAACATGCCAGCATGCCGATTAAGGCCATCAGAACAGAAACTAAACTGATGCCAAATTATAGACTCTATTCACTAAATCAATTAAAAAAAAAACACTAATGAAATATTCACCAATAACAGGCAAAATAAAGCAAAGACAAACTGCATGGATAAGAGTTTCCTACACTGTACTCAAGAAAGGCCAAGGAAGAACTAGTCATAGTTTAATCTCTGCATATTTGTTGTGGTTTAATTATGCTTGTCCCATGGGAAGTGGCACTATTATGATGAGTGGTATTATTGAAGGAGTTATAGCCTTCTTTGAGTAAGTATATCACTGTGGGGGTGGACTTTGATGCTCCTATGCTCAAGTTCCACTCAATACAAAAGAAAATCTTCTCCTGGCTTCCTTTGAACCAAGATGTAGAACTCTCAGCTCCTTCAGCACTATGTCTGCCTGCATGCTGCTAGGCTTCCCAACATAATGAAAATGGACTGAACCTATGAAACTACAAGCCAGTCCCATTTAAATGTTTTCTTTATAAGACTTGCCTTGATCATTGTGTCTATTCACTGTAGCTCTCTAGCAGCTATGGATGAACTGGGTCTACCTGAAAGGGGAGCTGGAAATGAAAAAGAATGGGGTGAGAGGAAAGAATGAAGCAAGACAAAATTTCTGATTACTATTCAGTACTTCGGTTATATAGGGAGAGCCCACAGATCCCATTCTTTGTTTCAGCTGGATTATGTTGCTTTGTATCAGATGCATTATGTTGCAAAGCAAGTTCAGCAGGCAGTCTACTCCTGTAGGAAATTGTAAGTGAGACAAGGTGGAAGACTCTGCCTGGGTCCAACTGTGGCAAACTGTTAAGGTCTATTTAGCCTGCTCAAGGCTGGGGGAAGAGCACAATTCATAGCAATGAAACCCTAACTAAGACAATACTTAAGCATAATTTTCAAGGGGGGTATTTTGTCAGAGGAGCCTATGTAAATGTTCAGCATTGATTGGAGCAGCAAACCCATAAATTGAGATACCGTCCTTCAGAGATGATGAACTATTCAGAATCAAATAGGCAGAGAATATTCGAGGACATTCCCAGTTAGTTGAATTTGTACCCAAGTCATGTGATGAGAGAGAAAGGAAACACCAAAATACTTCTTTAAATAAAGGAAGTTGGACTGGAGAATAAAGAGAGGCACTGATCCGAAGTAAATGACATAAAAATATCCATAATGAAGTTACTTTCAGAATAAGAAAAGAGACTCTTGAGTTGTAGAAACTATGAAAAGAGCTGTCAATCATGAAGGTAGAATTTCAGAAAGTATCTCCTGGCAGTTCTCAATAGGGCAGTTAGCTAAAACACACAATGTCTCTGTTTTAATGATCTGACACAAAATTTGACACACAGTCACCTATTCCTCAGTACTGCCCCTTAATAACACGTGTGGATTAAGGGTGGATGGTGAGGAACGATCTCTAGATGGATTATCTCATAGAGACATTCCCAGATTCCTTCCTGGGAAAGGTGAGGCACGTTCAGAAACTGTCCTTGCTTGCTCTGAGGTTCTATTCATGCACTTGTTCCTCCCCACCTTCCATCCCTTTATATGGCCTACATGTTTCTTAGCCTGAAGATTTTCCTTGTGTAATTATCCTTTCCCCTTTCTCTTCTTTCTTTTTCTTTTATGTTCTCCTTTTCTTCTTCAAATCCTTATTCTCTTTTGAATTAGTAGTTCACATACCCACACATGCACACACATACATACATGAACACACTTACACACCTTAATTTAACTTGTCCAGTCTGCATAATGTTACAATATTTTGTTTATGTGTGTTTTATGGATGACAACTTGATATTGGATAATCAATTGGTGTGTTCTTTTTTAAGGAGCAACCCTTAGCCTCTTAGTAATGTCAGAAGCTACAACATAAAGTTTCAACTACATTACTCCTAAATATGAGTTGAACAAGCACAACAAAAATAGATTTGCCGAAACAGACAGAGGAAAGCACACAAGGCCTACACCTACACCACACTGTACATCCTCTTAACAAATAAGCTGTCTTTTCAGCCTCCTGAACATTGTTCTTTTGTAAACATTTTGTATTTCTAGGAAGTTTTGATAGATTTGTTACACTTACTTTAAGTAGCTCAAAAATAATTATCTTATTACATATAAATTTCTTTAGGAATTTCAAAAATAAGTTATTTGAAAATGATAATATAATAAAAATAGTTCATATTTCCTGGATGGAATCAGATAAGATTGGAGTACTTTCTATAATCTCTTTCACAAAACACAACACTTCTAAACTTGATGCATTTTAAGACCCTGTAGACTGAACCTACTTTATTCCAAATGTCAAGAGTTCATTTCTACCAGTGGATAACAGAAGGTTCTTTCTGGTTATACTGTGATCCTAATGGAGGAATTGTGATTTTGTATCTTCTGTAATTGACCATTGTGTTAACCTTTTATACCATCATCCCTGTTTTAAAAAAAAAAAAAAAAAAGGGTACATTTTTATGGTACTCATAGTTGTTTTTTAGTTCTCAGGCAATGACTGGTGCTAAAAAAAAAAATAGCCATCACCATACTTAGTTCTCACAATTATCATTGCAGCTATCCTGATAAAGTCCAGATACCACTTGTGCTCTCAAATGTTATGCTTTAGTTGGCACTCCATCACAGTGCACAGAAGGTGACATTTTGAATAACCATGATGTCACCTCACACTATTGGTTCTCAGCATTCCCTTTCTCATTGCAAACAAGCTCAGCATTGCTGCTGTCAGACCAAGAGTAGGACCAAACCGTCCCCACATTTCAACATGCAAGAATCTTTCCTTGGATTATTTCACAGCAAAAGCCTCATAGTATTCTATGCAGAGAAAACTTAATGTGAAGACTTCTAAATTTAAATAAGAGCATATGCTGCTAGTCCCACCTACTGGGCAAATTGAAATAGATGTTTTTTTCAAGTGATTTGAGACCAACATTGACAGTACAATGAGTCTCAAAAAATTAAGCATAAATAATGACCACATTTTTGTTAGGAAAATAGAACAGCTATACTTTGGGACAAAGTAGACTTGTTTAGAAACATGATGATTGAACTGAAATTTATCCATTTATAAGTTTATAATGAATATTTCTGTATACAGCTTATATTATTTTTGTTCATTTTATTTGAAACTTGATTGTATAAAGAAATGTTAGTTTCTAAGTCCTTATTCAAATTTATGCCATTTATGTCTCTGACTTGCTACATATTATTGATACACTGATTATACATCTTCCTGACAGATGTGCCAAGTAGGTTGAAAACACCAGGATTATTGTTACCTTTCAATATTAGAGTGTTCTGTTTTGAAGATGATGTCAACATAGTGACCAAGCATTATTGCTTTTATTGTTGAATTTTCATGTCTTTGTTAAACACTTTGTCGATTACAATTTTTTTCATGAAATGCAATATAGTCTGTCATCTTTGAGCTCAAAGACAAGATATCTCAATACCTTATCCTTATCCTCATCCTTTCCCAGGAATGGGGATATAAATTTTAAGGAAATATGCTTGACTGCTGCATAGTCTAATTGGATTGAGCTCCATGATCTGTTCTACCATGGTGATCTCCAAGTAATGGCCACTCATTTTTCTATTGTAACACTGAGAAATTGTTCATGCTTTTAGTTAGTCAATTTTCTAATAAAATGTCAGATGACCAACAGTTGTAAACCCAGACTGCAATGTACACACAATCCTCTTTTTCACAGAAGGATTTTGAGCCTAGAAAATTCACAGCTTTGCATATAGGGAGCATAATCTGGAGGTAGATTGTTTGTAGTTTTGAAATGTAGTAAAATGCATCTTCAATGTACTTTTAAAGTATCTTAAGTGAAAAATCTTATGTTTTTATTTCACTATGGGATTTTCAGACTGTCCATTTCTTTGTTAAAATGTCTTACAGGCATGAGTTGGTTATCAGCACAGAAGTGAATTTTTCATAAGAGGTGATTTCACTGGATTTCAATGGATTGTGATAAAACACTAAGCTCTGGAAGATTCTATCCTGTAGAAAGAATCTCTTGTGTACTCTAAGGAAGCATCATCTGTCAATAAAAAGCTGATTGACCAATAAGCTGAGGCAAGAAATAGTAGGTTGGAGTTTTAGTAGGGGAGAGCAGCTCTGAAATAAAGTGAGGCACAGGGAGAGATTCCACAGAACCCTGAAGAGTCAGACTTATGAAACTCAAAAGAGAAATCAGCCATGTGGCACTTATAAAATAGAATAAACAGGTTAATTAACTTAAAACTAGTCAAAGAACAAGTCCAACCTTATGATCTAAGCACCTATTCATTTATAATTAAATCTTAGAGTCATTACTTTTAGAACTTGGGTACAGGTGGAAAAGGCTGCATCCGCATCCGCATCCCCATCCCTATCTCCTATTTCTTTCGGAAACAGCTCCAAACACAGACATGATTCCAGCCATTAGGATTATTATTTAAAACATCTGCTGAAAGGAATGTATATGAAAAGATTATTACATGCTAACCATGTTAATAGCAAACACGTACTAAAAGCCACAATGTGCTAGATTTTCCAATGCCAAAAATATAAAATAGGAAATCTACCATGATTTAAGATGGAGAATCTCAGCATCAATGGTTCTTTCAAGAGCTAGAGCAATTTCTGTAATACTTTACTGAAGAGAATTTCTTAAGTGTTTTAATTATGATCAAGCAGAACAAGTTATATTGGCATAGATTATATTTTCAGGTGATTATCACTGTAACATTATTTTAGGATTTTTGCTTTCCTGTTGTGTCTGAAATTTATTTTTTAAAAAAATGTTGTCAAATTTTCTGTCCACTAGAATGATTTCCAGAGTGGTTTTTACCAGTTTGCAATCCCAGCAACATCCTCACCAACATCTGCTGTTACCTGAGTTTTGATCTTAGCCATTCTGACTGGTGTGAGGTGGAATCACAGGGTCATTATGATTTACATTTTCCTAATGACTAAGGATGTTGAACATTTCTTTAGGTGATTCTCAGCCCTTTGGTACTCCTCAATTGAGAATATTTTGTTTAGCTCTGTACCCCAATTTTTAGTAGGGTTATTTGGTTCTCTGTAGTCTAACTGCTTGAGTTCTTTGCATATATTGGATATTAGCCCTCTATTAGATATAGGATTGTTAAAGGTCTTTTACCAATCTCTTGGTTGCTGTTTTATCCTATTGACAGTGTTTTTTGCCTTAGAGAAACTTTGCAATTTTATGAGGTCCCATTTGTCGATTCTTGTTCTTAGAACATGAGCCATTATTGTTCTGCTCAGGAAATTTTTCCTTGTGTCCACGTGTTAGAGGCTCTTCCTCACTTTCTTTTCTTTTAGATATGGTGTACCTGGTTTTATGTTCAGGTCTTTGATCCACTTGTACTTGAGATTTGTACATGGAGATAAGAAAGGATCTACTTGCAGTCTTTTACATGCAGACCATCAGTTGAACCAGCAACATTTGTTGAAAATGCTATCTTTTTTTTCATTGGATGGTTTTAGCTCCTTTGTTGAAGATTAAGTGATAACAGGTATGTGGATTCATTTCTGGGACTTCAATTCTATTCCATTGATCTGCCTGCCTATCTCTGTACCAAACCTGAAGACACAGCTATACAACTCCTGGGCATATACCCAAAAGATGCTCTAACATAAAGCAAAGACACTTGTTCCACTATATTCATAGCAGCCTTATTTATAATAACCAGAAACTGGAAGCAACCCAGATGTCCCTCAACAGAGGAATGGATACAGAATATGTGGTACATTTACATAATGGGGTACTACTCAGGTATTAAAAATAATGACATCAAGAAATTTGCAGGCAAATGAATGGAACTAGAAAATATCATCTTGAATGAGGCAACCCTGTCACAAAAGAAGACACATGGTATATACTCACTGATCAGTGGATATTCGCCCAAAAGCTGGTAATATGCACGATACAATTCACAAGGCATATGAAGCTCAAGAAGGAGGAAGCCCAAAGTATGGATGCTTCAGTCCTTCTCGGAGGGAGAACAAAATACTTACAGGAGGTAGAGTGTGGAAGGGATTTGGGAGGAAGAGAGGAGTGGGAGGAAAAAGAAGGGGGCATGATCACTTATGAGAAGAGACAGGAATAATATACAGAGGATCAGGAAATTGAACAGAGGTGTATAGCAATGGAGGATGGGAAACTCGGGGTAGCCACAAGAAAGTCCCAGATGGCAGGAAAGCAAGAGGTACCCAGGACCCCATGGGGATGAGATTAGCTGAAATGTCCAACAAAGGGGAGGGAGAACATGTAGAAACCACATTCAGAGATTAGGCAAGACCCCTAGTTGGGGGATGGAGCCAAACACACATCTCCAAATTTTTAACCCAGAATGGCTCTTGTCTAAAGGAAATACAGGGGCAAAGTACGGAGCAGAGACTGAAGAAAAGGCCATCCAGAGACTGCCCCATCTGGGAATCCATCCCATATATGGACACCAAACCCAGACACTATTGTGGATGCCAAAAAGTGCTTGCTGACAGGAGCCTAATATAACTGTCTCCTGAGAGGCTCTGCCAGAGCCTGACAAATACAGAGGGAGATGCTCGCAGCCATCCACTGGACTGAGCATGGGGAACCCAATGGAAGAGTTAGGGAAAGAACTGAAGGAGCTGAAGAGATTTGCAACCCTATAGAAAGAACAATCATATAAACCAGCCAGATCCTCAGAGCTCCCAAGGTGAGTGCATACCATGTGTGCTCTTTTGTGACTGAGTTACCTCACTCAGGATGATATTTTCTAGTTTCATCCATTTGCCTGCAAATTTCTTGCAGTCATTGTTTTTAATAGTTGAATAGTACTCCATTGTGTAAATGTACCACATTTTCTGAATCCATTCCTCTGTTGAAGGACATCTGGGTTCTTTCCAGCTTCTCAAACAAATCAGTAGCCTTCCTCTACTCAGAGGATAAACAGGCTGAGAAAGAAATTAGGGAAATGACACCCTTCACAATAGCCACAAACAATATAAAATACTTTGGAATGACTCTAACCAAGCAAGTGAATGATTTGTATGACAAGAACTTTATGTCTCTGAAGAAAAAAATTGAGGATCCTGAAGATGGAAAGATCTCCCATGCTCAGGAAAAACCATTTTTTTAAGTAGACTAGAGATGGAGATAAAATATTTATTGTAGTACATAGTAAAATGTTAAGGTAAAATTGACTAATTTTAAAAGTACCCAATCACATGTTGTTTGACACTATGAACAAATACTCTACTTACACATGATGTCCAACTAATGCCATCTCAAAGTACAGCTACCAACAAAGTCCAACTATTTGAGCCTATGTGTTTTATTTCACTTGTTTACTTAAATATGGTGTGCTACTTACAGAAGTAAACATGACTCAAAAATATACCATCACCCTGGTATGGGTGACAGCTATTGGGAAATGGAAACCTGTAGTCTACTGAATAATCTGGTCAGTTCAACAAGATGCAGAGATGCAGAGTGTTATTTCAGAGGAGCTCAGTTGGTTTGAGCCACTTTTAGTCAGCTCAGCTGGTCTGAAAGTATTTTACATTGGTCTTAATTGTCTATATATACTTGGATAGAGAGAAATTTAGTAAATCTGGTTTATTTCATGGATTTTCTGAATTCTTGAGTTATATGTTTCCTAAATAAATGAGCTCTCTGAAGGTAGAACATTTTCCATCCCCTTAGAACATCCTGTTGCTTTACCTCTGAAATTTTGTATGTGCAGTTAGAAGGTTCAAACCTCTGAGGAAGTTTCTATACAATGTCATATTATCCAGCAGGGTATCAGGCAGAGTATATTTGACAGATAACTGGCAGGACAAAGGTAGAAGAGAGTAGGAATTGGGGTATAAAATGAGAAGCTAAGGAGATTGTAGCAGTGAACAGTTAATCTGCCCTGAGCTTCCAGTGGGTCAAGTGCTCTAGGCACCTGCCCAAGAGCTCTGGATTCACAAATGAATCACACACACACACACACACACACACACACACACACACACACACACACACACACACAGCCTTTATATTTTGATATACCTTGACTAGCTTAATGGTTGGGCACTTCTAAAGCTCCCTGCAGCTAACACACACTCCCTCCAGTATTCTTGAGTTAACACTTTCTAAATCTGTATTTTATCTTTGTAGTTCTCTTTCCTTCTGGGCAGCCCTCCCATAGAACCACTTTACCTTCACAACTACATTGCTAGATAATTTCTCTCCTGTAGCTCTTAAATCTGATCTCTTTATTTCCACCTCATGGTGAGTCTGTTTCTTCTCTCCTCTGTTTCTTGCCCGGGAAGCCTAAAAGTCTGCCTCTTCATCTTGCCCAGCCATTGGCCATTGGGTCTTTATGGAATAATCAAAAATCAATTGGAGACAAGGACTCTCTGCATCTGAACATGGAGATTACTATATGATTTTGGGAACCAAGTTAAGACAAAGCATTAGAACCAATCTCTAACATTTCACCCTTTCTGTCCATTGGAAAAGACTCTTCTCTGAGACATAAATTGAGCACAAGCATAAAAATTATGTAAATTACAAGCTATCATATACAGTTAATATCTGGTCCATCATATTTGCCAATTAGATAAACTATTCAACCATCTATACTAATTTAAAGAGGTTACAATTCTATATTTGAATTATGTTTTGATTTTAACTTGCATTACTATGTGGAAACCATCCTTTCAAATCTATATCATCTTCCTCAAGGCTAAATAACTTAAGTTTCATTATGAGACTATAACTAGTCTTCAACCCTGTCAGAAAATTGAGAACACATTAAATATTACCTGAATAAATAAGAAATACAAAAACATCACTTCCAAAACTTAAATTGTCGAGGCAGCTGACTACCTGGACAGTCTCCTATTTCTCAGAATGCCGGAATATCTGTCTTTAGCCCTTTGGCCAAGGATTATTTGACAGGCTTAAAAGAAGCAGGAACTATAAAGGACTAGTTTATGCTGTATTGGCAAAGGTAAGCTGTTGACTATCCTGCATCGTATGTTTTTTCTTGGACAATAATTTTTGTTTATAGATGAATTAGAGCAATTTTGTCCAGTAGTTACCTTGCTATAACGGAAGCAACTGCATATTGAGGTTTTGATGGTTAGTTTCTTCTTTGAACCAGTACTATCAGGAGCAGATATGTCTCTCTATCTAAGTGATCTTTAATAATGAATTAATATTATAGGTCATATTCTATGGATTTCTGATGTTTTTGAAGACTATATAAAGTATATCTGAACTGTTAAACCTTGACTAGTCTTATTCTATTTCTATTTGAACAATATGGAAAACACTGTATTAATTAGATCAGAATCTACTATAATCATGAGTTTACTATTTGGCCCTTAACTTGCACTACTTAATTATCCAAAACAGTTTGTAATAATAGCTATAGAAGGACTGGGTCAAGGCCTTGTATTCTTAAATGAGTTGTATAGTCACAATGCTTATATAAAAGTGATAATATTAATTTCAAATTTTGTATCACTATATAAAGATTATACCAATGAAATCCTTAAATCTATATCAATATATAATTTCTGTACCAATGTAAGAAATTATAACTCCAACTTGGATCAATTACAAAAAATTCTACCAATGTAAAATTGTGGCTATACACTTGCTTAAGAATAAATTTAGTAATCCATGCCATCTATTTCCTTCCTGTTGAAAATTATGACCACTTCCAAATTGTCTCTTAAAATTGTCTATCTATAATTTATAAAATAACCATAACCAGACACCCAACCCCAAGGAATCAGGATGACAAATCTCCATAACATCTTCTTGATGAAGAGGGGTGGGAAAAAAATTTCAAGGGGTGGCAAGGGGTAAGAAAAGTAGAAAATTTGGTTAGATTTAAGAAAACAATATTTAACATCTGTGATCTAGTCTCTGTGTGTTCAGGGCTTGACTGAAATTCTGACTGGATCTGTCTGAAATGATGGATCAACCAAGTCCCTGCATTATTTTGTGCTATGAGGACGGACAACATGTAGAGCCTTGATTATAGGATTGAATTGAAGAATTAGTAGGAAATGGGAGAGGAGATGATTATCGATGGTTTCAGACACATAATCTCAGAAAGTCTGTGCTCAAGGTGTCTGAAGGAGAGCTTTTTAATTTAATTTTTTTATTTTGATTTTATTGAAGTATCCTTACATCATTTCTCTCTCTCTACATCTTCCAATCTGTCCCAATGTCTTCCTGCTCCTTCTCAAATTCATATACTATTTTTCTATTATTAATATCTATGTGGGAAAAAAAGAGAGAGGTTGAGAAAGAGAGAGAGAGAGAGAGAGAATAAATATATAACTGCAACCCATTTGGTATTTTGTATGATTTTGTAACAGACCATTTGGTACTAAATAATCATTTGGTGCTCAATTTGGAAATGACTAGCAGTCATTAATTGCCTATAGCTCTTCATCTATAAATGGGACTCTATGAGATTTCACCTAATTATTCTGGTATGTTGACTGGTATTATCATCTTTCAGGTCTTGTTTAGGTAGCCATATAGTTGATATTTCACGGGTGTGGCATCACTGTCATATCTAGAAGCCAAAATTTCACAGCTGATGACCCAATCCTCCAGCTCTTACAGTATTTTGGTTCCTCTTCTAGTATTCTCCAAGCCTTGGGTGTAGGAATTATGTTATAGATGTACAAACTTGGGCTGGACAGTCAGTTCTTCTTTGAATTTTGACCTTGTTCCAAATCTTCTGATATGAGTATATAACCTTGAGTAAGTGCAGAAACCAGAAAACCAGGGAGAGGAGCAGTAGATAGAGGGGTACCAGAATAGGTGTCATAGGAAGGCAGAATAGGAAAAGTAGAGGCTTGAACTGAGGTCTGAATAAGGAGGGCTAATGAAGTCATGGACCTTAGAGGAAATTCTATTACTGCCACTTTCAGATCAGTATAATCTCTAAATGAATTCTAAATACTTATCCTTATTCTCACAGAAAAGTGTATATCCTTATGCTTATTGGAGCTGAGAACGAAGCAGTAATAACAAAGCCTGCATGAGTCTGTTCTCTGTATATCTTTTATAATTATTAGCTTGGTGTTTTATGGAATTTTTATCAGGGCAAGTGGGGAATGTCTCCGACTCTTTTAACTATTCTTAGGACACTTTTCCTCCTGCAATGCCTCACTTAGGCTTATATAAGGGTTTGAGGCTAATTTTATTGTATTGTGTTGTGCCATGTTTGATTGATATTATTAATAAGCCTGTTCTTTTATAGAGGGAAATGGAAGAAGAGATTCCCTAACATAGGGAGAGTTAGGGGGACTTGGGGGAATGAAGAGAAGGGAAATTGTCAGGAGGTATTGTGTGAGAAAATAATACATTTTTTCTTTTCATTGTTCTTTTATTGGATATATTCTTAATGTACATTTTGAATGTTATTTCCTTTCCAAGTCTCCCTTCCTGAAACCCCTTATCCCATCTCCCCTCTCCCTGCCTCTATGAGGGTGCTTCCCCACCCACTACTGCCTTCCAGCCCTGGCATTCCCCTACACTGAGACAGCAAACCCCCTCAGGCCAATGGGTCGCTCCTCCCACAGATATCCAACAAGGCCATCCTCTTCCACATATGCTGCTGGAGCCATGGGTCCCTACATGTGTCCTCTTTGGTTGGTAGTCCAGTCCCCAGGAGCTCACGGGTTCTGGCTGGTTGATGCAGTTGCTTTACCCATGGGGATGAAAACCCCCCCAGATCCTTCAGTCTCTGCTCCAACTTTCCCATCAGGGACCCCACCCTCAGTCCAATGGTTGGCTGAAAGCATCTACCTCTGTATTTGTACAGGCTCTGGCAGAGCCTCTCAGGAGACTGCAATATCAGGCTCCATTCTGCAAGCACTTCTTGACATCCACAACAGTGTCTGGGTTTGGTGGCTGTATATGGGGTGGATCTCCAGGTGGAGCAGTCTCTGGATGGCCTTTCCTTCAGTCTCTGCTCAACACTTTGTCTTCTTATTTCTTCCTGTGAGTATTTTGCTCCTCTTTCTAAGAAGCACTGAAGCATCCACACTTTGGTCATCCTTCCTCTTGAGCTTCATATGGTCTGTTTATTGTATCTTGGGTATTCCAAAGTTTGGGGCTAATATTCACTTTTCAGTGAGTACATGCTGTGTGTGTTTTTTGTGACTGTGTTACCTCACTCAAGATGATATTTTCAAGTTCCATCCAATTGCCTGCAAATTTCATGATGTCATTGTTTTTAATAGTTGAGTAGTATTTTGTTGTGTAAATGTACTACATTTTCTGTATCCATTCCTCTGTTGAGGGACATCTGGGTTGTTTCCAGCTTCTGTGTATTATAGATATGCATTTTTAAAAAAAGAAGAATATATTAGAATCACCATCCACAGTAATTGCAAATTAAAATTTTGATGTGCTGATGCTGATCTGAGGTTGAAGAGACCATAAAGAAAGACACATCTTTAACAATTCAACACTTTCATCCTCTCCTATCAGAAGGGTGCATGAAGCCATGAGGGCTCTACTTTTTCATAATGCCTGCTTAGTAATCAAATTATTGTGTGAAGGCTAAGCAAAATGTGGATTCCTGAAAGGAGGGAGATTCTTTTCCTATATTGTGAACATTAAATAAGCTATGAAAATATAGTCAAATATCAGACAATATTTTTTTAAAAGGCTAAAAGTGGGACTTTGTAAAAGGAAAATCAAGTGTTTATGGAATTTATAGCAAGTAACCTAGGTAGAAACCCCCCTCCAGCTGTATTTTATCATATTAGGCAATTGGTTAGAAGTGTTTTGTTTGGATGAATCCAAAATAAATTTGTGAGCTGATTTCTCTGCCAATGAATAGATGACAGTATGGTGTAGAATTACTGCAATTGAACCATTTCAAAAGCTGCTTATGGCAGCTATATATCAAATTGCTTTTTTATTGACACAATCAATGCCTTTGTGGCACGTAATAATTGTGGGATCTGCTTGCCTTTTTCCATCAGACTAAATGAGCTAGCAGGACTAACAAACTGACACTTGCTTCTGTAAAACCTTTTGAGAACTCCTCACTACATGCTTTCATCTTATAGGTGAAGAAAAATCTAGAGAAATATCATGTCTACAAACAGGTCACTTGGGGAGTAAATGCTCTGAAGCCAAATTTTTAAATGCCTAGAAATGTGTAAGATGCAGTTCATCACAATAGTTTGACACAAAAAGACAAAGGTTAACAGACTTTCAATTCATTGGGTTTTGGTGGTTTTTTGTGGGCTGGTGTGTGTGTGTGTGTGTGTGTGTGTGTGTGTGTGTCAGTGTGTGTGTGACTGTGTGTGTCTGTGTTGCTTTCAGGTATCTAGAGGGTTCAGGAAAGTATGTTGTATTCCCTGGAGGTAGAATTACAGAGCTAGTGAGATACTTGACATAGGTTCTGGGAACGACACTTCAGTCCTATAGAGAACATCAAGTTCTCCTAACCATTCAGCCATCCCTACAGCCTGCTTAGCAAATTTTGGATAATGCTGTTCTTCTCCGAATATTTTGACTAACTTACATGCAAATCTGGACATGAATAACATAAAGCACTTTTGTTTGTAAAGAGCTCATAAAGAGAAAATTCAAATCTTGTTAGAAATATACTGCCTCAAACAATTCAATGTGTGAATTTGGCCAGTTAAATTCTTTTATACTTTCTGTGATTACCTTGTCAAAGAACTTCAGAATGTATCCCATAGTTAACAGTTTTTAATCTTTCCTGCATAGGCATTCCATGCTTTTAATGCTTAATACAAATTTGTAAAACAGGGCAGCTGATGTCATGCACATGTAACAGAGAAAGACAAAAAAGCCCAAACTGTGTGCCTTGTCTTAAAATTGGCAGCAGAAATGGGGTTAGACCTTTGCTTTCTGATTCTTTACCAATGATGTTTTTGGTTTTCCCTCAAAATGTTGTTGTGTTTGACCTTTTATACTTTTCAAGAATAAAATAGTTATTAAGTTTAAGAAAAGCTTAATTTTCTAGGAACTTCAACTTCTTTTGCCCCAAGGAATGAGACAGAAACAATGGAGAAATAATGGCGTTTTATTATCTCAGAGCCCTTCTTCCAAGGCAATCATGCTCACTGCTTTATTTCCATGCTAATCACTCCTTTCTACAAAGCTAATCTTAATTAAAGTACTTTGGAAAGTGGAAATGGAGGGTCTGAAAGGAAATATTATTGGATTTGTTCACAAATGATGAGTTTAATTAATTGCTGGAACTTAATAGCTACTGATGGTTTGAGGATTTTTGTCTTCTAGATTTTTTATTTCGTGTAGGTATGTATGTGCCAAGGACACCTTCCTTCCAGCACAGCCAATTTCTCCCTGCCCTAAATGAAATTGCTCCTTTGTTTTTGTTATTGAACAGCTTTTTAGTTCACTGATAATTACAGGCATATTAGAGTAAAAACCTGAGCTCCAGAGAAGAAAGAATGTGCCTAGAAACTATGGACTGTCAAGTCAGCCCTGGTACCCACTTTTCTTATGTGCTCAAAGCCAAGTCTTTTATCCTGATACTGTCCCAGAGAAACTAGACTTGGATTGGAATAACACAACATCAGGGAAGAAAACTGACTTAGGACACCTGTAATCAAATCTCAACATTTAGTTCAGTTCTATTTCGTCTTTGCTCTCTCTTCCCTTTTTCTTCTTGCTTGTGTACTCCCACAAGCATGATCTGCACTCTTTTTTTCCCTTCTCTGACTTAATTTTGTTTAGTCTATATAACAATATATCCTACAACCATCATTTTCAGAATCAAATTTAGTCAGTATATTACTGTGTATGAGGTAGCAAGTAGCTGAGGTTCTCCAGTCTAGTGGTGATGAAAGTGATGCTATAAAGAATTGTTACTGTAGGGAAAGAAATGCTTCTTAGATGCCCCAAAGTTTGGATAGTTAGAGGCATTCTTTTCTATTTTCTAGCTATACCCAATTTCCAAGAATATTGTGTGAATATGGCCATAGTGTCTGCTAACCATGAGTTAAGTAATTTACAGTGCCTAAATAAGAAATCTTGCTTTCTCAAATGCCAGTGAGACCAGGGAGAGTTTAGTTATGTACTAATTTAGAATAAACCTCAGATTTATCATATTATAGTTGGTTTTCTTCATGCCTAATGTCATCACTGTCACTAGAAAGGAGAAAGAGAAAAAAATCTTAAAATTTGCTTACAATACTACAGATAAAGGTACTACAGATAGAAGTGACTGACCTTCTTAGGAAAATATTTTGTGATTATTTATTGATTGATTGAATTTGATAATATCTTACATATTTCCTGGAAGCATGTTGGTCACTAAAAGAAGACACTGTAAGCACATTATGTTGCTTTGAGTCACTGATGTAGTAACCCTTCAAAACGCCAACTAGAGTGACCAAAGGCAGCCTTAGTGTAGCAAGTGTTCATTAGAACATGCAGGAAGGGGTAGAAACTTAGATGTACAGATTCCACTGGCTTCTGAGAGTGCTCTGCATACAACTTCATGTGTTAACCCTAGGAGTATGAGCTTACTCAAAACAAAGAAAATGGTTCCTAAGGACATTGTAATCTTAGACTGACCCACCATATAATGCTTGTTATTTAAAATACTATAGAATAAATGATATAGAGAAATGAATAAGGATAAGTTTCACAATGAGTCCCAGAAGAATGCAGAAAATGCTAATAAAGATGGGCATGGAAAGGTTTTTTTTTTTTTTTTTTTTTCTATTAAGATGCAGTTCAGAGATAAAAGCTAGCAGTTTCCTTTCAGGTCCTCAGTAGCCTCAAGTTCCTGACATGATTTATCTTTCTTCAGTTATGTAAGCTAGTCATACTTTCTTTGAAGAAATATTAGGGATCACCTACATAAATAGGTTATCATCTACTTCAAGTGCTGTAGAGATTCCAACATCTGAGAATGTGATAGAGAATTTCTAGGCACAGGGATGGACAGAATGAAAGCTGAAGTTTTATTTAACACAAAGATAAACTTATTTTTAAATGAAAATAAAAGGAATTCCCCCACTATACCCCTAAGAATGCCATCCAGAGAACCAAAGAAGCAGATAAGTTAAAACTTGAAGCAAGAAAGAACAAGCCTCCCTGATCCTGGTAAGTGGAGAAATTCCATGTACAGAGATTAACACAAGTAGGAGAGGGAGCTTGGACATAGAGATCAGTACAAGAGTAGAATCACCAAGCCCTTAGAAAACAGGAGCTCCCTGGATAGCAGAGCCTAGTTAACTTCTGAGAGAGGTATGACTTCTATAGACACCAAGGCCAAAATCAACCTTACATGGCATTTGTTTGATCATTGTTGAGACAATGAAATCCATCTAAACAAGTTTAAAGGAAAATGTAAGCCAATCTTCTTCTCACACCTATACAGTGAAAAACCATCCAGCATCACATGGAGGAGGGGGGCATTCTTTGACATAATAAGTAATGGAGAGATGCTATTGAGATATATTATTTTATTTTAATTTTTAAAATATTCAATTTTGGTTAAGTATTCAGTTTGTTTTCACTTTTATATCAGCCTATATAATTCTCCATGTTTCTGCATCTATTCTTTTGTGTTCTCCTTTTCAACCCAGTTTCTTTCCTTCCCATCTCCAATTAATTTCTCATTTTCTCTCACTCCACTCCTCCTCCGTATACTTATTAATTATAATTGTCTATAATTTTAGTAATCTTTAAGTTCCTTTTATATTATCATACTAACTTGTTGGACTGAGCCCGCTCAGTGCTTGCCACCCGTGCTGAGTTGGCCCGGGGCTAGACCTGTGAGAGGCCGGCTAACCTACGGAGTGCGGGAGACTTCTAGCGGTTCTGGGGAGACCCAAAGCCGCTGTCCCCACCGCTAGGCCTGGAGAGCAGATCTCCTCGTGGGCCCAAGTGTTATAGCCCCTTAGACAAAGTTCTCTGACACCAAAGTAGTTTTGCAGCTTTATTCCTTCTGACTGGTGGGTGGCTGGTGGGTGGTGGGCACGGGCAGAAGTGGGGATAGAGCAGGCTGGTAGGCAGGGGCAGGTGGAGAGCAGTGTAGAGAGCAGCACAGAGAGCAGCGCAGAGAGCAGGCAGGCAGAGAGCCGGTGCAGGCAGAGACACACAGAGAGAGAGCTACACAGGTGGGACAATATGATATACTGTTTGGGAAGGGGGCGGGGCTTGGCAATCGATACTTTCTATTGGCTAGGTCTGGGGCCTCTCTAGTGCCACATTTGCCTATGGGAGGGGTCAGAGCTGCTTTCTATGTGACAAACCACACATGGCAGGCCTCTTTCTATACAGGAGTTGTGAGAGTTGCAGCTGATTTTACAGGAGTCTTCCTGGAGGGTTGGCTAAAAATATAATCTGGTCCCTTGTAAATATTTCACGGGGTCTCCCAGAATTTTCAGCCTTTGCTCAACCAGGTGTCAGATTGCCTGTTACAGACCACTGCCCCCCCCACTAACTCTTCATTTTTATTTACTTACCCTGCCCCTATTTTTAAATAATTGCTATATCAGCATTTCCCCTTATTTGTCTTAGTAACTAAAATTCTGGTATTATTGTGCTCCTTGTTCCTTTAGTCCATTCACCAGAATTGGTAGAGTTGTAAAAACACCTTTTCACAGTATGTCTGCTTTCATAGAGGGCCTTCCAACAGTTAAAGTTATTTTGGCAGTAAAAATTCTACTTTCAGAATAGTAATAGACATTGTACTCAAGACCCACAAACTATATCCGATTACAGTGGTGAGCAAAGAAATGTCCACCAAACCTATAATCCATTAATCACACCAGAAAGTTGTAAAAATCTCAACTAGAAGAATGTCAGCAGTTTAAAATTCTGACCAGTGACATAATTACAGAGAGACAAGCACAACATACAAAACAGCATAAAAAAAAATACAACATAACTTTCTTGATATGACTAGGCATAATAATGAATTACAGAAAGAGTAAATTGTAGGAGATGACCCAAATTACAAAAGACAATTCAAAGAATGCTCAGTGAAACCACAGTGGACATGAATAAACTCTATACTTTTCCTGCAGCTTCCCTTGGTGTACATTGCATAGTCCTGACATTTCCAGCATCCTAAAGATTCTACTGCAGCTTAGGCTTCTCTTTCTCAACTTCATGCAGTAGCCCCTTGGAGCCTCCTGCCATATACTTCCAGACCTTATGATCTTTGTGGAACTTTGATGTAAGTCTATTTAACCCTGTGTCTTAGGCACTGTTCTATTGCTGTGAAGAGACACCAGGACCAAGGCAACTCTTATAAAAGAAAGCATTTAATTTGCTTACAGTTTTAGAGAATTAGTCTATTATCATCATGGTGGAAAAAATACAGGCATGACACTGGAGCATGAGCTGAGAGCTTTACATTCTGATGTACAGGCAGCAAGCAGAGAGAAAGAGGCTGGGCATGGCATGTGCCTTTGCAACCACACCTGATCCAACAGGAGCAAACTTTCTCCAACAAGGCCACACCTCCTAATCCTTCCTAAATTGTTCAATTAATTAGTGACCAGGTATTCAAATATGTGAGCCTATGGGAGCTCTTCTCATTCAAAATACCACACCCTCATCCTTTTCATCTTTTGTCTCTGTAAAGCCAGCATCATAGTGACACCACTGCTAAATTCTGCTACCAAATCCTTCAGACCTCAGTTGCAGAGGCCTCTGTGTAACTTCCAGGTTGACCTTGGGAAACCTTCCCTAGGCAGCTGCTCTTGGTTCAGGGACCTATGCTAGAGGCATTTTCAGTTTAGGCTTGCTCAAAAGAATTTGTGCATTATTAATTAGTTGGTACCTTTCATAGGTTGGGGATTGCCCTCAGGCCACATTTCTAACTACTCTAAATGCAGAGTGCAGTAAATCTCTCAATTACTGAAACAATTACAGCTGCTTCTGAACTCTCTGTCTGTCTCTGTCTCTGTCTGTCTCTCTCTCTCACTTGCTCTCTTTGTGTGTGTGTGTGTATGTGTGTGTTGTGTGTGTGTTGTGTGTGTGTGTGTGTGTGTGTGACTAACTCATGCTTCTTCCCTACCAAACTGAATAATTTTCATATCATTGTACTCTCAAACACACACACACAGCAGAAATGGATGAAAGTAGTGAACAGTAGGATCTTACAGCCTAAAATTCACACTGTTTTAAATTTCCTCCATCAAAAAAAAAAAAAAATTAGTCCATTAGTTCTAGATTTAGTTGATTCATATTCTTGGAACATGGAGGAAAATTGACATTTGATGTTTTTATTTTAGTCTTATATAACATAAATGGACTCTAGTCCAGTTCCTTAGAATGTCCTTATTTACCCCTACAACCTCATGAATTATACCCATTCTTTACCCTCTTGCCCTTCTGAAGTCATACTAGATGGAACATTAATGTCTGTTTCAATCACACCATGCTATGAGCTTCCTGACTATGAATGTAATGTGACCAGCCTCATCAAGATCATTCTGAGTTCCTCACCATGGTGTACTGTATGTTAGTCACTTTTCTGATTTATGTGACTAAACACCTGACAAGAAACATCCAAAAGAGGGAGTTTTATCTCTGAAATCAGTTCGTAAGGCTGTGAACTGCTTTGCCATTTGTATAATAGAAATGTCCATGTTTCAGCAAAAAAACCTTTCTGTATTAGTAGATGTTTTGTTATTGTTTGTTTTTGTCTTCTTCACCTTTACAAAATTCCTGTCCAAGAAATTTAAGGAAAGAAGGCTTTACTCTGGCTCTCAGTTTAAGTGAAAGTACTGTCTGATGTGTTCAGAATGAGAAATGTCCCTCATTAGTTTGTGTGTCTAATACTTAGTCCCAGGCTGGCTGCTATGCTGCTTTGGAAGGTTGTGAAAAACTGTTAAGGGATAGACTTGGCGGCAGAAGTAGATCACTGTGGGCAGGGCTTGAAATGTTATCGCCTACCTCTCTTCCTGTTCATTATGTGATAAAATGTGCCCAGCTCACCTCCTGTCTGACTTTGCAGGCCTTTCCTATCATGAAAAATGGATCCCCCTGTAACTTTAATCTAAATGAAATTCCCCTCTTTAGGTTGTTTCTTGACATATATGAGAAAATTAAGTAACACACAATCTATCATGGTGAGGAACTCAGGGCAGGATCATGATGAGGCTTGTCACATTATTTTCCTAGTCAAAAAGCTATGCATTCATTCTTGAACCTCAGCCTACAGGATTGGTCCATTCACATTCAGGGTGGGCCTTCTCTCCATAGTTAACATTTTCTGGAAATATCCCATAAGCATGTTCAGAAGTGTGTTGAGTAAGTGTATTACATTCTTTTTGTTACTGAGATAAAGACCATGACCAAAAGCATCTTAGAAAAGAATTTATTTTGGGTTTACTTATTCCAGAAGGAATTCCTGTATATCAGTCTACAAGAGTAGATTCCTCAACAGGAGAGATGTAGGAGAGGAAAAGGAGGGATGAAAATGGTGTCATCCTATTTCCATTAGAAATACTTTTTAAAAAAGAGTAGACTATAAGCTACCTTCTCAAGTTACTAACAGGCATATTGAAAGGGCAAGAGAGAGAAGATAAGAGGTAGAAAGGTTTAAGTCGAAACTTAAGGTTTCTTTGGAAATTTGGGGCAAACACATGAACGGGCACTTAGCTGAAGTGGACACAGGTGAAAGAGTAAGGCAGACTTATGAAAGAACATTTGGCTGAAGCAGATACAGTTTAAAGGATGTTTTACTAAAGCAAACCCGTGAAAGGACATGTGATGAGGTATTCTTCACTAACAACACTCATGTATAGATTTGCCTTACATTGAGTAGTTGAGCTAATTTTGTCAGGACTCCATAGAGAGAAACACACCAAAAAAATCTTCTAGTGATATGCTCCAATTTCTTGCTTAATCTGCTGTCTCAGGCTGATTGAAAGAATGTCAGCTGAGAAAGTTGTGTGTGGTAAGGCAAGACACGTGATAAGGAAAGACCCGTGGAGAACACATCATGTTGGGAGGGCATAAATAGCACTCAATGGTTAGTGATGGAGGCTGAACTAGGCCTGCTTATAAAGTTAGCTGTGCAATGCTTGTTGGTCTTTTGTCTTCACTGATCTTCACTTGACTGAGAGAGGCACAACTGAAAACTCCTGGCATTCCTCCTGGTTCCTTCTGCTGACTCCTACTGAGGCTGAGACCTGTCTGTCTCTGTTAGGTAATGCCACCACTGATAATTCATGTTTCCTCTCCCAAGTCTACTGAACTGAACTGATGGTTTATCCTGTGAACTGAACTGCTGAATTCCAGACTACACAGACAGGAGTTTCTCCAAAGAATGTTTTTAACAGGTCCACTTCCCAGTATCTGTTCTTTTCTACTACCTCTGGTGGATGGTGGACCACAAGGGAGGTTAAAGTATTTAAGAACCATCACTAACAACACATTTTGAAAAAAAATAAAATCATAAGGGGCAGAGTAACAGTGGAAAGGACAAGCAAAAACACAAGATTCTCCAGTGATCACTGTCAGATACTGGCCTTCAGGATAGACTGTCTTGGGCTTAGAGTGGTGTGTTTGTAGAACACTGTATAGCACAACAAGGCACCATATTTCATTCCCAAAACTGAAAATAATTCTCAAAATACATAGTGTTTTGAATTTTCCTGTCTGTGAAAGAAGAAAAAGTGAGATAAAAATCAATCTTGATAACATAGCTAAACTTCTGAAAAAGACTCATTCCTATGAAGAGATGGCAATAGTGGATTAAAGGAACAAAATTCACCCTGTAGGTATTGGAGAGGCCCAGGTTCAATTCCCAGCACCCACTTGGAGGCTTACATTTATTCTGTAAGTTCAATTCTAAGGGATCCAATGCCTTCTTCTGGCCTCCATAGGCATCACAACAAACACACACACACACACACACACACACACACACACACACACACACACAGTCCACAGACACCTATACACATACATTTAAGGAAGTAATCCATAACATGATGTCTAGAAGTAACAAAGCCATTTGGAAGAATAGTTATAAGGAATTGTGTTTAAGCAAATAAAATATATGCTTACCATTGGTTCCAAACTGTATATTGGAAAACATCAAATAATTAGTGTCTAATTTTGAAATATTTTTCTGCTAGATCCCTTATGTTTAGGGATTATTGTTGACTGTTTTTAATCTATGCTAACAAACCATAATAAGGGATTACTGCCTAGTTGTTACTAGATTTTAAATTCTGTATATATTTATAATATAATACCCATGTTTAGCCAGTTGCTACTATATTATATGGCGGTATCTTGGTAAACTTGGTTTTGCATTTTCTACACAGCTTACTTTCTACTGCTTCTTTCCTTTTTATAATTTGAAGTTCTGGGGAAAGCCATCTTTTCCAATAAAATGTTATTGTGTTTGCATAATAACTGACAAAGTTGTAAAAACTGAAGTGCACCATTTCAGAGGTTAATGCTAGTGATTTCAATCATCAGAGTAAGAATGAGAAACACTTCTGTTTTGTCACAGCTAAAAATAAAATTTCTAAGGATCCTCCAAAGTCATTGCCAACTGAGATATGACAATATACAAATCTACAATGACTTCATTATCTGTTGCCTGTTATTGCTCTTCTGAGCCAAAATAAACTGAGGTATTATGTGAGCTATAAAATGGTCCTAGGCATTTTATCACTTGCTTGATATCAATGTGAGCATAAGACAGTTATTAAAGATGATGCTGAAAAGATTCAGAGTCCTTTAAATGTTATTTTATAGAGATGACAGCTTCCCCTTAATGGCTGAAGTCATGAAATAAAAGAAATGGATAAAACTGAAACTGGTGATAGGACTCCATTGGCAGTGTGATTAATGAAAAGCAGGCAAGAACAAACTTCCCACTTCCTGGTATTCTATTTCCCTGATGTGCATGCTATTACCTCCACAGCTTCTAACTAATGTAATTTGGAACTCAGGAGCATTAAAAGGGTAATTCTACTGCAGAAAAGACCACTTCTTCATAGTTATACTAAGTGCTTGAGTGGGATTCAGACATTCTCAGTCCATTGCTGAATTGATAGATGTTAGGAAGCCTGGAAACTAAACAAAAAGAGGGTCCTTCTGATTAAAGGTATCACTGATTTTGATGAAACCTCAGTGCAGGGAAAACTTACTTAACAACTAGATTCTGTTTTCAAATAGTTTTTTTTTTTTTTTTCAGGTAGCTTACTCTCTTTCTGGAATATACTTTTCTCTGATCAGTAGTAACCAATTAGGGAATCTCCAAAAATATTTGTAATAAAGTACATACTGCTTACCTTCTTCTGGTTTCATCCTAACTTGGACTTGAGGTTCCTCTCTCCTTGTTTGACCTAGATACAGCCAAGGTGTCCTGTTTGCATGCTGTCTCCTGATGGATATATGGTGAATAGTCTCACCTAGCAATGTTCTCTTCCCTTTCTTAAGGAAACACCCACATTCTCCCTTCTTTTACTCTTACACTTCCAGTCTTTGCCCAGGCAGCTTATCTCTTTTCAATATACAATGTGTTATTTTTTATAGAGCTAGATCATCTTAAATTCCTGTTTAGACAAAGGTTCACACCCTCTGATCAGCATCTCTCCTTTTTTACTTGCTTTCCTCTCCAACCTTCAAGTCACCTCCATTCTACTCCATACATCCATAAATCTCTCTTTTCCACACATAGTTGCCATTCTGTGTCTGACTTCCTTCATTTATCCTGACCCCTCCCCAGTTTCCTCATGTCTTTGCTGAGAACAGAACTCCTTCCCTATTAATGGAAACTTAGCTTGCCACTCTGTGCATGCAGGGTATTTTCCTCTCCATTCATCTGGTGTTTCCCACATGGTTTGATCCTATCCCTCTTCTATTATATCTAATGCTATACTGAGCCTTGAATGCAATCATCTCTTGAACATACTGACTTATATTCCCTTGGCTAAATACACATCAAATGGGATAATTTTTAGAAGAAAGACATAAAATTAATGCATGCTTTACTTTGTGGTGATTCTTTAAAATCTCCTGAACTCACTATGACACATCATAAACATCTCTGGTCATTTTAACTTTTCTGATAAAATTTTCTATTCCTCAGACAGTCCCATTAAGGTTAGAAGAATAATTTCTGTCTCCCTCCTAAGGCAAGAATAATGCTCTACCTAGGCTAATTGCTATGCATAGCCACAGTTAGGATCCTCAAGAGGAAACCCACACCAAGCCATTTCACTTCTAAATATAACTACATTTGAGTTTCAGAAGGACCTTAGAGACAGATCTGGCCTGGAAAATAGGTAATAATGCACATGTGTATTATTTGTGGTCTGCAGGGCCAGGAAAGTCAGTCTGGTTTCTGGTAGAGCTAAAGTTTGAACCCCATGGGCCCAATAGATTGTCTCCAGCAGGGGGCAGCCTATAAGGAGCAATAGCAAGCATTTGCCAGGCTTCTAGAAACAGCTCCTGACATGTGCCTATATCTCTCCATAGGTCTGTGACATTTGGTCACGTAAAAAGGAAACGCCCCTCAAGCCCCTCCTCAGGTAGAAGCATGACCATGTCTCCAAACCCTGCCACAGGTAAAGGCATGGCCACATAGCCTCGAGACATCCCCCTGTTAATGAGGCACCTAGAGGCTTAGCCACGCCCCTTCCCAGTTACTATTTCAACCTCGCCCTTCCCTGAGGGCTCTGTAAGATCTCACCCATGCCACTCTCCACCAAGATATGACAATAAATGCCCTAAAACTATGGACTGTATTTATTCATCTTGACCCACTGTGGGAAGTAAGAGAACCAGCCTTCACCTAAAAGAGCCACCGTCTAGCCTCCTGTAGAAGCCGTCCCAGCGGTCTCAGCCATGGCAGTCATCCACACAAGCCAATGCAGCTAGCCAGTGCCCAAGCCACCATCCCGGTCATGGTGGGGATGCCAGCCACGCTCCTTCTCCCCTTTAGTTCCAGGCTAGATCCAGTCTGCAGTCACACTTCATTCCCAGCTCTTTTGCGGCATCCAGTGATACCCAGAGCCTGGGAACCACATGGAACCGGCTGCAGCATGTCCCTCGTGAACCACGGCCCCCTTCTCCACCCCTGATCTGTGTCCTGCAGAGGCTTCTCACAACCTGACAAGCCTGGAGGCCTGTCGGGGTGCGCACAGTCAACTGCCCATGTGTCCCAGAGTGCTTGGGGCAGACACATGGGACTTCACTCTCCATCCTGTGCCAGGTTGTATCCAACACATGTCAGCATTTCATGTTACAGGCAGCAGATTCTGAGATGGAGATTCACCTGTATGAAATTCATCAAGGTACACTCTCACATTGATAATTACAGGTCATAGAAAATGAAGAAAGATGAGACAAGAGGAAGAGGCAGGTTCTCCTGATGTCATTACCAAGGACTGGGCCAGCCCCATGGGAAGAAGCTCTGCTACTCGGATGGTTCATCAAGAACCATCAAGTATGTTACCATATAGATCTGCAAGTAAAGGAAGGCTATTCAGAGGGAGAGAGTATGGCTTTGTCTTCAGCTGGGATTTATTCTTACAAGACGAAGGCACTGATCGCTTTCCACACAGAACAGCCAGTATCTGGGACATAAATCCTTCCTTCCCCAAAGGGGACTGGAGTACAGCATCTACCAAAATATATATTACCATATTGCTATTCTTGCTTTCAATTTAGACGCTCTGAAGAAATTTATAGAATTTAGAGGCTTTGGTAGGATTTCTGAGTGTTATATTCACTTTGCAAGGAAGATTTTATGAATAATCTATTACTTTTCCAAATAAATAGCTTGTTCACTAAATCTTGCTTATGATGCATTTGGAAATTAAGTTATTTACAACTTTCAGGCCTTCCTTACTCCATTCTCATCCAAAAAAGAGCCAGCAAAGTAATGTAATATGATTTTGAATTTTAAAGGGTAAAATGTAAAACAGAAATCAGATTGTTCTAGATGTTGTTTACGCAGTTGATATTTCTGCCTTGCCTCTCCCAAAGGGCGTGGGATACGATTTCATCCACGCCACTCATCACGATGCCAATAAACACCTTAATATTATGGACTGTCTCATCTTGATCTGCCGTGGGAAGCTAGAGGTCCAGCCTTTGATTAAGGAGCCACCTCTAATCTCTTGACAAAGGTGTCTCAGCGCTTCGAGATGGCCACCACATTCACCTAAGCCTAAGCAGCTAGCTGGCGCACAAACCAGGTTCCTCTGCAGTGGTGTCTGTGATGCCAAGAGGCTGGGAACTCCAGAGCCGGCTGCGGTGTTCCCCAGGATGTCCCCCTTCCCTGGCCATGGGTAGGTGTCTGCGAAGGTTTCCCACAGCCTGACCTGCCCATCGGACTGTGGGTGGATGAATGTGTTCACTTCCCCGCATGTCCTGTCCCTCCCAGAGCCACAGCACCCAGAGCAGACACGCGGGGCTTCTCTCCACTGTACCATATTGGACCAACATTTAGAAGCACCATAGTGTTAAATACCTTAAAGCAGATCATGTGCATATAAATCTTTTGATGACAAGTTGAAACCATTATTCATTGTAAATGCTTTCTTGATTTCTGCCCAAAGCAGATCCTATGCAAAGCAATGTTTTCTTAATTACTGGGATGGTTTGAATGAGAATTGCCCCCATAGGCTCATATAATTGAATACTTGATCCCCACTTGGTGGAAATATTTGGAAAGGATTGGAATGTGTGGCTTGCAAGAGGAGGAGGCAGATTATGTCTAGTGTTCTCTCCTTCTCCCTCTCCCTCTCCCTCTCCCTCTCTCCCCCTCCCCCTCTCCCTCTCCCTCCCCCTCTCCCTCTCCCTCTCCCTCTCCCTCTCCCTCTCCCTCTCCCTCTCCCTCTCCCTCTCTCTCTCCCTTTCCCTCTCTTTTCCCTCTCCCTACATTCAGATCTCAGCTTTTCCTTTGGCCATGACTTTGCTCTGCCATTATAGACTCTAACCCTTTGAAACTGTATGCCCAAATCAAACATTTTCTATTGTATGTTGCCTGGTCTTGGTATCTTATCCAACAATGAAAAAATAATGAAGACAGATGTAAACATAGAATCATTCATTATAAAGCAAGTATAGTAGAGTGGATATTAATGTGTCCACTTAGAAGAAAGGTTATTTTTATATGAAACAAATTTCATCTTAATATTGTTTCTTTTATTTCTTCAGTGAATGTTTTGTTTACTATGTGCCACTAATATAACTCTTTTATATGCAGATATAAAACCAAACAAAGTACATACTTACGCTTTTCAATAAACAAATGAACAAATGGTAAAGGAAGGGCATTCCAGACTATGATAAGGGCACAAACCTGGACAAGGCAAGCATTATGAAAATGTAAGAATCATATTGAGGAATTGAAAATTAGGAGGGAAAATCAACTTTTAATGTCACAACTATGGAAATCCTTACTAACAACACAATGTTCGCTGTGTACTTGGATCAACCTGAACTATAAACATTAAGTATTGCAAAGAAATGGTAAGATAGGAGAGTGGAAGTACATTTAAGATTAGTTCCAAGGAGGTTTGAGGGACATTAACAATTTTAATCTGAAATGCTATCAATGGGATATGTGTTGTTACTCAGATACTGGTGCTGTTTTGGAAGATTATTGAACATTATTGATGGGAGATATGAATGATAGAGATAGGGCACCAGTGTCAAGACCTTGAAAGTTATAATCCCACACTATGTCTCTATAGTTGTCTGCTTCCTTTCTGTAATTGCAATGTGATGAACTGTCACCTGTTGTCATTACCATGAGTGCCACCTTGCTTCCCTACACAATGGTCTGTATTCTCAGAATCTGAAGTCCATAAAACAGAAAATATTATTTTTCCCATAGCTGGCTCCTACCATGTAACTAATGACAATGAGAAGAGTAATTCAAATTTCTTTTGAATTTATCTCCCGGAGTTTTATACTATACGATGTTCAAGGCTTGATATAAAGCTTAGTGATCCAGCATGGGGTTAACAGCAACACCCTACATGCCATGTGGAAAGTAAATTGGAAGAGATCAAAAGTGAACAGGTCTGCCAACACAGATGAGGTGGCCACAATCAGGAGAGAACAGCATCATAACAGAACTGAGCAGAAAAGGTTTATAAAACTATTACACATATACTATTGGCCAGAAGAGACATAAGGAAGTGAATGCAAATCCATTACTTTTAGGTCTTAGCCAATATTTTGCTAATGGCTGTTGTTCCTTATGCTCACTGCTGAAATGATCTCTGATTGGTTTTTCATCAAAAGTAATGTCAGAAAACAAACACTGTAGAAAATATATTCTTACCACTACCAAAATCATCCCTATCACTGTTACAATCATCCCTATCACTAAAGCTGTAGGTACTTTAATGTTTGCTGATATTGGATGAAGGAAACAGTACAGCCTTTAAATATCCACAATTATCAGTTCCTTAAATGTCATGTGACAGTAGCTTGGTCGAAATGGCACAACTTCATTTTACTTTGATATGAAGTTAACTTTATTATCAGTTTACAGTTTCTTTTGAACACATTTTTACTATTTGCTATCAGGGCTGAAATATCCTCTGCCTGATAACTGAATGGTGCAGCAATTAGGACTGATGATCAATACACTCCTTTTTATAATTGCTAGTAACTATTTTTATGAAAAGTCTTGAATGGGTGGCTTTCCATGTTGAATTTTATTTGGTTTCTAATTAAACAGTGCTAATCTAATGACAGTTTCCCATTCTACTTCTAACTTTGATATTAATAATCCAAAACTTATCTCTTCCTGACCCAAGGTATCTGCATGGTTTAAATGGGGTTGAAAATGACCTCATTATTAAAATACGTTTGGAAACAAATCAAATCACATAAGAAAAATCCATTAGAATCCTCTAGAATATTCAGTTTATTGGTATGAGTACCAGGGGATTTGATATCTGACAACAGGGTACCCATGCCCTAGCTTGGGGCATGGGAAGATTCAGAAAGAGAGGAAAAGAGAGGAAGAGGAAAAAACAAAAGAGACAAGGGAAAGGCAGAGAAAGAGGAGGGAAAGGGGAGAAAGACATGAACCTATCTTTGTGCTCCCAGCCCTTCTCTGATTAAGCATTGTCACCTTCTTTGCTGATGGTAGATTTTCATTTTCCCAGTCCACTTATTTAATTCAGACTCTTCACATATGCACCCAGAGATAATTTTTTAGTAGCTCTGCCAAATTGACCCAAAATTTACCATCACAGGTACCTATTAAGGTTGTTGGTGTGTGTGTGGGCAGTGGATGTGGCTGTGTGTGTGTGTGTGGGGGGGTGTGTACATTGAAATTAGATGTGAAATAATCTGAATGTGTATTTACCAGTTACTTCTTAAGTTTTATATTGTATTTTCTTGGAGTTACATTCTTAGGAGATAAATGAATAAAAGCCTATTCATTCTATGTCAGAAACAAAGATTAATTCTATTAAATACATACAATAAAATACAATTCCATTAAAGTCCAGTTTGGGGAACCATTGGGTTTTTTGGACTTACTTACTTATAGAGCATGGGTAAGGGACTACTTACAGGTGTGTGAACTACTCCAAAACACCTCCCTCACTGCAAAATGCCACATCATCATGGAAGCTGCATTAGTATTAACTGTCATTATTGTTCCATTCTAGCTACCATAGCTACTAGACCAAGGGAATAACTATTCCATGATGGCATTAGGTCATTTCAAGAGGAAATGATTCCAAAAGCATATCTATTTTAAAGATGTTCTGATATCAATTTTCCATTCTCCTGTATTATATGATAAAACAAAATTTTTCTATCTATGTGATTTAGAAAAATTTCTACAGTTTACTCCAAATAAAATAGTGACAGAAGACAAGATAATTCTCAGCTGTAGCCAGTACAGTTGAAAAGCTAACTTCCTCAGTGAACAAAGCAATGAATGTTATTTTATAAGGTTGGAGGAGCATCTTCAATAAATATTAGTTTGTTTGGATCACTACTATAAGACGATTTTATAAGCAGTGTTTGCTTAGTATTGGTAGATTGTAAGGAAGTTGCATTCCTTCAATGCATTATGTATTGGGTATCAGTCAGAGGAACAACTACTCACAGAGCATTTGCCTAGATTGAATGTACTATCTTACAGGGAATTTTTATCAATCTTCAGGGTTATTTTCACATAAATATTGGATATAATAAGCTTGTCAAAGCGAAGTATTTTTTAGAGATAACTCTATTGGGAGCTAGTAAAAATTGTACACACTGTACAATTAGTGAAATTTCAGGAAAATAGGCAGTTTTAAGAGGAAAATCCTAACTATTTGCAAAAATATATATACCAGTGCCCTGAACTGTACTATATTAATAGTCTCCTTTACTTTCTTCTCTTCTTGGCCATTTTTTATTGGCCTTTGCACCTATTCCTCATTGACTGTCTTTTTGGTGGCAAGAGTTAAACTGAGTTTCCATGAATTCTCCCAGTCTAATCTGCAAAGGTTGACGGTCATTATACTAACTAGTAGTACCTGTTCAGTGATATTCAGTCATTCGGATTACTTTTCTCATTATTTTTTTTCCTTGGAGGTAGTTGATATGGTTGCCCCTAGCTTTTCACCTGGGGCATGGAGAGAGAGAAGGGGAGATATTGTTATCTGCCATAACTTTGTTTATGGTTAACTGTAGAAAGATTTGAGCTTTTTTTCTCAGGTGTAGCTGGGGTACAAAGAAGACATTCAGTGATGGCTAGACAATGATTACACAGCTTCCTGACTTCACTGTTTTGCAAATGTAGGCAGGAAGCTGAGAAATCAAAAGCTGCAGATGCATTAAATTCTGCATAATGTTCAAAATTGATTACAGCATATTAGACATAAAATTATATGAAAATATTCCCTTACTTCACTGCTAGAATGATACTGAAACATTAAGAGAGCTCTTGTTCTACTGGGTGAAGGGAGAATGGGAAGTGTCACCTGAACTTAAACTTGTAGACTTTGAATTTCAGACTACAACTGAAAATGGAACAGAAATTGAAAGAGAAAGGAGCTTAAGTAAGACACATCCCAGATTTCCCTGGATAACTGTCCTATGTTCTCTGCACTTTGGAGCCTTCCATTCCTGCACCCTGATTTGAATCTTTACTCCTTATTTCTCACGACTTCTTATCATGAATCTTTCTTTTTATTATAATGTATTTATACTATGTTGTCTTGTGTTATGTTATCCTGTTATATTGCAAGTCCTTTGCTGCTCCTTCATTTGCTATTGCAATTATAAGGAAAATTTATTATTGTTTTTATTTCTTTTTCTTCCTGTGTGCATAAAGGCGTATGTATGCATGAATGTGTATGTGTATGTGTAGTTCAATCATGTTATGTGTGAATGTAGATGTTATGAAGACATTGCTCTTGTCCCATTTCACATTGGTAGTAGAAATTTCTTACTTCTTTGCAAACTCCGTTGTTTCATGTGATGTTTTTCTGGAATCTGTTTTCAGAGAGGATGTTTGCAGAAGCAGACATGTGTGAGGGCATGTGATGTTTTGCTGGAAAGGACATTTGAGAGGGTGCATAACATTTGGAGATGGAACCCTGTAAACAGTAAGAGATCACTCTTGAATTGTGACACTTGGCAATGTTTCACCGGTCTTTGCAACACTTCACTGGACTCATTCATTCACTGGTCTTTGCTGGTCTTCACTTTGTAGATAGAAATGCCAAAGGATTTCTCATGGTATTCCTGCTTATTCTTCTTAATTCCGCTAACTTGTGCTGAATTGGTTTCTCCTGGATTGAGCTACTGTTATTGATTTTTCTTTGGTATTTTCTATTGTAGTGCACTGCTAGTATTCTGACAAGGAAGAGTTGAATTGACCCAAAGAACACTTCTAAACAGGACCACAACTCCCTTTGCCTAGAAACCTTTTCTTCTTCTCTCTAGTTTGTAAGCTAGAAGGGAGGTTGAAGCATTCAAAAACCCTAAATAAAATAGGTTTAGACAAATCTAAGCCTACACGTATTCTTTGGGATCACTGTATTTTTTTACTCATCTTTACAGAAAAAAAAATCTCGAATGATTTAATTTTATTGAAACTTTTAAAATTTTCTCTTTACTTATCTGATAAAGCCTCTGTCTCCACTGAAACTGTTTTTGCCAAATACACCAGAGACCTGGTGTGGGCACTTTTCAATGTTTTTCAAACATTGTAAGAAATATTTGATTTATTAACAGTACATAAAAATGCTATCTATAGTCACCTTCAGGGACACTCATCTGCCCAGTTTCCCTCCAACTTCCACCCTTCCTTGTCATTTTGTTTGTCTTCAGGTCACTTTTCTTAATTCTCACCAGCTCATTTAATCACTTTTGAATAATAGAATATTGTCTTCGTTACTATTGGTGTAATGAAACACTAAGAACAGCTTATGGAGGAAAGAATTTTATTTGGCTAATTCTTACGTGTCCTTGTTCATCATTAAAGCAAAACAGGTCAAGAACTAAAACAAGGCAGGAATCTGGAGGCAGAAGCTGATGTAGAGGCCATGGATAGGTGCTGCTTACTGTCTTCCACTACTATAACTTGCTTAGCTTGTTTTCTTATAGAACTTAAGACCATCAGCCTTGAGTTGGCACCACCCGCAGTGGGTTGGACACTTCCCCTTCAATAACTAATTGAGAAGAAACCCTAAAACTTGCCTATAGTCTGATATTATGGGGGCAAATTTTAAAACTGTGAACCCCTCCTCTCAGATAACTATAGCTTTTGTAAAGTTCATACAAAACTGGTCAGCACAATATTTTATTTGCTAAAAGTTAGTTCTTTGTCAGAACTGCTTTGTTCTACACCTGGATTATCACAACCCTTACCCAGCAACATTACAACTGAATTATAACTTGACAACTGAAGCCCTAATTAATAGCTAATTCCACACAGCAAAGATAGTCTACATTTTAGGATACAGCAGAATCCAATATTTCTAGAATTGTCTCAGTGAACATAAGGATCTTCTCAGGAAGTCTCACAGTGTGGCAACTGGATTTCTCAAGCAACTCTTTTGAGTTATTCTTTTGCAACTCATAGACACCCCTTCCTCAGAAGCCCTCTCCAAGTTGAGGCTAGTCTTTCACAATGGCCACAGACCCACCCATGGTCCTCAATGACAGCAGAGCTGGGACTTCACCATGGTTTCAAGTAGCAGAGCAGATAACTCACATCAGACTATTCCTTTCCACCTTCACATCCCTAATTTTCCCCCTATTCATTGTGCTCAAACAGTTCTGTTTCTCTTTTTTCCCAATTGTTCATACATGCAGAAACAGTGGCTCCTGCTGTGGATGGGCAAAGCAGCAGGTGTCTTTCACCTGGCCATATTGAGTCACAGCAGGTGGGCTTCTTCTATTCTGCATACTATTTTTATACTTGGTGCACTTTAATCACTTGGAACTGGGGATTCCAACTAAAGTTCAACTCCAGATGCTCTAGAAGAGCGACTATTGCTCTTAACTGCTGAGTCATCTTTCAGCTTGAATTGTGTATTTTTATTTTCTCTTAATTTTCTTTTTGTAGACTACCCATGGTTACCTCAGGGAATTGATCCTGACTTCCACAGTATGAACTACAGCTGACCTGACAGTTGAAAACATGAAGGAATGAGTCCCACAGTGTCTTTGACTGTTTCAGGTCTCCTTTTGTCATCCTATCACTGTGAATCACACATTAATTGAAAAAAAAAGCACTGCATCTATATGACAGCTTTTAAGGTTTTAATTTTTTGAAATTTATTTTCTTTCTCTATTTCTGTTTTATTCTTCCAAAACATTGAACTTAGAATGATAATTTTGCCTAGGACAAATATTATTTTCCTTTAGAACCATGTGTTTATGAAAAACTTGAGGATGCCCTATGTTATCACACATGTTGCTATAGCTATCTTAGATACTTACATTATTCTTCCACTACTTTTCATTGATTTTTTTGAAATGTGTTTCTCGATTTTTTTATTTTTGTTTTTGTTGTTGTTTGTTTGTTTTTTAAGAAAAAGATGAACTGAGATCAAACTGGTGTATCATTTCTTGGTGTTGATAGTTTTCTCTGAAATTTCAAGTACAGTAGTCATACATTAGAATATTCATAATGTAGACTTCAAATTGAAAGATCAAAATTGAACTCAGAAACATTGAGACTAAATGTTGAAATCAAGAAATCAACACTGACTAATTTCACAATCCATATTCTACATTCTCCTCTTCCCTGTCTTTCTCTTAATAGGGACACTGAGGTTGTGAAGATTCCCATATTTAATCATCCCAGAAACAAATTGTATCAGTTACTTTTCTGTTGCTGTAATAAAAGGCCACGACAAAAATCAATTTAAAAAGTTTATTTTGGTTTATGGTCCCAGAGCACTAGTTGTCCACCATATCTATGAATGCAGGAGCAATAAACTCAGAGTCAACTCATAAGCACTCAGTTCCCAAAATAAGATGAGAAAGTCTTTCTCTGGAGGGCTTCAGATCAGATATCATTGAGTCATACATTGTTACCCAACATATTTAGGACAGACAGACAGTTCAATAGCTTAGTACACATGAGTGGGAAATAAGAAGTTATGTATCTGTGAGAGCTTTAAGGTCAGAGAAGGGGAGAGAAGATGGAAATTGCAAGTCCAAACATATACTCTATGCATTTAGAGCCCAAATTTACATATGCCATGTCTTGCAAATCTATACTTAAAAATTTATAATTAACCTCCACCAAGTTCTATGAAACACATAAAAGCATAGGTCAGATGTCTCTGTAGAGATATTCCAAAGCACAGAGAACACAGGATCCTGTAGGTGTTATTAGGAAAATTAAATAAAATAGATAGTAATAGCTAGGTTGTGGTGTGGGGGGAGCGGTTGAAGAGGAAGGTCAAGTGGGTATGGGAAGGTAGAAGGAATTCAGGGAGGGAATATGGAGAAACAATTAGAATCAAGTGACATTTGAAGGATAGTATGGAAAATTAATACAGTAGAAATTTTTGAAAATATGTACATATATGAAAGCTATCTACATTAAATTGTCAATAACGGAAGAGACAGAGTTCCAACTAGCCATTTCTTGTCACAAAGTGAAGTTACTAGTACCAAGATTGAGTGACATATAATTAAGTTCTCAGACAAAGGTTTTCTATGAGAATTCATAAACGACTTGGACTATTGCCAGTAGAGTATATTGCTCTTCACAAACTGACCTCAAGGACCCATTGCTGAAAACAATACCTACACAATTCATTTAATGTGGGGAAATGGAGCTGATGCTTAGACCTTCATAAATCCTTCACTATTATGTTCTAGCATCTTAGGTATAGAATGATACTCTGCATGCTACCAAAAGATAGATATGAACACCAATCCAGCCACAAAGCCTTTGATCTACAATCCTATCCTCGATGCAAGATATTCTAGGGCAATGATGGCACAAAGCTTGTCAGAGTAACCAACCAATAACTGATTTTATTTAAAGCCTATACCATGAGATGAAACACATACTCAACATTGCTTGGGTAAGCAAGAACCAGAGACTAGATATCCCAGAAACCTAAGGTAAAACCAAATACTACTGTTCTAAAAATAAAATGTAGTAATAAAATGATTCCTAATGATGTTCTGCTATACTCATAGATCAATGTCTTGTTCACCCATCATGAGATAAGCTTCCTCCTTCAGCAGATGGGAACAAATACAGAGACCCACAGCCAGACGCTATACAGAAAATAAAGAGACCTTGAAACGCTTTGTTCTAAATTGGATGTCACTATCAAATTTCTGCCCTCAGAGCTCAGGGAACAATGTAGTAAAAGTAAAAAGAGTATGAAAGCTAAAGGTTACAGAGGATACCAGGAGAACAAGGCTGTCTAAATCAACCAAAGCTTCTATGAAATCACAGATACTGAAGTAGCATGCAGAGGTCCTTCATGGGTCTAAATCAGGCTTCCAGCTTAGTATTTTTATAGGACACCTGAATGTGTGAACAAGTGGGTCTCTAATTCTTGTGTACAATCTTCAGTTCTTTTCTTCTATTGGTTTTCCTTACCCAACTTCAATGCATTAGTGTTTGTTTTATAACAAAAGGGAGTAGATCAGAGTAGGAAGGGAGTTGGGGAGGAACTAGGAGAAGTAGAGGGAGAGGAAATTGCATCTAAGGATGTGGTATACTATGTAAGAAAATAACATGTATTAATGAAAAGAAAAATAATAAATTTGTTTCCAAAAAAAGTAAAATGTGATGTAAACCAAAGCCAAGTAATCAGTAACACAGGTAGACTACAATAATGGAAACAAATTATATAGGACACAGCAAGACATACTATGCTAGATATACTATGCTAGAATTTTCTCAAGATAGTCTAGGCCATAATTACAAATAAATCCTGCAGCCATATGGAATAACCCAGACTTATAGTGAAAGAAAAATTGACATCTTGAATCAGGAATCAATCAATTCACACAGTGTGTGAAAATATTGTGAAGATAGACAAAGCTTTCAGAAGAGGGAAAATATATTGGATAAGTTTGAAGAAGCAATTAATTTAGAGAATGATACAAGTGATAAAATTACCATAAAATGTAAAAGATATTTTTAAAAAGACAAGACAGTCAGTAAAAATGGAATTAAGAATACTGAAAAATGCACAGTTTGAAAGATTACAGAATATAATATGATATAGTAAAAGATGAGAATGAAAAGGAAAAAGGTAATATCAATGATTTTCCAAAATTATTTAGAGATAGGCATAAATCTTTCAACGACAAGAATTACATGCAATTCTAAGTAATTTCCAAGATAAAGCATCTTTTTAAAAAATGGAGAATATCTTTCAAAGCATCCAGAAAAGCTTACAAGCTATTAAAATGTAATTTGACTGACAGTTAAATTTTTAGCAAGATTTATGCTGATAAAATATTTTCAGTGTTGCAGTGGGGAATAAGTGTCACATAATTCTATACCAAGTGAAGTATGAAAAACTAAGCAGAAGTGAATACATTTTAAAGTAAAGATTGAGTCACTCACTTATAGACCTCTACAGAAAGAAATATCATTTATACATAAAAATAAGTTGAATCTGTAAAAAAAGAAGTTGATGTCTTGAGAGATGGCTCAACAGTTAAAAACATATACAGGTTTTGCAAAGGATCCCGGTTTGGTCCTCGCACCCACACAGGGTAGCTAACAGCTAATTGTAACCTCAATTCCAGTGGATCTTCTGGCCACTTCTGGCATGTCCCCAACACTCACAGCACTGGTATACTCATAAGGCACACTCAAATACCTATAAATAAAAATAAACAAATTATAAAGAATGAAGAAATAGTTCAGTGATTATGAGTACTCGATGTTCTTGCAGAGGACCCAAGTTTGTTTGCTAGCATCCAAACAGTGGTTCCCAACTGCCAATAACTCTAGTTACATGGACTTCAATGTCCTCTACTGATCTCTGTATGTACCACATACATGTATCAAAATATACTCAGTAGCACCAGAATCACCCCATAAGCTCTGCTTATAGCCTTCAACAGTTTCTTTAGATCACAGTTTTAAATACTTGCATTTTCCTCTCTTAATTCAGCTCCAAATATTTAGAAATCCATGTCCAAGCTTATCTTACAGGAATACAAATTCTTAATACCAATATTCTGTATATGTTTGTTTGCTTAAATCAGGGGCAGAACACTAGAAAAAAGCAATCAAAGGTGAAGGAGTTTAATTCAGCTCACACTTCATAAAATCCAGTCAGCCACACAGAAAGAAGATGAAGAGAAGAGGGACAAAAGGAAAAGAGAAAAAAGGAGGAAAAAGAGAAAGGTAGAGGCTGATACTAAATGAGAGACTGAGTTTTGATTACTAGCTTATAATTGCAAAAACTTATTTTTTCCTCTTAAGACTTGTTGTGGATCATCCTGGTGTTGTTTGTATTTTGATGTTAATTCCATTTCCCTAAGAGGGGCTTACTCTGAGGAGGGGAGGAGTGAATCAAGTACTCAGGTGATAACATGTGAACTTTCTCCCCATTTTAACTTACAAAATAAAGGCTAGAGCTAGTGAATGGGCAGTGGAAAGGAAAGGTAGAGCTGAAAGTTTTAAAGATCTGCCCGATCGAGGCAACTTATATTGAGTTGTGTATTTCTTGTATGATCTCATTTGTCTTGGAGATTTACCACAACAAGTTAGCAACAAAAGTAGAAATATGTAGTATGGACACAGACCTTAAGGGAGGAACTTAAATTTTCAATTAAGGAAAATACTCAGGTAGAGACAGAACATAAAATTAGAGAAAGCCAACCAAAGGTTATTAGAAAACAAACTTTAGTCTATCTAATTAGTATACAACAAAGACCTCCAGATGATGACCATCCACAGGGCTATCAGGAATTTGGCAATCCATGGATGTGTTAGAACTGAGGAAATTTAAGGAAAGTGTCCCTAATTCTGGAATGTATTCACTATTTGTAAAACAAATCCTGACTTCTTGAGCTATTAAAGATAGAATAATTACCCAAGACTCAAAAGATATGCCAAGAGCAATACTAGAACCTGCCACACATTTAAATGGTTCTCGTTGTGTAGAGACTGGGCTATGGAGATAGCATAACAAAATAGAGCCAGGGGTAGAGAGATTTCCACAAATCAGCTGTTTGGTAAAGGTCCTTTGCTGAGGTAGAGTTGCAGGCTAAAAATGAAAAAGAAACTCTGACATTCTGTCGATTGTTAGCCTTAAAGGCCTGGAACAAAGTCACAGAATCAGAGAAAAGACTTGAACCATTTATTCAAGTCATGCAAGGTCCAAAAGAAACCTTCACTGACTTTATGCAAAGCTAGCTTCAGCTATGGAAAGAACTGTATCAGATTCAGCAGCAAGAAAGGCAATAATTGAGTCTTTGGCCTTTGAAAATGTGAATGCTGAATGCAAGAATGTAATCAGACCACTGAGGGCAAGGTCAACATCAATAGATGAGTAGATTAGACATACAGCTGATGTTGAATCTTGCTCACCTGATATGACTGTAATAGGAGAAGTTGCCACTAAACACCTAGAGTTGACACAAGATTTCCAACGTTTTAATTGTGGTGAGCAGGGTCATCTCAGAAATAACTGCAGGAAAAACCAAAGCAATCCCAAAAGGGGTTTATGCCTTCTGTAATATGTCAAAGATGTGACAAAGGCCAACATTTGACTAGGGAATGTAGAGCAACAACAGCCAAATTGGGCAATACCATATATGTTTCATTCGATGAGTGATCCTGCTCCTATATTATCTGTTGAAAATAGTATGTATAGGAATCTAAGAGTTGGTATTGGACTCTGGATTCTCTTTTTGTTCTCAAGAAGATCCTCTTGGACCTCCAGTATCTAGAGTGGATAAATGCAATCATAGCCTTAAAGGCAGAAATTTGTTCAGCTATCTTTTGAATTTTAAATTACTCATGTGCTAAATGGGGTTGACATTAACTGATTTAGTAATAGAGATGCTATTTCTCCCTTGATAGGAAAGAGTTGGTTTTGTTAGTGATTAAGACTTTTGCTCTGCATAAAAGTTACAGTATTCCCCAACTTCCTGCATGCTGTGAAAAAGCCTGCTGAGGCAGGGACTGCTGAAGCCACCTGGTATCACCTTTCTGATCTCTTGTTCTGTGCCTAACAGCCATCCTGCTTAACCACTTCAGCAACTTTATAAAATTCATACTTTTTAATAACTGAAACTTCATGGTCTTGGAAGCCTTGAGGCAAGTACGGTCTCCCATATGAATGACCTAACTGAAGAACTGACAGCCTAAGAGGACCTGTGCATATTTCTTTCATTTTACTGTTTCTCCTTACCATGTCTCTGATTTTAATTCTTTGCTCCTTCCTCATTTCTCCTACTATCTTGATTTTACTGCTGACTTTGGTTCTCTCTGTATGAGAGTTCCCATCCTGTATGTCATACAAGGAAAGAAATTCTAAGGCTTCATATTCTTTAATTCCTGTTTTAGTGTTTTGTTTTGTTTTCCCCTTTGTCTCATTTTTTATTTATTATGTGATTTTACAAGGTCTTTCTATGTAATGTCACTGATTTATGATATAAAATTTAAATTTATCATTTCCCCCATATACTCTGACTTATCCCATTACCAGCTGTTGAAATTTGTGGTGTTTTTATAACGGTTTTTCTTTAAGCATTTTGCAGTATTCATTCTTATTACTTGAAACATACGTGAAAGTGTCTACAGTTACGTTAATTTCAATTGTGTCCTGAGATTGTTTCCACTTTACTACATGTGAGTAAAATCATGGTCTGCATGAAATTGATCCTTTCCACTGAGTTTTGCTTTTTTGTTCTTTGAGTTCTTTCTTTAAATCTAAGCTCATAGAAAAAAATTTTCTTCTACATTTGTTTGCTCGCAAAGGGATAGACACTCTTTCTCTACTCTGTTCTTGAGAGTAAATATTTAGAGAGATAAATTTTATGACTAGTCTTGGCTTGAAAACTCATCAAAATAAATTGAGAAATTTTATTAAACATTATTGGCCAACCTAATAATGATTTTAAGGCTATTGCCTGTAGGGTGTAAGGAGGTGTTCCAGTGAATATGAGGACATGAGTTTAACAACACCCATGTAAAAAGCTGGGTATATTAGCATAGACCCGTGATCTCAGGACTGGTAAACTGAGAAAGAGGATTCCCTAGGGCTTCCCAAATATGTGGGACAGAACATTTTTCATAGTTTCTATTACTATGATGAAACATCATGACCAAAACAACTGGGGAAGAAAGGATTCATTTTGCTTATACCTCCATATCAAAGTTCATCATCAAATGAGGTTAGATAATGAACTCAAGGCAAGAGCTGATTCAAAGAACATTGATGAGTGCTGCTTACTAGCTTGCTTTTCATGGCTGATGGCATTTTTAAACATTTCAGGACTATTTTCATATGGATGGCACCACCCACAATGGGCTTAGCCTTCCCACACTAATCACTAATGAAGAAAATGAACCACAGGGTTGTGCACAATCTAGTAGGGTGATGTTTCCTCTTCCTAAATAACTTTAGCTTGTGCCAAGTTGTCATAAAACTTGCCAGCACAATATTTGAGAAAGACTGCTGATGTTGACCTTTGGCCTCCACTTGTAACACCTGTAAGTATATGACTGTGCACACTCACAAATACACCAAAAACATATCTCACACACACACACACACACACACACACACACACACACACACACGTATTACCACAAAGATTCAAAATTCATAAGTTGGTCAATTTAGTGATAAATATTATTTTAAAAATATTTTCACTTAAAAACTAATACAAATAAAAATAAGTAACTGATTTTACATATGTTATAAATATTTATTGTTTTATATAGATGGGAAGTTCAGAAAGGTAATATTCAAATAATTCCTTATATAGGCAAAAATTATTCCTTAACTGTAAGGTAAAACTACTTTGACTAGCATTTCTATCCTGCAAATTGGCAACCATTGTAAAGAGAGTCTTTCTTCTACACTTCTACAGTGCTGATAGGGACGCACATGCTCTCTGGCTAATGGTTACCAATAGTTTTCAAAACTAGGTAATAATTTCCCACTGAGCTTGCAGTAAGTATGTTTTATAGCTCTATACCCTAAGGGTATATCTCTATACATAACACAGTATTATGTATGCAAGGTTATTTATAAAGTCCACATCTTAGCAACTACCTAAATAAATATTCATAAGTGTCTGATTTGTTCAAACTAAGAAAGACTTACAAAAAACTAATATTCAGGTATGGAAAAGCATGAATAAGTTCTCATAAACTCTGTGGAACAACATTCAGGACATGAGTTTGTACTATTGAAAAGCGTTCTTCCCTCCAAAAAGCAAGGGGAAATCGACTGAGGCCTCATGAGGACAATGGTCATGGATACTAAAGGTTGAAAAAAGGATGGAAACTTGTGGGTGGTACTGAAGGTATTTGATTGCTCCCTCTTCTGTGGTTTATTCTTTTCTAAACTACATTAACAGTTTACATTTCAAAATGTTTAACAAATGAAAATCTTAAAAGTAAACCTGAACTTAACACTAAGTCAAATTTATGACTTTACAACCTCTACAACTTAAAAGGTCCACATTCTTGTAGTCTCCTGGTTGCCCACATCTCTGCTATTTCTGTTTCAGTTTTTCATACCACGATTTAACTCCTTCTGTATTATCTTTGAAACTCTTGTATAAATTTCAAGGCATGCCTGTTGTATGTTATCCAACATTTATATGATTTTATGAAGAAAAATTGTCTTATAAATCTAGTAAGTTTTAGATACAAAAATCACAAATGGTATTTCTGGTACCCTATTTTCCCATTTCATCTAGCTTTTCTTTCTTTTCTTTCTGTTCCATAAGTATATTTTTAACTCTTTTTGGAGCTTTTTTTTTTTTTTTCATTTCACCACCACACACACACAATTCAACTTACTTTGTTTCATGTCCATCAATATTGCCCTTGTTACTGTATTCTAAAATATATTTCAACAATTATTCTAAATCCCCTTTACAGGACCATCAGAGGATGCTCCAGAAATCTTACATCTATGTATTTCAAATTCATGTCATATGCCATTTCACATTTGCAAGTGGCTCACTGTATGGGAAAACCCTCCCAGACCCACTCCATGAGTCCACTGAGCCCTGCCAGTAACTATTTCTTGTATATGATGATCAATGAGGATGGTGATTTGTTGTAACCCAGGAGATCTAGCTGGTTTTCTTCTCTTCTCAGAAGTATATACCAGCAGTACATAAATTATTGAAGTTTGTGTTTATGTTTCCTGAGACCTTTTGTTTTCCTTCATTTTCTGAAGGAAAACACAGGCTGGCCTTGAATTCAGTGTATAGACTATGTGCCTCAAACTCATCACAGTTCACTGATCTCAGCCTATTTCTTTCTGTAATTAAAGGCATTTTCCATTATATCTGAGCTTTCTTATGTTCTTAAGTATATGTCTAGAGATTAAATTATCTAAGTACAGTTCATACTGTGAAATTGGGATGAGCAGGTGAGGACATTAGGTGGACTTAAATGCATATAAACTTCTTTTTTTTCCCCTCCACATTTATGATCAGATTAAAGAAAACAGAATCAGGAGATATCATAGAATGCTTTTTACATTTTAAAGGTTAGAATAGTTAGTTTTTAGAGACGGAGCAGGGCCACAATTTAATGCTCTTCTGTTTCTTTTAAATCCCCTAAATTTCGCCCGTTTCTACAAAGACTAACTGCAGTTAAAGCAAGGACATATTCAATCAGTTAGTACTTCACTCACTGTGCTAAGAATTTTCTGATGGGTGTGCTGCTCATGGTGACTAATTTGCTGAGTGGAACCTTTAGAGAACAACTCTCTAACTGCACAGGGGCAGGGGCAGGGGCAGGTATACTGAGGTGAACACTGACTTACAGTTGCTGGGATTCATATTCCCTGAGAATAGTCTATTATCTCTTAATAATCATTAAATTAATGAATGAACACTGACTACCACACACTTCAGTCCCCAGGGTGTTTTAAGCTTAGCTTCTTACAGCATTCAGTTTTATTTATTTATTCAGGATTCTTCCTGAACAAAACAACAAAATTTTAAACTCACTTCTCATCCAAGTATCCTGATTTTTTCCAAACAATGAAAATTCCCCTACCCTGATCCAAATATAAAACATTATCCTACACTTACATATAATTGTAAATATTTGCTGTAAGCATGAGATGGACCAGTGGCAACCTATGAATTTCTGTTTGGGGAGAAAACATTTGTTAGATTACTTCTCTGAGCAATTAGCCCATATGCTGATGTCACTGTGTATGGATTGCAATAATGTTGGTTGCCAAATCACAAACTTTCATTTTGGTTTCTCTAATGATTAGGCCAATATTATTTTGAACTAATGGGATGATCGAAAGAATTGTATTATCTAATAACTGTGATTTTGTTCATCCAAAAGGGTTTTTAAATATAAAACTGTCCTTGGAGAAGAAATGTATAAATAAGAAAGGATGTAGAAAAAGAGAAACAGGAAAGGATGGGGTTATAAAAAAAGAAAGAGGTAGGTGTGGGACAAGTGGTCAGCAAAATGAACAAGGAAAACATTTCACCTTCTTCTTTATTAATTTGTGTTGTAGTACTTTGTTTTAGATATTGAAAACCTATCATTTTTAGAAGTACAAAGCCTTAACTGTACTAAAGAGGTAATCTTGAGAAACTTTACTTTGCAGTGCAGGTCTTCTGAGAAGGAATGGCAGTGTTCTGGTGCTGGGCCACTGCCATCCATTTGAGATGGTTTACTTGGTTCACTGAATCTAGTGTTTCTGTAAGGCCTTTCTAGTCTCTTCTGTGTGCTGCTCATTAACACTCAGTTCAAGCTTGGTAGCAATGCCTAGCCCTGAAAGCCAGTTAGGTTCACAGAGCTTCAGCTGGTCCCTTGTGGTCCCATTGTTGGCTTATCAATAAGAACACAAGGACATCAAAGCACACTTAAATGCTGATAGCAAAAAAATTGTGTTCCACAGTTAGTTGACATTTTATATCTTGACTCTTCGGAAATGATACCTTAGACAGAAGAACCAATTGTTTTTCCCTGTGTCTCTGAGAAAACATGGACACATTTTAATATATCATTCACTTATGAATGACATTATAACATTTGATGTTTATAATTTTATTTAAATAATCAATCCTTACTTGCACATTTAAGAGAAAAAATAAGGTATGATTCATATCCTTGGATCTCTTGCTTTCCACAAGTATTCTTATTTATTAAAGAACTATTTTAATAGCTATATCACAGAATATGCTGAGTTAAAAGAACATACATACCTACATACATACAGAGATAGAGGCACTCAGTATCTTTTCAAGAATCTGGGAAACAGGAGATATAAACAGCAAGATTAAGACAAAGAACAGGCATTTCTCATGTTTTAAAATCTTTGATTCAAGCCGGGCAGTGGTGGTGCACGCCTTTAATCCCAGCACTCAGGAGGCAGAGGCAGGTGGATTTCTGAGTTCGAGGCCAGCCTGGTCTACAGAGTGAGTTCCAGGACAGCCAGGTCTACACAGAGAAACCCTGACTCGAAAAACAAAAACAAACAAACAAACAAAAAAATCTTTGATTCCCATCTGTTTTTTCCTCACATGCTTAGGTTGTGTAAAAGCAAATTTCAAGAAAAAAATGAAAACTCTTGAAGGCATTCAAATTCAGTGATTCTTGTATGCTCACTCCCTTCTAAAATCAGCTTTCCCTTTTTTTTCACTTTGGCTTTGCTCTTTCTTACATTTATTAAGTTCTAAGTTTGCATTTGATAGAACAATCCTCATTGTATGTTCACACACTTTGCCACTGTGATTTTCATATTCATTCCTATTTCTGTCCTTTTCCTGCTATATACTGCAAGTCCAGTACACTCATATGAGAAAAATCATATGATATTTCTTTTTTATCACTGGTCTCTCATCAGATGTTCCCTACTTTAGACTGCTTTCTCCTGCATACAGTTCCTCTTCTACATTCATGTCAAATAATATGAGAGAGACAGAGACAGATTTTTAAATCTAAATTTTGAGTATGAGAGAAGGTAATTGTATGAGTCTGGGTTATTTCATTTAACAGATTTTCTTATTCTTTTTTTTTGTTTGTTTGTTTATCTGTTTGTTTGTTTGTTTGTTTTTAATTATTTTTTGATACTTTATTTACATTTCCAATGTTTCCCCCTTTCTAGGTCTCCTCTTTGGAAACCACCCATCCCCTCCCCCTCCCCCACCTCTACGAGGGAATTCCACAACCCAACCACCTGCCCATCCACTCCCATATTCCCACCTTGACATTCCCCTTTACTGGGGCCTCTCCTCCCCCTGATGGCCAAC
>CM052708.1:100390304-100404768 GCA_028551405.1 Uromys caudimaculatus
CACATATGTGGTCTGAACCTTGGGTCCCTCCATGTGTATTCTTTGGTTGGTGGTCCAGCTTCCAGGAGCACTGGGGGGAGGGGGTGTCAGGCCAGTTGACACTGTTGCTCCCTCCATGGGGCTGCAGATTCCCTCAGCTCCTTCAGTCCCTTCTCCAACTCCTCCATCTGGGACTTCACTCTCAGTCCAGCTGTTACTGTAAAGTGAAACTTGGGTATTCCAAACTTTTGGACTAATATCTACTTATCAGTGAGTACATACCATGCTCATTCTTTTGTGACTGAGTTACCTCACTCAGGATGATATTTTCAAGTTCCAACCATTTGCCTACAAATTTCATGAAGTCATTGTTTTTAATAGCTGAGTAGTACTCCATTGTGTAAATGTACCACATTTTCTGTATCCATTCCTCTGATGAGGGACATCTGGGTTGTTTCCAGCTTCTGGCTATTATAAATATGGCTGCTATGAACATAGTGGAGCATGTGTCTTTATTACAGGTTGAAGCATCTTCTGGGTATATGCCCAGGAGTGGTATAGCTGGATCCTCAGGTAGTATTATGTCCATTTTTCTGAGGGTCCGCCAAACTGATTTCCAGAGTGGTTGTACCAGCTTGCAATCCCACCAACAATGGAGGAGCGTTCCTCTTTCTCCACATCCTCACCAGCATCTGCTGTCACCTGAGTATTTGAACTCACACCAGTCAGAATGATTTTCTTGTTCTTAATTCCATTGTTTTCCCTACAATTGACATTTCACCCTTATTTGTGGTTGACCTGATTTCTCCACATGTATAGGACTGACCTTTGATTAAGGTCTTATTGCCAGCAGAGAAAGTTTTAAAAATTACCTATCAATTCCAGATGGTTCACCAACCACAAATTAGGTGGTTTAGTATTGGGCAACTTCTAGAGAAGGGAAGCCAAAGGTCTGCTTTAAGATTGCCAAAACAGTTAACAATCACTCAAAAAGAAAACCTATTGCTCACTTTTCAACGATCTTAAGAGTTTGGAGAGAAAAGAAACAGAGATCCTGGTGTATAGAGTTTTTGTCCATTGGAAACTTTATTTTCATTTGGATGATATCACATGTTACTGGACAGCAAAGCTTGAGTTTATGTTTGTTTCATGATATCATTCTTTAATACCAGAGTGATTCTACTGTCTGATTTTATTAATTTCTAAGTCTTCCACAGTACCTAATCAACCGAACTATTGATGAATGACAAATCGTTACATTATTCATTAACTAATGGACTTTAAATAAAGACCAGAGTCTTGGTGTTTGTTGAAATACTAATTTACTCTTGTTATCAGAGTTTACACTCTGTATGAAGTCCTGAAAGATCTAACATCATTCAGAGACATGTTCTCCAAAAATTCACAGTGTAGATGTGGATTGCTCTCTGTACGCAGGTGAGGGCAGGTGAAATATAAGGCTAGAGCCTATGATTGGGCAATGGAAAAAGAAGACAAGGCTGAAAGTTTTAGAGAAAGAGAAAGGGAACAGAGGGTGAAGAGATGAAGAGAGGAGACAGAAAGAAAATGGAGGAAGATGAACCTGATCCGTGTGGCTTGAAAGAGTAACAGGTAGCTATGGATACCATAGAAGGACAGTAGAGTAATATAAGGTATATTTGCCTCATCTAGGTGTATATCTCGTATTTATATCAATTGAATTTTGAGTTGTGTGGGCATTTGGGGGTAGAAATCTTACTGTTATAAATTACAAGCCTCTGGAGTCTTCATTATTAGGGGCTGGGACTTTAGAGCCAGTGGCCGACAGTCTCTAGCAGAGAGCAGATGGCCTTAAAAGATCCGATCAGTTTGGCAGCTTTGAACTGGGGGAAACTAGGCAGAGAGCTGCTTTGAGATAGCCTTGGGTGTGGGGAGACCACATTGCCAGCACACAGCCAGCTTTAGAATGGATTGTTGTTTAATAATTATATGCTACATGTAGATATGAGAGATAAGTGAGCTATAGTTTATCCACAATTAAATAAATTATAATCCTGTTGTTATGTGCACAGGTGATAGAGAAGATAGTAGACTTTGTTTGACCTAGTTGAAAAATTTTCCCAAATGTTGAAACAAAATTCTCTCAAGAGAAAAGCAGAAGTTTCATACAAAAACACCAGGATAGAGAGATAGGTGGATACTAAGCTATTGCCTAGATCTGTTGGTTGAAATAACTGGTAAAGTCTTTCCTGAATACTTAGGTAGAAGTAAAACATGCAGATTAAACCAGTAATACTTTAAAAGATCTACCACTGACTTTTAGAAAATTGGTATTGATAACATTCAGACTGGGAAGGCAATAGTGCAGTAAGAAAACTAAAAATTTGTTTAAAGGAATCAAAATGACTTTAATTTTCCTTATGTGTGGTGATTTGGCAGTTTTTATTATGGGTTTTAGAAATTTTCAAATCCCATGGCTCAGTAACTCCACTTTTTTTCATTTATACTAAGAAGCTTATCAGCTAAATATATTTATATTTACACATAAAATATTCAATAATACAGGAACAACCAGCTATGATTTGGACACTTTGCACAAATTGGAAAGTGTAATCGCTTATAATATTCAACACTTTGGGAACATCTTTAGAACACTATATGGGTAGGAGTCAAGTTTAACAATAGAACACTTACCCTCACATAAATTAGATTTATTGCCATATGTTCTTCATAACTATCCATGCAACCTGTTCAAAGCTTGCTATGATATCTCAGTCTTAAACTTCTCATCTTGTAATTCTGTAGAGTAATATGGCTGTGTGCAGATTCAGGGACAAGTGGTAATTTCCAAAGAGCTCTGTACCGCACATACTACCAGGAGCTAAGTCATTAAGCCAACCACGGATGAAGATATTATTTCAGCCTATTTTTCTTGTGACCCACAGCAAATGTTTCTTTGGTCTTCTCTGGCTATTGTCCATCATCCTTTTGTTCTTTTGTTATGTTTGATGTTCACATGTTTGGGGGTTGGCAATATGAATATTCAGGTTTTGAATACATGATAAATAGCAGCAGTCTTCAGACAGCCATCTCTCTTTCCTACACCATAGAGCTTTTCTGATCAATGTTACATACTAGCTATTGCCTCAGAAAGTGATGTGCAAAGTGTTGTTCTGATCTTTTTCACACAATGACCATCTCCTTCAGTAACGTGATGTAGAAATATTTGTAGCACTTCCTTTTTACATTGAAAATAAAAATAACAGAAAATAATCCATGCCATATACTAAGTGCCAGTGCACAAGTTACCTTATTCAGCTGTCACAGGCAGCACCTGAGGAGAACTTCTTATTTCTGTGAGCATCCTCAAGACAATGGACAATTTGCCTACAGTTATGCTGATTATTGGTGCATGAGCCAACATGGAAGCCCAAACTTCTTGACTCTTGGTTCCATATTTCCTACTCACTCCTGTCTCAAGGAAACTGGGTAGTAAAATCCATTCAGGCATATATTGCCACTCACTCATCTCACAGAAACTTCACCCCTCAACACTACTGTTGGTATTGTGGCATTCAATAAATCTTACTCAAAGCATGATTGTGTATCTGAAGGCAAGATGCTGCAAATAGCTTTTCTGATAGTCACTCTAGATCTGCCATTTTACTTATGGGTTCTCAGGACCAGTAGGCTCTGCTACTCTTATGCTCTTGTCCTGTGCTACTGTACTCTGTTACTCTCAGACTAACACTTTCTTGTTTGTAAGGAAACATTATTTTCTCAGCCATTTGGACAGTAGTTTCTTAATTGTGGAAAATAATATCAAATTACTTTCAGATTTCAGCCATTTGTTTCATCCCAGAGACATACATGCACATATGCCTCAGATGTTTCTTGGCAAAATAAATGTCGGTATCGTCTCATGTTATAATTTGAAAATTGACAGCTTTACCCAGGCATGTGGCTTCAGATCTCAATTCTGAGAGCATGACGCTGGCTCTTTTTTTCAGTTTGCTTGACTGAATGGTTTATTATAACTACGTTTTCAAATTACTTAGAAACATGAAGACAGCTTCTGCCAGAAGTACAACTGCATCCCATGGAGAATGCCAGCATTTCAATGTGTCTTGCAATATTTTAATTACTTTGCTTATGGAAACAGAGACATGAATAACAACATTGAAGGAAAATCTCCTGCACTATAATTACTTTTGGCAAAAGATTACTCACATTTTCATAAGAATTCTGGTGGTTCTGTACAGAAAAATTTACCGTCTAAATGGCAAATTATACCTCTAATAAAAGCCAGTGCCCATTAGCATCTTTAATATAGCATTCCAATTCTTGGTGCAATGTACCTGCTGACTCTCTTGTTGGGTTGCATTAGTTGTTTAGAAAGATAAATTAGCACCTTCAAACAGTTAGATTTGACTTACTTCCTGGAAATTTGTGGCCCTTTAATGTAGCATTCTGTTTTCAGAGGATGACTAAGCCATGCTATTTTTAATGTTTTAGAAATTTGGAATTTCCCCATTTCCTACTGGGAAAACAGGACTTTTTACATCTCATTGTATTTCTCTGTAGAATTGAGAGAATGTGAACAAAGAAGGTAAAAACAATCAATAAGGTTTCTGAGTATACTTGTATATTCTGAAAACTTTGTTTATATACTAGATCTGCTATGTATGACACATGGATTTACTGTTTATAAGAGATACAATTTGTAAAGAATAGGTTATGTATTTAGTGAAAATTGATTGCTAATTATTCTTTTATACATTCTAATATGAATCCACATTACCTTTCCTTTTGAATTCAAGTTAAAGAAATAAAAGTGAACAGAAATGAAAATAAACATCCAATCTAAGCTTATCACATAACAATAGCAAAGTTCACACAAAAATGCTTGTGGAGAGTTATATTACATGTATGTCTTTCTGCTATATTAAGTGGGACAATTTTTCTGCCTTTTAAGTTGCTGTTGACCAAGCCCTTATTAGATAAAGTAACAGAGGAAATAATGTACCACATTTGTTCCATTGCGAGTAGATCTCTGCAATGTGTCTTTTATTCTCCTGAAGTAATTGTCTCCAAGGCTTGCTTCCTTAGTCTGTTAACCTATGTCTAGCACTGGAAGCTTCTAGCCTTCCTATAATCTTATCTGGGCCAAGAATGTTTCCTGCCTCTGAGACTTACTAAAATAAGCTCACCCTCTCTTCTTTTTCCTGAACCCTAGCTGTCTGGTTCAACTCAGCTGTTCTGGCTCAAATTCCTCTACAAACTGACTGAGTCACTATAGCTTCTCTCTCGGCCTCTGACTGAATTGCTCTGCTTGGTCTTAAACTGACTCTAGCAATCTGTTCTAATCTTCTAGCTCCTTCTTATTCTCTGTCTAGTTCTGTCTTCACCTGTCTCTAACCTGTTCTCTCTCTCTGCAACTTGTCTCTGCACAACTGTCCCAGTAAAAACTGCCTCTTTCTGTCTCTCACTGCTCTCGTAAGTCACCTCTTCTTCCTGTTTCTTCTCCTGAGGGTTGAGAATACCTTATCTCTGACTCATTCTGTCAAATCTTTCTCTGATTCTTCCCTCTATTTGCCCCTCAATTAGAAGTCATATTCAAACATGGGTGCTTGCTTCCACCAACTAACTTTACCTGCACTGTTTGGGAATAAAGGAATGCAGTAGGACTTGTCCATATTCCAGCCAAAGAGATTAAAGGTATATGCTAGCACTGAGCTACACCACAACTAGAATCAGGTTTTTTTTTTTTTTTTCAGTAAATAACACAATCTCAGGGTTCATAGTCTGATCAAATACCTTACAATAGATCTTTCATATTATAATAACTATATTGGTAAATTAAAAAATGAGCTTAGTATCTTTGCTTTCAGAACAGTAAGTATGTTTTGAAAGCTGTTCATCAGTTTTTCAACAAAGACATTTGACAAATACCAAGTGAAGTAATGAGAGAATATTGCATTTGGAGTCAGATGCTGTATTCTGCTTGCCTTTATAGTAACTCCTGCAGATCTGTCCTTAACTAAAGCTGCATTGGAGAAAGGCTAGCATGATGCTGTTTTGAATAAGCGTGGAAAGGCTCCTTGTGAATCTCTAAGTTTCCTCAAGCACACCTGAGAGAGCACCAGGGAGAACAAAACAAAAATAAATTCTCACTTAGCAGCTTGACATGTTATCAAGAGAAATGTGGAAAGTGCCAGTGCTGTGCCAACAACAATAAATTATAAGAAGCCTGATTTTGTGTTACCTGGGTCAGGAGAAACACCATCATTGGATTAAATGAGGAGAGTTCTAATGGTAATTACATCCTCTGAGACCCTGTGTTATGTATATCTTTAACACAAACAAATGACAAGAATTTCCATCCAGATTTCTCATAAAGAAAATACCTTTCTGTAATTAAGGTTATGAAAGATATTTGAAGCATTCTTCATTTAGTCACATATTTGTTCAGGTGCCAAACCAAAATGTATTTTGAAAGAAAGAATGATCATTTACTATTAATTTTCTGTTACATGTCTAAACCAAGAGATAATTATCCAGTAATTTGTATCCAGCTGTTGCACCAGGAGAGTGTGTCAGTAATTCTTGACTAGAGTGCTGTAGAGCTTAGAGAAAAGGAAACTAGGAAAACAGCAAGCAGATTCATAAAATGGCTAAAATTAGTTCTACAAAACAGCAACCAAATCATGTAAGCCAACCAAATCACAATTGCAATTTGTAATTACTGTCTACTACTTTTCACCTCAGTATCACATCAGTTACATATTCCTGTAATAACTGCAAAATTTAGTGGTGTAAAACAACAAGAATGTATGTCAGAGCTTCTATGTCTTAGGAATTCAAATGTAGCAGAACTGGGTGACTCCAGTTCAGGCTTCCTCATTAAATAAGGTAAAGAAGTGGCTGAAGATATCTGAAACCTTGCTTATAACTAGAAGGTTCTTCTAAAATTGCTTACTCAGTTTCTGAAAAGAGGAGGTCTTCAGTTCGTGCCACAGAACCTTTCTAGAAGTCAGCTGTAATAACTCTACAATATAGCAGCAGTTCAATTAGTGTAGCAAAAAGATCACATAGGCAAAAAGGAAATCTGTCTTCTTGGCCTGAACACAAAATGTGTTTTGTGACCATGTCTTGGAAATCAGATACCATTTTACCTATGTGTTTTGTGTATTTCAGATGAGTTACCAAGTGTTTTAGATTCTTTTCCTTTTGTTGCAGGTCAGGGATAAGGAGCTGATGCAGAGGCCATGGAGGAATGCTGCTTACTGGCTTGCTTCTCCTGGCTTGCTCAGCCTGCTTTCTTATAGACCCCAAGACTACCAGCCCACAGATGGTACCACTCACAAGCCCCCCCCCCCCCCGATCATTAATTGAGAAATGCCTTACCGCTGGATCCCATGGAGACATTTTCTCAACTGAAACTCCTTTCTCTGTGATAACTCCAGCTTGTGTCAAGTTGACACAAAACAAGCCCCTTGTCAACTTGACACACAGATACATCACTATTAAGCCTCAACCCTTACTTTCTTATTTATCCCCAAGATCTAAGTAACTTTGAAAGTCCCACAGTCTTTACAAATTCTTATTAAAATTTGAATTCCTTTAAATATATCCAATCTCTTAGAATTCAAAGTCTTTTTACCATCAAAATTCTCTTAACTGTGGGTTCCACTAAAATACTTTCTTCCTTCAGGAGGGAAAATATATCAGGGCACAGTCTCAATCAAAAGCAAAATCCCAACTGTCTAATGTTTAGGATCCACTCATGATCTAGATTCCTCCAAGGGCTTGAGTCACTTCTCCAGTTCTGCCCTTTGTAGCACACACAGCTCCAGATGCCTGTACTCCACTGCTGCTGCTGTTCTTGGTGGTCATCTCACGGTACTGGCATCTCTGAAACACTGCAATCTTCCACAGCAACTAGGCTTTACCAACAGCCTCTCATAGGCTCTCTTCATTGTGCCAAGACTCAGATCCTTTGCATGATCCCTTAAGTCCTGGGCCATCAATTGCAACTGAGGCTGCACCTTCACCAATGGCCTTCCACAGCCTCTCACAGTGCCCAGGTCTCAGCTGCTCTCAAGACTCCTTCATGCCTTCAAAACCAGTACCACCTGGGTGATTCTTACACATTACCAAGTCCAGCCACAGTTCTGGAATGCAGCCTCTGTGCTCTCAGAAAACACTTCTCTGATTTCACCCCAATGATGCTGGTCTCTTCTTAATCATTGCTAATATCTTAGCTCCAGCTAACCAGAATCAATAGTCCCAGCAATGCAATAGTTTTGCTTTAGTAGTTCTGGTATTTTGTTAATCACAGCTGATTTCTTCAGCTCCAGCTAACCAAAACCACAGAATCTTAAATCAAACTAGCAATGGCCCTGATAAGAGTCTTTAATCTTCCCTCTGAAATTTCACAAGCCAGGCCTCCATCTTCTGCACTGTTCTCAACATTATCTTCCAAGCTCCTACAGAACACCCCACAGAGCTCTTAGCATCCCAATAGCTCTTCTAGCTCAAAGTTCCAAAGTCCTTCCACAGTCCTCCCCATGGGCAGGTTGTCACAGGAATACCTCACTATGATGGTACCAATTTGTCTTAGTCAGGGTTTCTATTCCTGCACAAACATCATGACCAAGATGCAAGTTGGGGAGGAAAGGGTTTATTGACCTTACACTTCCACATTGCTCTTCATCACCAGAGGAAGTCAGTACTGGAACTCAAGCAGGTCAGGGATCAGGAGGTGATGCAGAGGCCATGGAGGGATGTTTCTTACTGGCTTGCTTTCTTGCATCTCCTGCCTTGCTCAGCTGGCTTTCTTATAGAGCCAAAGATTACCAGCCCACAGATGGTACCACTCACAAGGGGCCCTCCCACCTTGATCACTAATTGAGAAAATGCCTTACCAGTTGATCTCATGAAGGCATTTTCTCAACTGAAACTCCTTTCTCTGTGATAACTCCAGCTTGTGTCAAGGTGACACAAAATCAACCAGTACACTATGCCAGTGTTCAATATAGATTCTAGAGAGCTTGATATATAGATATTATATATGCATTGAGTTAACATTGCTTTATTTATAGACCTAGCTAGATTTTTTTTTAATTTTAATTATTCTTAGGGTCATTTTACTGATATAAGTTAGGTAAGAATCCTAAGAAGAATAGCTTCTGATTGTAGTGTAAAGATCAGAAAATCACCAAAGGAAGATCTCAGACTCAAACAGTTCAAAAGCAGAGTGTTTATTCTGCAGAAACACCCAGCATGTGGGGATCAGCCATTCATACAAAATGGTGAACCCAAGATGAGCACACAAGCTCCTTTGAAACAAACTTAGGGAAATTCCATAGAGGGTTAAGTCATTTTTAATATGATTGGCTGGGTAAGCACCAGTTACCTTTGTATATTTTTAATTGGTTGCTATATTAGTTTTACCATATTTGGTCAGGCCTTAGAGAAATTCTAGGAGCTGTCTCAATCCTTGGACTAGTTATATCTCTCTCTCTCTGCCATTGCTGCCATTGTACATGATTTTTCTGAGAAGCCTTGCTCGTTTCTTTGAAAAACTGAAATTGACGCTTAATTAACACGTAGTAAACTACAGACCTCCCAGTTGTCACAAATCTTTTCTCCCAGCATAATTCTTACAGTCACTGAGTATATAGTTTTCCACCTCCTGGGCTCGGTACTGATAACCTGGTTCTGATATCAACTTTGAATTAACTATGTCTGCCAAATATTATAGGGTAACTACAACTGAGTGGAAGGAAATAAGCCTAAGTGCCCACACACTATCTTTATTTGCTGAATGTATGAACAGAGCATCAACCACATTAGGCAGCTCTGAAGGACACTGGCCACTTTATAACCTCTAGGTCTGAAGTAGATGGTCTTTCTCATTCTCTGTCTTCTTTTTTAATTTAACTGTGAAATGGGCACTTGAGAATTTTCTGAAGCACATATTCAAGAAAAGTCCTAGAGAGTTTTGCATTTTAAAAATGTTCCTTCTCCCACTTGCTTCTTTTGTTCCTTCTGTCCCTCCTCTCTTCCTCCTACAACTTTCATTCAACAAACCTCTCCCTTCTTTCCTGACTTTTCCATCCCAGTCTTCCTCCCTTTTTCTTGCTCTCAATCCCTTCTTTGCAATCATTTTTTGTCATTTTTCTGGACATGGTTTTTCTGTGTAGCCCTGCCTGTCCAGGACCTTGCTCTCTAAACCATGCTGGTCTCAAACTGGGGGATCAACCTGCCTCTGCCTCCTAGGTATTAAAGGCCTATGCCAGCACTTTCTAGCTCTTCTTTGCAGTCTTAAAAACAAACTCCTCCATTGCACACAAATAGATATTAACTCTACTTTTTTAGTTACTGAAAGAGACGGATAACAATAGAAAATTACATTTTGTATTTAAAAGACTTCACATGTCTGACCTTGGTTTTTTGTTTTTGTTTTTTTGTTTTTTGTTTGTTTTTTTAAAAATCCTGCCTGATGAAAGTTTATTCATTCTTTATTAGGAAATATGAATTGGTTTGTGGATCAGATGAATCATTCCATGAGCATGAGTTAGAAGAGTTAAATCTTAAAAATGATAGATACGTAGACATAACTCAGTACTGGAGACAATTAGCCAATGAGGTAGCACAGTTTTCTATGTCATCAGAATACCAGAACGTGACTGTTGATATTCTCTGCAATGACTGTAATGGACGATCCACAGTTCAATTCCATATCTTAGGCATGAAATGTAGGCTTTGTGACTCGTACAACACTGCTCAAGCTGGAGGCCGTAGAGTGTCAGCGGATCAGCAGTGAGAAGCCTGGCCTGGGCTGGAGAACAGCTCTGTGGTGTAGATGGAGCTCTGTGTGAAAGATCCTAATCTCAGAATGTGTGCTAACTGTGCGCTAGAGATGTTTTATAGCACTGTCGCGATGGCAGAGCACACTGTATACACTTGAGCATTCAAGCTCTCTGGATGGAATTATAATAGCACTTGTTGGGGGCTGGAGAGATGGCTCAGTGGTTAAGATCACTGACTGCTCTTCCAGAGGTCCTGAGTTCAATTACCAGCAACCACATGGTGGCTCACAACCATCTGTAATGGGATCCGATGCCCTCTTCTGGTGTATCTGAATACAGAGACAGTGTACTCACATACATTAAATAAATAAATAAACAAACAAACAAACAAACAAACAAACAAACAGTTTAAAAATAGTGCTTGCTAGATGAAACCTCAAAAAAAAAAAGATAGATAGATAGTATATTGCTTATTAGATTTTCAAAACATTTTCTATCCTATTAGGGGTTTATGTTTGTTTATTTAAAAGCCTAAGGTAATATTAGCCTATTTATATAAATGCCATCATGTAACCTTTTAGATATAGCAATTTCTAATTTAATATTGATATCCATGGCCATTTTTGTATTTATCTCTATCATTAATGGAACAGTCCTTTTGGTTTACACTGTTGTTGCTGCTGCTGTTTTTAAAGTGATTGTAATCCTGGGTCTGCATGCATTCTTAATAATCAAAAGAATTAGGAACACAGAAAGTTATCACATGCAATAAAAGCATCATTGTATTGTATTTTAAAAGCAGTGAATTAAATAAGTAAAGCAAACAGAAAAATCATTATGGAACTAAGGAAAACAGAGATTAAAATTATTTTAATGAGAAGAGCTCAGGAATCTGTTAGTTTTCATTTGAAACCTGAGATTAGAATATTAATTCATGAGCAATTGTGCTTAGCACCTTCGGTACTGAGAATACTAATTTGAATGAGGATAGGAGTTCAGAGCAGAGGAACAACAGGAATTCATTTCCTATCTCCTTCACTTTATTTCTTGAAAACTATGATGACTTACCGCATAATCAACTGTAAGCTGAAAAACTAGACTGAGGCCTGCCACATTCTAGCCACTGCCCACTAACTACTTGCAGACATCTTTCAATGTAACACTTTGTTACTGTCTACATTGAAATAAGTGCATTATTTCTAAATATTTAAAGAAACATGTCATTACTGTATTTCCTCACATCAGAGTAAATGTGATGCTATGGAATCTCACATTCAAAATGGCATTTACTTGAAAGAGACATTTCCCAAATCTATATTAGAATTGTTTCATATCCATGTGATATCATGTGTCTTAGTTAGGGTTTTGCTGTTGTGAACAGACACCATGACCAAGGCAGCTCTTATAAAAAACAACATTTAATTGGGAATGGCTTACAGGTTCAGAGGCTCAGTCCAGTATCATTAAGGTGGGAGCATAGCAGCATTCAGAGAGGCTTGGTGCAGCTAGAGCTCAGAGTTCTACATCTTTATCTGAAGGCCACAAGCTAGGACAAGGGATTTAAAGCCCAATCCCACAATGGCACACCTACTGCAACAAAGCCACACATCCAAATAGCGCCACACCCTGCTAGGCATACTCACACCAATACTCCATGTTAGTAAAATCATTACACGACATAAAAAATAAAATGATGAAATGGCCCTAAAATATGTCTCATTAGAGAATTGGATAAACTGTCAGTTCACAGCTTTGGCTAGATGCCACTATGAATATCGAACATATATATGTCCTTCTGGGATCATGCTTGTATTCTATGTGCATGAAGGTTGCATTTTCATGTCCCATGTTCTTCAAGCAGTTGGTATAGCACCTGATTTCTTCCATCAAATAATTAAAGCTTCTTTTTGTTCTAGAGCTTTCAGGTGAATGGTCTCTCCAGTTTCCTTTTTGAGGCACTCAGAGATATGTGTTTTCCTCTTAGCACTGCTTTAATTGTGTCTCATATTTTGGGTATGTTGTACTTTCATTTTCATTACATTCTAGGAAGTCTTTAATTTCTCTCTTTATTTCTTCCTTGACCAAGTTGTCATTGCATAGAGAGTTGTTCAGCTTCCATGTGTATGTGGGATTTCTGTTGTTTTGGTTGCTATTGAAGACCAGCCTTAATCTATAGTGATGGGGAGGTATGGGATTATTTCAATCTTCTTATATCTGTTGAGTTTTTTTCTGACCAATTTTATGATCAATTTGGAGAAGTTACCAGGAGGTGCTGAGAAGAAGGTATATTCTTTTGATTTAAGATAAAATTCTTTATAGTTATCTGTTAAATCCATTTGGTCAATAACTTCTGTTAGATTTACTGTGTTTCTGCTTAGCTTGTGTTTCCAAGATATGTGCATTAATGAGAGTGGGGTGTTGAAGTCTCCCACTATTATTGTGTGAGGTACAACGTGTGCTGTAAGCTTTATTAAAGTTTCTTTTATGAATGTGGGTGCCCTTGCATTTGGAGCATAGATGTTCAGAATTGAGATTTCTTATTGGTAGATTTTTTTCCTTTGATGAGTATGAAGTGTCTTTTATTATATTTGAATGACTTTTGGTTGAAAGTAGATTTTATCTGATATTAGAATGGCTACTCCTGCCTGTTTCTTGGGACCATTTGCCTGGAAAATTGTTTTCCAGATCTTTACTCTGAGGTAGTGTTTGTCTTTAACACTGAGGTGTATTTCCTATATGCAGCAAAATGCTGGGTCTTGTTTATGTATCCAGTTTGTTAGTCTATGTCTTTTTATTGGGAAATTGAGCTCATTGATTTTAAGAGATATTAAGGAGTAGTGATTGTTGCTTCCTGTTATTTTCGATGTTATTTTTATGTTTGTGTGGCTATCTTCTTTTGACTTTGTTGAAATAAGATTATCTTTTTGCTTTTTCTAGGGTGTATTTTCCTTCCTTGTATTGGTGTTTTCCATTTATTATCCTTTGTAGGGCTGGGTTTGTGGAAAGATATTGTGTAAATTTGGTTTTGTCCTAGAATATCTTGGTTTCACCATCTATGGTAATTGAGAGTTTTGCTGGGTATAGCAGCCTGGGCTGGCATTTGTGTTCTATTAGGGTCTGTATGAGATCTGCCCAGGATTTTCTAGCTTTCGTAGTCTCTGGTGAGAAATCTGGTGTAATTTTGATAGGTCTGCCTTTATATGTTACTTGACCTTTTTCTTTTTTTTTTCCTCCTTTTTTATTTTTGATACTTTATATACATTTCCAGTGTTTCCCCTTTTCTGAGTCTCCTCTTTGGATACCCCCCATCCCCTCTCCAACCTGCCTCTAGGAGGGAGTTCCACCTCCCACCCCACCCCCACCCCCGTCGACCCATCCCCATTTTCCCGCCTTGACATTCCCCTTTACTGAGGCCTCTAACATCCTCAGGCCCAAGGGCCTTTCGTCTCTCCCTGATGGCCATCGAGGTCATCCTCTGCCACATATGTGGTCCAAACCATAAGTCCATCAATGTGTATTCTTTGGTTGGTGGTCCAAACTCCAGGAGGACCGGGGGAAGGGGGGAGGTCAGGCCCATTGACTCTCTTGCTCCCTCCATGGGGCTGCAAATTCCCTCAGCTCCTTCAGACCTTCCTCCAACTCCTCCATCTGGGACCTTACTCTCAGTCCAGTGATTACTGTTAAGTGAA
>CM052708.1:100405268-100419353 GCA_028551405.1 Uromys caudimaculatus
GGGAGGTGGAATTCCCTCCTAGAGGCGGGTTGGGGAGGGGATGGGGGGTATACAAAGAGGAGACTCAGAAAAGGGGAAGCATTGGAAATGTATATAAAGTATCAAAAATAAAAAAGGAGGGGGAAAAAAAAGATTACAAAAGAAAACAAACAAACAAACAAACAAACAAAAAAATAATCAAGTTCTATTGCTTGAAATGCATACCTTTTCATAGACAGTTGCAAATGTTTTATTACACTTCATTAGACATGGGGCACTCAGTAGGGAGGCATTTGAAAATCTATGTACCTGAGAGGAACTATTGGTGATAGTGTGCTCAAGTTTGATCACCATGGTAGATTGTAACCCAGTGAAGTATATTAATCTAGGAAATAAAGATAGCTACCAACTGACAGCAACCTTGAGTTTGGCGATAGTTGACTGCATTTTCTGTGAGTACTAGAGAGAGAGCATAGGAGCAGTCACAAGATGCTGCTACAAAGTTGCAGAAATGAACTTAGAGGTCATCAAAACTTGTGGTATAATTTTGAAGTCAGCATTTGGCATCTCAGTGTCTTTCTGCTTAGTTCATCTGCAGCTGTGAAAAGAACGGGTATTGTGTGGGAGTTCATCAGAGACGACTCAGACTGTAGATAGTCCATTGAAAGTCGTTATTTTATACCTCTGAGACCACATCCAAGAGATTAGGGACCTAGCAAATGTGTTTGTTTGTTTGTTTGTTTGTTTGTTTGTTTTTAAGGGCAGAGACATCTGTCCAACCATCTTGCTTAACAATTGCTTGGGTGGGGGACAGTTACCAGAGTAAGCAGGTTGAAGTAAGCAGTTTTAAATGAAGCTAAGGTAAGTGATTAGCTGGAGGAGGGTCTGCACAAACAAGCAATTTTAATAAAGGCTAAGGTAAGTTAGCTAGGACATCCCAACCCTGGGTTCCTAAAATAGAGTTTTCCAAGGGACTGTCATGAAGGTTATTAAATTTTAGTTAAACCTGAAATGGTCTCAACAAGAATAGAAGATGGAGGAACCTCTGCCTGGTCTCATCCCATCACAATAGTTTTGCTTTACTCTTTCTTTGATTAGAATACAATACAATACAGTACAATACAATATAATACAATACAATAAAAGCTATTAAGTATCAGTTGTATTTTACGGTATTTATAACAGAACTCTTGTTTTACTGTTAGGGTTTTACTGCTGTGAACAGACACCATGACCAAAGCAAGTCTTATAAAGGACAACATTTAATTGGGGCTGGCTTATAGGTTCAGAGGTCCATTATCATAAAGGTAGGAACATGGCATCATCTAGGCAGGCACAGTGCAGGCAGAGCTGAGAGTTCAACATCTTCATCTGAAGGCTGCTAGTGGAAGACTGACTTCCAGGCAGCTAGGATGAGAGTCGTATAACCCACACGTACAGTGACACACCTACTCCAACAGGGCCATACCTTCTAATTTTGCAACTCCTTATGCTGAGCATATGCAAACCATCATAATCTTTAAAAGGTCATTTATAATCATGCTAATAATTAACCAGCATCTTTCAATGATTTTTTTTTTGCCAAGCTGTGAGATTAAAATTTAATTTTAATTGCTTTATTTAATCATCATAATTACTTTAATTTCAGTAATGAGATAGTTGGGGCAGGAAAGTCGGCTCACAGTGAGGGACAGATACTTTTCAGGCACCTTACATGTACATGTAACTCCAGTTCCAAGAAATCCCATACCCAATTCTGGCCTCAGCAACCAGCTCTACTCATGGCTTTCTCTGTCTCTCTCTCTCTCTGTCTCTGTCTCTGTCTCTCTCTCTCTCGTTCTCTCTCATAGGAAGAGATATATATAATATAGGAGAGAGAAGGAAAGGAGGAGGTAGTATTGTGCCAGGAAGCATTTGTGAACTCCCAAAAGACTACTAAGGAGCTGACTAATGTAATCACATTAGGGTCTCTATTGTAAACTCAAGTTTGGGCTTACTCGCTGCCATCCCACAGGACAGTATGGTGAAGCAACCCTGAACTCTCATCAGCACAAAATTTTATAGGAAAATGAGAGCAAATGGGGTGGGTGTCCATCCTGGCAATCATCTAATAGATAGTCATATCATAAACTGACAGGAGGATGTTCTGAAGCAACACTATTAACAGTCACAAGTGGTCTGAAAGTACATGTGAAACAATCAGACTAATTTTTGATTAACTGTTACTAGGAAGTAGATAGGTAGTAAGTCTGGCAGATGGGCGAAGCACAAGTCATGGGGTCCTTCCTGCTACTTGAGTGCAGCTTGGATTATGCTGCAGGTCAAGTTTTCAAGCTCTTTCTTTCATTCTTCCTTTCTTCCTTTCTTTCTTCCTTCCTTCCTTCCTTCTTTTCTTTCTTTCTTTCTTTCTTTCTTTCTTTCTTTCTTTCTTTCTTTCTTTCTTTCTTTCTTTCTTTCTTTCATGATGGAGTCCAGTCCCGAGATGGAATAGGTTTGGCTTCTCATTCCCTGATTTTTCTGGTAACCAGAAGGCCCAATCATGGGACTCCCTGAAGCTTATAAGTTTTGTTATGGAGGGGCTGGTAGTGACTTTTTTACTATTATCTTAGTCTATCATCATGTCTGTGTTTTTATGTCAGAGTGGTCATCTCATTGCCAGTGTCAACTATATCTAATCTCATGAAAGCAGGCTAGTAATAGGGCTATGTCTTTATGACTCAGCTAACTCAGGTCAACTGAAAGGACAGGACTATCAAATTTTAGAGGAGGTCAGGTTTGTCATTATCTAGTTTTCGTGGTATCCCTGTAGCTTCGGTAGGGACCCCATCAGTTAGAGACAGAGGTGAGTGTTGAGGCTGAGTTTCTTTCTGTTGGTTGGGGTTGTCTTCAACTGTAAACAAGTATGTGGTGGATCCATACTGTAATCTTGCCGACCTTCAGGGCAATGGATGTGGTCAAGATGCTAATATAGGACCTTTTAATGAGGCTCTAATAACCCCTGGCTGGAGGGTGACTCTGTTTCATAGAAAACAGGAAGTATAGGGCAAACATGTTTATGAGCCCATTGGACACCTTTCAGACCTTCTAGCAATTGGTGATCTCTGAACTCAGCAATAGCCTCTGCCTGTATGTTAAGAACAATAGGGTGTGGTATCTCAAACATGATTTTAAAACATGTGAGTCTCATCTGGTAAGAGGAGTCTCATACCTGGTAGAGTGCAAAGGGAAGTAAATTATTGAGTCATCATTAGTTTCTTAGGTCAATTTTGTTAAGGTCTCTTTTAGAATTTTGTTTATTTTCTCTAACTCTTCTGAACTCTGGGGTTCATATGTATAATAAAGTTTTTAGTTAATATTTAGAATATTGGCAAGTCTCTGACTTCCCTAGGACACAAAAGTTGGTCTGACCCTATCATCTGAAAAAGTCCGTATCTTGGCATTATATCTTCTAAAATCTATTTTTTTTTTTTTTTTTTGGTCATCATGAATGTAATTTTGTTTGGTGTGGAAAGTCTCAGTCTAATCTGAATATGTAACTATAAACATCAGCAAATGTACCTACATATTTTGGTTTTACCTCTGTGAAGCTTGTCTCCTAGTAGGCTCTAAGCTTCGTGCCTCTGAACCTATTATTGGCGTTGTTTGTTAATCACCGCATTAGTTTGCTATCAGGCTTTATAGTTTTTGACAATCTTAACTATCTTTGTGTTGGAATCACTAATCTTGTTATCAAATCTTGTGTTTTCTGGCCACCCATGTGGGAAGTGCAGTAGATCTTCTGAAGTATGTATAGTCTCATTTTTTCCTGGCACAATGGGTTTATAATCTGTTGGTTTTGTTTATCATTTGTAATATTGAGACATGGGCAAATTTTTAGCCCTGATTATGTCATCTTTTGAATACTTAGGGTGGTCAGGGAGCATAAGATCACCAGGATCTAGGGAAGTCAGGGGCAAGAGAGGTCTAACTTTTAGGGCAGCATGTCAGGCTGTCTTATCTACCCTACATTTGCCTTTTGAAACTGGGTATTTTCTCTCTGGTGTCTCAGGTAGTAGATGATAACCAGGTTTTTAAGGCTCCATAGAGTCATTAGTAAGGAGAGGATTTTTTACTTGTTATTTCTGACAGTCTTTTTTTTTTTTTTTTGGTCTGTCATCGGAAGGCCTGTTCCCCAGGGAACTGAGCAGTAGCAAAGGCATATCAGATATCTCTGTCCCTGTCTCTGTCTCTGTCTCTGTCTCTCTCACTTTCTGTAAGGTCTTGGTTTGAGCTATCAGTTCAGCGTTCTTGTTGGGAGTGACTCTGCCCATATGATCTCTATGTTTGAGACTATTTCTGTCCCAGCATACCTCTGTCCATCCTGAATGAAGCTGATGCCACTGTCTGTCACCCTCCCCCCCCCCCACACACGGCTGAGCCCCCACATCCCTTAACAAGAAACAGAGTGGACATAATTCCTTAAAGTGGCATACACAGAACAGATAGCTATAAGTGAGTGGTGAAAGCTAGCTAGCAAAGGAAACAAACAGGATGGCAGCTGTGAGTTGTGTAACAGGGTTCCACGTCCACTCTGTCCTTCCCAGAAATTACCACCAAAGGTACTCAATCCCACCCCCACCTGCATGGCTCTGAAACATCTTCCAAGCCCCCTCAGCTATGACCCTCCAGCGGGTTCACCACAGTGGGATTTCATGACCACTTTAGTTGTTTCTTGCCACTAAATACAGATTTTTAGGCCTCTTCAAAACAGAATTACAGAACTATTTACAACAGAATTATTGTGTCACTGCACAGGCACATAGACAGACAGGAATTACCATACATAAAAGCATGGACAGACACACATATTCAGATAGACATTACCAGTATTGAGACCCTCCAGGTTGGGCCCTGGAGGCCTTGGAGTTTCTGTGCAACACAATAAAATGTTTTGCCATGAAGAATTCATGAACCCCAAAGACCACCAAAGAGCAAAATCCTCTGTAATCACTAAGGAGCTGACTCTGACATAATCACATTAAGGTCTCTTTATTATAAACTCATGTTTGAACTTACTCACCACCAGTCCACAGGACAGTTTGGTGAAGCAGCCCTGAACTCTCATCAGGAAAAAGTTTTACAGGAAAGGGGGAACAAAAGAGAGGGTGTCCATCATGGCAATCATCTAATAGAATGGCTATTGTAAACTGATCAGTGTTCTGAAGCAAGACTATGAAAAATCACAAGTGGTCTGAAAGTACATGTAAAACAATCAGACTAATCTTTGATTAACTGATGCTAGAAAGTTGGTAGGGGGTAACCCTGGGGTATGGGCCAAGGACAAGTCATGGGGTTCTTCCTGGTGCTTGAATGCAGCTTGGGTTCTACTGTAGATCAAGTTCTCAGGCTTTTTTTTTTCCTAAGATGGAGTCCAGTCCAAAGATGGAGTAGATTTGGCCTCTCAGTAGACAGGAGAGAATGAAAAGGAGGGAGGCAGGGAGGGAGGGACAGAGGGAGGGAGGATGAGATAGAGGAAGAGAGAGAGAAAAGAGAGAGAGAGAGAGAGAGAGAGAGAGAGAGAGAGAGAGAGAGAGAGAGAGACTACATTTAAACCATGATTTGGAAAATGACATTATACATAAAAAATTGAAAATTTAGAAGTTTTGTTTTAACATAGCAATAATTGAGCCAGAATAAGGGCTGATGGTGGACATAAATTATGTTTTCATAGTTTTAGAAGGCATAGTACTTAGTACCGGTTGTTTAACGTTAAACAAACAGTGGGCAGAATTGGAAAGCACTTAAATTAGAAACCAGGAGCCTAGAGGTGAGAGCAGGGATGGTAAGAAAACTCAGCTCCAACCAGGGCTCCATAGCCAAATAGCGCCTGGAGAAAGATAGCCTCCCAGGAGGGTGTAAAAGCCCATGAGTAGGGGTAAGATGAGCACCAACACTCAGCAGGACCTACCCGGAATCCTCAGGACTCAGAGACTAAGGAACAGCTGGGGACAGGAGCTTTCCAGTTTCCATCCATGGCTGGAGTTCTGCCTGGGCCACCAGGGCTCCATAGCCAAATAGTGCCGGGAGAAAGCTAGACTGCCAAAAGTGTGGACAAGCCTGTCTACTCAGAGGGACCTACATGGAATCCCCAGGACACAGGGACTGAGGAGTGGTCTTCTGGTTTCTTATGGTGGCCAGTGAGCTGATCCTGTATCACAAGGCTCCATTCTCAAATAGTGCCAGGAGAGAGTTGGTATCCCAGGAGTGCCGACATACCTTTCAGCACAGGCAAAACCACCACTTCTGTTCAAATTCACTGGATCAAGAGGGACCCTGGCAGAGCCATCAGCACACAGGAACCAAGGGACAACTGGGAACACGATCCTTCTGGTTTCTGTCTACACCCTAGAGCTGACCCTGTACCACAGTTTTCCAAACCCAAATTCGTCTCAGAGAGAGCTGGTCTTCAAGGAGTATTGACATAGAGGATTGCAGGAAGGACAAGCTACAGTCAAAAAGAGTAAGAGCAGGATAAGATAAACCATCTAAACAGCCCTGTAATGCCTAAAGAAATAGAAGCAGTCATTAATACTCTCTAAACTAAAAAAGCCCAAGACCAGATGGGTTCAGTGCAGAACTCTATCAGACCTTCAAAGAAGACGTAATACCAATACACTTCAATCTATTCCACAAAATAGAAACAGAAGGAACACTATCCAATTCATTCTATGAGGCTACAGTTACACTGATACCAAAACCCCAGAAAGACCCAACAAAGAAAGAAAACTTCAGACCAATTTCCCTTATGAATATTGATTCAAAAGTACTCAATAAAATTCTTTCAAACTGAATCCAAGAGCACATCAAAATGATCATTTACCACGATCAAGTAGGCTTCATCCCAGGGGTGCAGGGATGGTTGAATACCCAGAAATCCATCAATGTAATCCACTACATAAACAAACTCAAAGAAAAAAAAATCACATGGTCATTTCATTAGATGCTGAAAAAGCATTTGACAAAATTCAACATCCCTTCATGATAAAAGTCTTGGAAAGATCAGGAATTCAAGACCCATACCTAAACATAGTAAAAGCAATATACAGCAAACCAGTAACCAACATCAAACTAAATAGAGAGAAACTTGAAAGAATCTCACTAAAATCAGGGACTAGACAAGACTACCTATCTCTCCCCCTATCTATTCAATATAGTACTTGAAGTTCGAGCTAGAGCAATTAGACAACAAAAGGAGGTCAAAGGGATACAAATTGGAAAGGACGAAATCAAAATATCACTATTTGCAGATGATATGATTGTATACTTAACTGACCCACAAAACTCGACCAGAGAACTCCTGCAGCTGATAAACAACTTCAGCAAAGTGGTTGGATATAAAATTAACTCAAGCAAATCAGTAGCCTTCCTATACTCGAAGGATAAACAGGCTGAGAAAGAAATTAGGGAAATGACACTCTTCACAATTGTTAGAAAGAAGATAAAGTATCTTGGTCTGACTCTAACTAAACAAGTGAAAGATCTGTATGACAAGAACTTCAAATTTTTGAAGAAATCGAAGAAGATCTCAGAGATGGAAAGATGCTCATGGATTGGCGGAATTAATATAGTAAAAATGCCCATCCTGCTGAAAGCAATCTACAGATTCAATGCAATTCCCATCAAAATTCCCACTCAATTATTGATAGACTTAGAAAGAGCAATTCTCAAATTCATTTGGAATAACAAAAAACCTAGGATAGCAAAAACTGTTCTCAATGACAAAAGAACCTCTGGGGAAATCAGCATCTTTGACTTCAAGCTGTACTACAGAGCAGTAGTGATAAGAACTGTATGGTATTGGTACAGTGACAGACAGGTAGATCAATGGAATAATATTGAAGACCCAGAAAGGAACCCACACACTTACAGTCACGTGATCTTTGACAAAGGAGCTAAAACCATCCAATGGAAAAAAAAAAACAAATGGTGCTGGTTCAACTGGCATAGAATGTAGAAGAATGTACATTGATCCACTCCTATCTCCCTGGATAATGCTCAAGTTCAAGTGGATGAAGGACATCCACATAAAACCAGATACATGGAATCTAATAGAAGAGAAAGTGGGGAAAAGTCTTGAACACATGGGCACAGTGGAAAAGTTCCTGAACAGAACACCAAGGGCTTATGATCTAAGATCAAGAATAGACAAATGGGACCTCATGAAATTACTAAGCTACTGCAAGGCAAAGGACACTGTCAATAGGACAAAACGGCAACCAACAGATTGGGAAAAAATCTTTACCAATCCTACGTCTGATAGAGGGCTAATATCCAATATACACAAAGAACTCATGAAGTTAGACTCTAGAAAACCAAATAGCCCTATCAAAAAATGGGAAACAGAGCTAAACAGAGAATTCTCAACTGAGGAAACTCATAGGGCTGAGAAACACCTAAAGAAATGTTCAACATCCCTAGTCATCAGGGAAATGCAAAGCAAAACAACCCTGATATTCCACCTCACACCAGTCAGAATGGCTAAGATCAAAAACTCAGGTGACAGCAGATGCTGGGGAGGATGAGGAGAAAGAGGAACACTCCTCCATTGCTGGTGCGATTGCAAGCTGGTACAACCACTCTGGTAATCAGTTTGGCAGACCCTCAGAAAAATGAGCATAATACTACCTGAGGACCCAGCTATACCACTCCTGGGCATATACCCCGAAGATGCTTCAACCTGTAATAAAGATACATGCTCCATTATGTTCATAGCAGCCATATTTATAATAGCCAGAAGCTGGAAACAACCCAGATGTCCCTCAACAGAGGAATGGATACAGAAAATGTTGTATATTTACACAATGGAATACTACTCAGCTATTAAAAACAATGACTTCATGAAATTCGCAGGCAAATGGATGGAACTTGAAAATATCATCCTGAGTGAGGTAACTCAGTCACAAAAGAATGAACATGGTATGTACTCACTGATAAGTGGATATTAGCCCTAAAGTTTGTAATACCCAAGATTCACTTCACAGCAACCATTGGACTGAGCATTAGGTCCCAGATGGAGGAGTAGGAGAAGGGACTCTAGGAGCTGAGGGAGTTTCAGTCCCGTGGAAGGAGCAACAGTGTCAACTGGCTTGACTTCCCGGTGCTTCTGGAGACTGGACAACCAATCAAAGAATACACATGGAGGGACCCATGGTGCTGGCCACATATGTGGCAGAGGAGTGCCTTGTTGGCCATCAGGGGGAGGAGAGGCCCTTGGGCCTGAGGATGTTAGGTGCCCCAGTATAGGGGAATGACAAGGAGGGAAGTGGGGATTGGGTGAGTGTTTGGGTGGGGAATTCCCTCATAGAGGCAGGGGGATGGAGAGGGGATGGGGGGGTTCCAAAGGGGAGACCTTTGAAATGTAAATAAAGTATCAAAAAATTAAATAAAGAAAAAGAAAACTCAGTCCTTTAGCTTAAAATTTTTTCAAAATTATGACTGGCATATATAGCTGTACTGTAGCTACTCTGCTTTAATAGGTCCCCCAATAATCATAGTCAACTCATGGTAGAGTGAGTGGTTCCACATCTAGGTGGTACCAGAACAGATGCTGTCATCGAAATGGAACAACACACACACACACACACACACACACACACACACACACACAGACCCTAATACACACACATATATCACCATACAACATACACAACACACAACACACACACATTCCACAACACAGACACACACACACACATACACACACACACACCCTAACACACACACATACCACCATACAACATACATAACACACAACACACACACACTCCACAACACAGACACACACACACACACACAGACACACACACACACACACCCTAACACACACACATACCACCATACAACATACACAACACACAACACACACACACTCCACAACACAGACACAGACACACACACACACACACACACACACAAACACACACAAACACACACACACTTATATGGTAGCTTTTAAGAAATAATTAAAAACAAAGAATCATAGATGGAGTATTTTACAAAAAAGAAGTAATTACTTTAAGAATTCTTATAACTCAATTGCCAAACAATTCCAATAGAATCCTGAACAAATAAAATGTTACAAATTATAAAACAATGGATCATAAGCATACTAAAAGCTAAAATAGTGAAATAGATGAAAATTACAGTAGAAGCATGTTGCTTTGCCCTGGACTACTTGATGGCTACCTGACCATCCCTGCTCTTGGGGTTTGGAGGTAAGGTGGTGCAGGGTCAGTGGCATAGACCCTGGAAGCAGGTGAGAAATGCCACAGTAAGCTTATCTCAACACTGCTGAAAGCTCCATTAAAACCTTCCACCTGTGCCCCATTGGTCCTAAGAAAGGATCTCTACTAAACAGCAGTTTCTGATTGGCTAGCATTATCTTCATCAGTAATCCTTGGTCTCTTGGGCAGTCTTCAATTAGGTCCTCCTGCAGGAGGTGCCTTTTTGGCTGTGTGGCCTGCAGGACTTACATAGAGGTGGCTGCCCTGCCACCTTTTCTTCTACAAAAGAAAGATCAATTTTTACATTAAGTAAAGATCACTACACTAGTGTCATGACAATGTGTATAGCTAGAACTTCTTGATTGTTCTCTGCCAGTGGGGAAAGCCTTCCCAGATGGCAGTTCTTCAATATTTTTAGCTCAACATAATATTTGTAAGACTTAACTTTTCTCTGTTAATTTATTTTGAAAGCCCATAGAAAAATTCTAGTTATGAGAGACATCTTTTTATTTTACAACAAATATAATTATTTTTCATGCGTAGTATATGGTTAATTTTAAATTCACTTTTCTCTTACCCATTCTTTATCCTTTTTCTTAGTGAACAGTAGAACTGAGTAAAGAATAACAGGAAATAAAATAGCAACTCAATGGATACAATTGGGAACCAAGGCAGGCACAATCAAATAATTAATTAATAAATAATTAAATAATAAGTTAAATAATTAAATAATACAGTAAATTAAATATAAATAATCAAGAGAAATAAGAATGACAAAGGCATATACATATATACATATATATATATATACATATATATATAGAGAGAGAGACAGAGAGAGAGAGGGAGAGAGAGAGAGAGAGAGAGAGAGAGAGGGGTATGTCATATTTATCACTGAAGATAGAAACAATATACAAATATATAATATTGAAATTTTAAAATTGTCATCATGAACAAATAGTGTGTCTGTAACCCTCTGTGAATACTGAATATTTTATTAAAAATATGTTTCCAAAGATGTTTTAGAACATTGGAGAGAGACGAAAACTCAATATTTACGGCATAAATTCAAGGAGTTGGCTTCTGGACTTCATCTGTTAACCTTGTTATCTCTGCTCTCCAGAACCAAATACTGCCCTGAGAGAGCTGGTCTCCCAGGAGCACTAACAGACTTAAGAAGGACAGAAACAGCAAGAGCAAATAACACCAGAGATAACCAGATGGCAAGAGGCAAGGGCAAGAACCTTAGGAATAGAAACCAAAGCTATTTGGCATCATCAGAACCCAGTTCTTCCACTACAGCAAGGCCTGGATAGCCCAACACACCAAAAAAGCAAGAATCAGATTTAAAATCACATCTCATGTAGATACAACAGTCAAAGAAAATTGATAATGAAAAAATCTCCTAATCCAAAACATCCAGGAAATCCAGAACACAATGAGAAGACAAAACCAAAGGATAATAGGTGTAGAAGAGAGCAAAGACTCCTAACTTAAAGGACCAGTAAATATCTTCAACAAAATTATACAAGAAAACTTCCCTAACCTAAAGAAAGAAATGTCCATGAACATACAAGAAGCCTACAAAACTCCAAATAGACTGGACCTAAAAAGAAATTCCTCCTGTCACACAATAATCAAAACACCAAATAAACAAAATAAAGAAAGAATATTAAAAACAGTAAGGGGAAATGGTCAAGTAATATATAAAGGCAGACCTATCAGAATTATACCAGACATCACCAGAGACCAGCTCAATCACCATAGATGGAGAAACCAAGATATTCCATGACAAAATCAATTTTAAACAATATCTTTCTACAAATACAGCCTCACAAAAAAATAAAAGATGGAAAACTCCAACACAGGAGGAAAACTATACCATAGATAAAGCAAGAAAGTAATCATTCAACAAACCCAAAAGAAGATAGCTGCACAAACATAATTCCACCTCTAACAACAAAAATAACAGGAAGCAACAATCACTTTTCCTTAATATCTCTTAACATCAATGGACTCAATTAACCAATAAAATGACTGGATATGTAAATAGGACTAATTAACCAATTAACAGACTGGATATATAAATAGGACCCAGAATTTTGCTGCATAAAGGAAATGCACCACAGTGACATAGACAAGCACTACCTCAGAGTAAAAGGCTGGGAAAAAAAACTTCCAGCAAATTGTCCCAAGCAGCAAGCTGGAGTAGCCATTCTAAAATTGAATAAAATCAACTTTTGGCCAAAAGTTATCAAAAAGATAAGGAAAAATCTACCATGATGAACTCTGAACATCTATGCTCCAAATTCAAGGGCAACCACATTTATAAAAGAAACTTTACTGAAGCTCAAAGCACATATTGCTCCTCACAGAATATTAGTGGGCGACTTAAACACTCCACTGTCAACAATGGACAGATCATGGAAACAGAAACTAAACAGATATACAGTAAAACTAACTTAAGTTATGAACCAAATGGATTTGACAGATGTCTATAGAACATTTCATCCTAGAACAAAAGAATATACCTTCTTCTCAGCACGTAATGGTAGCTTCTTCAAAACTGACCATATGATCAGTCACAAAACAAGTCTCAACATATACAAGAAGATTGAAATAATCCTATGCATCCTATAAGATCACCATGGACTAAGGTTGGTCTTCAATAACACAAAAGCAACAGAAAGCCCACATACACATGGAAGCTGAACAATACTCTACTCAATGTTAACTTGGTTAAGGAAGAAATAAAGAAATTACTTTTTAGAATTTAATGCAAATGAAGGCACAACGTACCCAATATTATGGTACACAATGAAAGCAGTGCTAAGAAGAAAACTCATAGCTCTGAGTGCCTCCAAAAAGAAACTAGAGAGAGCATACACTTGCACCTTGACGGTGCATCTGAATGCTCTAGAACAAAAAGAAGCAAATACACCAGAGAGGAGTATATGGCAGGAAATAATCAAACTCAGGGTTGAAATCAACTAAGTAGAAACAAAAAGAACTATACAAACAAAGAATCAATAAAACCAGGAGCTGATTCTTTGAGAAAATCAACAAGATAGATAGATAAAACCATAGCCAGACTAACCAGCGGGCACAGAGACAGTATCCAAATGAACAAAATCAGAAATAAAAAGTTAGACATAAACAATAGAAACCAAGGAAACTCAAAAAATCATCAGATCCTACTACAAAAGCCTATACTCAACAAAACTGAAAAACCTGGATGAAATGGACAATTTTCTAGACAGATAACAAATACCAAAGTTAAATCACAATCAGTTAAACCATCTAAACAGTCCCATAACCCCTAAAGAAATTAAAGCAGTCATTAAAAGTCTGAAAACTAAAAAAAAAGCCCAGGAACAGATGGGTTTAGTGCAGAATTCTACCAGACCTTCAAAGAAGACCTAATTCCAATACTCTTTAAACAATTCCACAAAATAGAGACAGAAGGAACACTATCCAGTTCATTCTATGAGGCCAAAATTATGCTCATATATAAGCTATACAAAGACCCAACAAAGAAAGAGAACTTCAGACAAACTTTCCTTATGAATATCTATGCAAAAGTACTCAATAAAATTCTCACAAACTGAATCCAAGAACACATCAAAATGATCATTTATCATGATCAAGTAGGCTTCATCTAAAGGGATCATTTACTATATGGAAATCCATCAACATAATCCACTATACAAACAATCTATATAAACTATAAAAGGAAAAACACATGATCCTTCCCTTAGATGCTGAGAAAACATTTGACAAAATTTAACATCCCTTCATGTTAAAAGTCTTGGAAAGATCAGAATTTCAAGGCCCATACCTAAAC
>CM052708.1:100419453-100439775 GCA_028551405.1 Uromys caudimaculatus
AAAAAAAAAAAAAAAAAAAAAAAAAAAAAAAAAAAAAAAAAAAAAAGGATACAAATTTTAAAGGAAGATGTCAAAATAGCACTATTTGCAGATGATAGTATAATTAAGTGACCCCTACATTTCCACCAGAGAACTCCTAAATCTGATGAACAACTTCAGCAAAGTGACTGGATATAAAATTAACTCAAACAAATCAGTAGCCTTCTTCTACTGAAAGAATAAACAGTCTGATAAAGAAATTAGGGAAATAACACCATTCACAATAGTCTCAAATAATATAAAATACCTTGGTGTGACTCTAACCAAGCAAGTGAAAGATCTGTTTGACAAGAACTTCAAGTCTCTGAAGAAAGAAATCAAAGAGGATCTTAGAAGAAGGAAATATCTCCCATAGTCACATATTGGCAGGATTAATATAGTAAAAATGGCCCTCTTACCTAAAACTATCTACAGATTCAATGCAATCCCTACCAAAATCCCCACTTAGTTCTTCATAGAGTTAGAAAGAGCAATTTAAAATTTTATCTGGAATAACAAATAAAACCAGGATAGTGAAAACTATTTTCAACAGTAAAAAACTTTTGGGGAAATCAACATTCCTTATCTCATAGCAATAGTGATAAAAACTGCATGGTATTGGTACAGACAGGCAGATAGATCAATGGGATAGAATTGAAGACCCAGAAATTAACTCACACAACTATGGTCACTTGATCTTTGACAAAGGAGTTAAAGCAATCCAGTAGAAATCCATTTTCAACAAACTGTGCTGGTTTAACTGTCGATCAGCATGTGGAAGAATGCAAATCGATGCATTCTTATCTCCTTGTACAAAGCTCAAGTCCAAGTGGATCAAGGACCTCCACATAAAACCAGATACACTGAAGCTAATTTAAGAGAAACTGGGGAAGAGCCTCAAACACATGGACACAGAAAACTTTCCTGAACAGAACACCAATGGTTTACACTCTAAGATCAACAATTGACAAATGGGACCTCATAAAACTGCAAAGCTTCTGTAAGATAAAGAACACTCTCAATAGAACAAAATGGTAACCAACAGATTGAGAAAAGATCGTTACCAATCCTACATCAGATAAAGTGCTAATATCCAATATAAACAAAGAACTCAAGAAGTTAGACTCCAGAGAACCAAATAATCCTATTTAAAATGGTTTACAAAGCTAAATGATGAATTCTCAACTGAGGAATATTGAATGGCTGTGAAGCACCTAAAGAACTGTTCAACATTCTTAGTCATCAAGGAAATGCAAATCAAAAGAACCCTGAGATTCCATCTCACACCTGTCAGAATTGCTAAGGCCAAAAATTCAGGTGGCAACAGATGCTTGCAAGGAAAGAGGAAAAGTCCTCCTTTTTTTTTTTTTTTTTTTTTTTTTTTTTGTGGGATTGCAAGCTGGTACAACCACTTTGCAAATCAGTCTAGTGATTCCTCAGAAAATTGGACACAATTCTATCTGAAGATCCAGCTATGGACCACTCCTCGGCATATATCCAAAAGATTTTCTAACATATAACAAGGACACATGCTCCACTATGTTCATAGTACCCTTATTTATAATAGCCAGAAGCTGGAAACAACCCAGATGTTCTTCAACAGAGGAATGGATACACAAAAATGTGGTACATTTTTACAATAGAGTGCTACTCAGTTATTAAAAACAATGACTTCATGAAATATTTAGGCTAATGAACAGAATTAGTAAATATCATCATGAGCGAGGTAACCCAGTCATAAAAGATCAAACATGGTTTGCATTCACTGGTAAGTGGATATTAGCCCAAAATCTTTGGAACACCCAAGATGCAATTCACATGAATCTCAAGAAGAATGAAGACTGAAGAATGGATGCTTCAGTCTTTCTTAGAAGGAGGAACAAAATACTCAAAGGAGGAAATACAGAGTCAAAATTTGGAGCAGAGACTGAAGGAAAGTCCATCTTACATACAGACGCCAAACCCTGACACTATGGTGGATGCCAAGAAGTGCTTGCTGACAGGAGCCTGATATAGCTGTGTGTTGAAAGACTTGGCCAGAGCCTGACAAATACAGAGGCAAATGCTCTCAGCCAACCATTGCACTGAGGTCAGGGTCCCCAGTGGAGGAGTTAGAGAAGACTGAAGGAGCTGAAGGGTTTTGCAACCCATAGGAAGAACAACAATATTAACCAACCAGATCCCCCAGAGCTCCCAGGGACTATACTACCAACCAGATAGTACATGTGGAGGGACCCATGACTCTAGTCACAGGCAGAGGATGGCCTTGTCAGACATCAATGGGAGAAAAGGCCTCTGGTCCCTTAAGGGTGGTCCTGTGTAGAGGAATGCTAGTGTGGTGAGGTGGGAGTGGGTGTGTGGGATAGGGGGAGCGAGAATGGGATGAGGGCCCTCAGAGGTAAGACTGGGAAAGTGGATAACATTTTGAATGCAAATAAATAAAATATTCAATAAAAAATAAATTCAAGGAGATGTCAAAAAAGAAAGAAAAAAACCTGCTTTTTAAAAGAATGTTTGAAACCAAACACTTGTACAAAAACATTTTAACCATTTTTCATCTTTGTTAGGAACTCAGTATTAAAAGTGTGATTTTTTTCTTAAATTTACTTACTAAACATCTGTTAAATCAGGAACTTATATAAGACTTTGATATAACTAAGAAATGAGAAATTATTTATTACTAAGAAAAGCAAGGGGCAGGATGAACTCCTAGATATTATAAAGCTTTAATAATAATAACAGTGTGATACTGACGTAAGAAAGGTAAACATTAATTAGTAAAGTAGAATGGGAAGTACACAATCAGATATAGACATGTGAACAATAAGTATAAAAATCAACATTTCAAATCAGTGGGTAGAGTGTTTTATTCAAGTGGTACCAGAACAACCATATAATTTTAATGCAATAAAATATTAACTTCTTGAGGTATTTCTATGATGCATGCTAAGATGCAGTCACTAGAGCTTGATCACTGGGATTCTCCTGCAAATGGGCAACTGACTCTTCCTTGTGTATTGTTTTTTTCTTGTATGCAATGCAAGCCCTGACTAGATTATGTTATGAGTCTATTTATAACACTTATTCAGTGGCCCTCACATTCCTCACTCTCCATTTGTTTCATTTTAAAGAAAGGATAGAAATAGTTAAGTTGAAAGAAAATTGTGGAGAAAATCAAGGAACCAATGTTTCCTATAAAGAAGAGATTCTAATTTTATGGTTCACTGGTGTATGACTATGGAGAAATACATAAATACATTTGGTGCATTGAGCCATAATTTGAGTATAGGTCAACTAAATCAGCTAATTTTCTGTGTGACTATACACACTGCATTAAGTAAAATTAAGAGATGGTTATTAGGTTTAGCTTAAATACATACTACTATGAACTGATTTCTTAGTTTTCTGAAATTGAGTCTCATAATTCAAAACATAAAACTTATGTTTAGTAATATTCTTAAAGAAAAATTAAAACATCTTTCCCCATATTTCTCTATGTCATCAATCAATATTTCAAGGTATAGATTTCAATGTCTTTCTTCAAAGATATTTTCATAAATTTGAATAATATGATGAAAACATTAACATGAAGCTTTGGTTTTAAGTAAGTAATGGAGATGCTCCAGCAATTAGACACAGGGTCATTTGCAAGCACATATTGTTAGGCATAGGATCATTGAACAACACATTTAGGCATGAGCACAGAATATGATTATGGGGGTTAGTTTTTAATCCAGTCTCCCAACTCACCTCCCATCTAATATCCCAACTCCATGGAAATCAACCTTGGTTTAATCTACTTTATTTCATACCTTTAAACATGAACTAAACAATTTACATTTACAACCCTCCAATATAATACTGTTATTTCTATTTTATAAAAGTTTCTATTGAATTGCTTATAATGTGTTGTTTAAAATCACACAGTTATTAATATATAATAAAACAAAATGTCTAAATATATATCACTTTTTTATATAGTTGACTTGCATCTTAGCATAAATGTGTGTATTACCTGTATACAAATTCAAGTATTGGAAGTAATGGAAACACTTCTGAATTCCCAAAGAATTTAGAAAATGGAACCATATTCATAACCTTTATTGAGATAGATACCTTGTCTGTAGGCCAGAAATCTCTCTCCCTTCCCCCTTTTTATCTCTCTCTTTCTCCCCCCCCCCCCCGATCCTGGAGAAGAAAAGAAAGAGAACTATATTTACAATATTTTGTTTTATCAAATGTTGTAATTTCTTATGAATTATTATAATACAATTGAAAAACTATTAAGGTCCCAGGAGAAATTAAACCAAGTAATAAATTGTAACATGATGACTTATAGAACAAGTAGCACATTAATATATTAAATACTATGAGTAATTAAATATATGTATTCACATTCGTGAATTAACAAATATATTCAGCATTAGACAAATATTAGCATCATGCTGAATAGTTGTCAACACGACACAAGTTACGGTCTTTGGTAAGAGGGAATGCAATTAGTAAATTACTTTCATCATAGTTATTGCCTATAGGCAAATCTGCAATGCAGTTTCTTAATTTTTCAGGCACACAAAAATTTTTATTTTTGTTTAACTTCATCTACAAAAGTAATCATTACCTCTGTCTCTTTAACCTTATTGGAAAAAATAATATAACTATCTTGTAATTTTTATAATCTCCTGACTCACAATTGCATGAAAATCTCTCTCTTTCTTTATTTGTTCATAAATTAAATCTTTTCTTTGGTCCCCCTTCCTCCATCCTATCTAGTCACTCCTGCCACCTTATCTCTCCCCAGATCCATTCTTTCACTTGGGAGCAAAAGTAAATAGCAACCCTTCCAGGGACATCCACCAAATATGGCCAAGTAAGATACAATAAAATTGGATACAAACTCTCATATCTCTGATGGATATGACAAGTGCAGGCAGAACAGAGATAATACCCACTACTATTTTCTGGAATCCCAAAAGAACACCAAACTACATAACCATAATATATATGCAGAGAACCTAGCACAGACTCATATAAGGACCATGTTTATCACATCAGTGTCTATAAATCCCTATGAGCTTAGCTTAGTTTATTCTGTGGTCTGAGTTCTCATGGTGTTCTCGACCCCTCTGGATCCTGCAATCATTGTTCTGCCTCTTATGCAGAGTTCCCCTGGATTCGTCTAGTGTTTGGCTGTAGGTCTTAGCATCAGTTACCATGGGTCATTAAATGATGCCTCTCTGATGACAATTGGGCTAGGTGCCAATCCATGAGTATAGTGGAAAATAATTAGTAATCATTTCATTGATTTTTTTTTTTATTCTCAGTAATATTTGGTTCTATCATGGGTCTCTGGGATGCCTATCCTCTGAATCCTAGCCATTTAGGCAATGTCAGGTATGAACTCCATCTCATGATATTGGACTCAAGTTGGGCCAATCATTGGTTGGCCACTCACATAAGTACTGCATATTACCTCAGCATATCTTGCAAGAAGGACATATTGAAGGCAAAGGGAGTATGCCTGTTTTGCTCTTCCACTCTCACTGCTGGAAATGTTGCATGGTTACAGAAATGGCTTGTGCAGGTCACTCTCAAAAGATTCCTGGAAATCTTGATTGTACTATTTCTCCAAATTGCCCCTCAAATGGCCTCCAATTCCAGGGATCTCTCCCAGTACTCTCTCCTTCCAGCCCTACCTCCCACACATGTCTAATATCCCATTTTCCTATCCCCATCTACACCCAGTCTAGCCACAAAGTTTATTCTATTTCTCTTTGCAACATAGATCTATGAGACCACCTTGAGCTCTTGTTATTATATGGCTCAGTTTGTCTCTAGATTGTTGCATAGTTAGTTTTTACTTAACAGCTAATGTTCAATAATAAGTGATTAAATGCACCATATTTGTCTTTCTGTGTCTGGATTACCTCCTTCCAATTGACTTTTTTCTTTCTAGTTCTATCTATTTACATGCAAATTTCCTGATGTCACTGATTTTAATACATGAGTCATACTACATTGTATAAATGTACCACAGTTTATTTATCCATTCTTCAATAGAGGCACATTTAGTTCATTTCCAGTTTCTGGCTATTATCCATAAAGATACTATGAACATAGTTGAGCAAGTGTCCTTATGGTTAGATGGGTTATTCTATGGGTATATGCTCAAGAATGGTATAGGTGGGTCTTGAAGTAGATCAATTCCAAATTTTCTGAGGAACCACCATATTGATTTCCATCATGTCTGTATAAATTTGTACTCAACCAGCAATGGAGGAATGTACTCCATATCCTCACCAGCATAAGCTGTCACTTCTCTTTTTGATCTTAGCCATTTTCATAGGCATAAGATAGAATTTCAAAGTAATTTTGATATGCATTCACTAGATAGCTAAGGATGTTGAACATTTAAGTGCTTCAAAACTGCCCCAGCCCATGGGGTCAGTCAATGTCTACCTAAGGAGAGGACTGATGGATGAAAGATGAGACAAGAAACAGAGTTACCTGGGAGCAAGACAGGATGTCTGATCAAGCTCCAAAGATTAACTTTATTTCCAAGCTTTTATAAGGTACAAGGAGAAGGAAGTATAAGGAATCGTAAACAATATAGAAGGACTCTAAAACAACATAATTGGGGCTTTAGACAATGCTATAGGGGTGGGAAAATGCCAAGGAGTACAGGTTCCCAGTCACCAGGACCTGTTCCCAAGGCAACCATCTATGCTCTGCTGACCACCTAACTGCAAAGGTGTCACCATCCTGGGAAAGAATCCATCTCCCAGGAGACAGAACCTGAACAAAAGTCTAATTCTCAGGAACCTGAAACTCAGGCCTACGTTTACCTTCAAGCCTAATTTCTACAAAAAATTACTTCTCCCAGGCTAACAAGAAAGCTATAAATCCATTGGTTCCAGGCATCTCCTCCCTTTTTATTGATTTTAAGAGCAATGTGATGGCCAGTGAGCAAACAAGGACCTGTCTTAAAGACAGGTGGGTGTTAACCAGGGAGTGAGAGCATTGACCCTGATTCCTCCAGGAAATCTCTTATATCTTTGCAATAACCCAAGAATGGTGTCATTTTGAGAGGAGATGTTCTAGGTGCCTTGATGATGGTTAAGGGACACCTCTGGACACCAACCTCTATGCAATCAGGTTTATTCCACAGGGGACTCAGAGGCACAATGCATGGTCCTCCCCTTGCAGTGCTTAGCCTTGCAACTCTCCTGGTACCCACACTGCTTGCAAGCAGCCATACACAAATTTGAGTTTTCTGTAGCTCCCACGGGAGTCTCACTAGCCTCTGGCAACTCAACGCCCTGGTCAATCAAATCAAGGTGATGGTAGTGTACCTATATAGGTCGAGATGCCAAGGAATCAATCTGCTGCTTTAAATGTCAATCTAAATCCTCTTAAATACTCAGAACATTAGTAACATTTTTTGCTAAATGATTAACAAAAGTAGCTGTCTTAACTTCTTGTGTCAAAGCCATTGTAGAAGCAGTGATGCTCTCCACTAACATAACTAAAGGTGTTATATCAATAATAATCAAGCCCACTACCCTATTATTTTTGCCTAAAGTCTGACTCATTTCTTCTAGTACTTGGAAGCCTTTTTTAGAATACCAAGGTCCTGTAAAACTCACAGGCAATAAAATAAAAGCTAGTTGATAGACCACCATAACAGACATGCCAGATTTCAATGCTCTATCACAATGAGAAAGTATATAATCAATACAACTTACATTAAATTCTGTAGAAGAAAGAAAATTTTATCATGACCAATTAATAAAAATTAGAAGCCTTAAGACATGTACTAACACTTGTTCAAAGTACAGATCCTGTTCCAACTTTATCTCTTGCTAACATAACATCATAGAAAACTGAAGCTAACTTCCAAATATATCTTTGAAAATGTCCAGAATCAGCCTTCCCAATGAAGACTGTCATTTTTAATATTGGATTGATTTCTATACCAGTCCATGATTGAGTCATAATAACTAGTCTCATTAAAGGAAAGAGAAAAGTCATTATAACTTCTCTTTTTGACTGATTTTTTGAAGCGGTTTCTACAGTCTCCATGTTCTCTGTCCTACAAGGTCTAAAATCTTGAGACAAGGCAGCTTGTCCAATCTGGGATACAGGCAAGCAAAGGTAGGTCAGGAACAGATGTCCAAGACAGCTTTACTGTCAAAATTGTCAGGGCATTCAGCAAGCTCATGGTCAGCATCATTCTTTGTTCCAGCATCAGCATGTCTCACCAATCACTCTGGCAGCTAGCATGTTCCTTTAGCATCCTGCGGAAAGAACACAAACATACCCTCCTAAGACCCCATATTAAATACCTAATCTGGATTATGCCATGTGCCTGTAAGTGGATCCTTCCATTTCACCTAGGCATGAGTGTGCCTAGTTGTAGTATGCCATAGACATCCAAATTTTAAAGGTTTTGTGGCATATGGGGTTATGATTCTCCCTTTTTTGTTTTTGAAGATATTGTTTTAAAGTTCCGTGGGCCTGTTCCACAATACCTTGTCCTTGAGGATAATAAAGAGTTTCAGTAGTATGACCAATAAAAAATTGTTAACAAAACATCTCAGATGTCTGACTGTAATAGCCAGTTCCAAATCTTATTTGGAACACCCAGTATAGAAAAACAATGTAGGCAATGACTAATTTTATTTTTAATTGCTTCTTCTATTAAAGCAGTTGTAACTAGCAAGCCTGAAAAGGTATTAATAGTAATATGCATATTTTTTATTTTTCAAAATCAGAAATATGAGTAACATCTATTTTTCATAACTGATTAGATACGAGTCCTCAAGTATTATTATGTGATACAGGTAGAAACTGAGGACATTCAGGACAAATCCTTACAATTTGACATGCACATTTTCTAAAAATACCAAATTGTTATCTCAAACTACTACTATTTTAATGATTTAAAGAGTGAGATTGCTTGGCCAATTGTTCTTGTGAAAGGCCTATAACCTTCTTGGTATACAATTCTGCTATGGTATTGCCCTCACTAAGGGATCTGGGCAATCTAGTATGAGCTCTTAAATAATCTACAAAATGAGCAGCTGTACATTCTCTTTAACTGAGTTATATTTGTATGAATAATTGCAAAATTTGAGAATTAGCAGTATCTCAAAAAAAAAGGAACAATTTTAAGTAATTATAAACTATGAGCTATATATTGGCTATAAAGTAAAAGATTAATTTTTTTAGCATTTCAAAAACAGCAGCTACAGCACGTAATTCAATTACTTGTGCTGAAGCAGGGAAAACTCAAGAGGATGAACATGCTTAAGTACTTCTGTGGTGAGCTTAAAGTGAGGTCTTAGTTAATCAACATTTTCTAACAACTTTGAAAATACGTTTTTTCTGTGCCACAGTTTGTTTAGGGTATAACTGAGGCCCCAAATATTGAAAAAGATATTGTCTTTAAATCTTTTCTGGAGCAACAACCACTCTAAAATTTTAAAGCTTGCTGTATAATAACAAAGGCTTGTAGAAAAACTCTTTTAGAGGGATAAGCCAATAAAATACCCTTTATAATGAATAATATATATTAAAACATTCAAAGTCCTAGCTTATTATATTGAAGCAGTGACAAAAATTTTACCTGATTTAAAGTTATCAGCCATTCCTTGAGGCCAAATTATTTAATGATATCACTTTACAAACTCACTAATTTGTAATCATCAGAATGTAAAGAGACAGTATAAAAACAACCTTTTGAATCTATAATAATTTTATATGCATTTCCTGGAATGGCAGCTAGAATAGGCAAGCCAGGTGTCAATATCTTTATAAGTTCCATAGCCTCATTAATCTTTCATAAATCTTGTTTGAATTTATTTTGGATTAATAATTTAAGGTTAGGTCTCTTATTAGTAATAGATTGAACTCAGTACACATCAGAGGAACCAGTCATTTTGTTCTTCCTTACTCTTAAGGAAACTAAAACAAACTTAGCAAGTCTTTTGTTAATGCCATAGGGAAAGCAGCCATAATTATTTATAACATCTAGATAAGCGACCTGCTGCAAATGCCTTGGGATCTGAGGCTGACCCCTCCTCCCCGAGGAAAAATCAACCATTTTTCTAGGGGCTAGGTAAAACAAAAGGAATCCCACACAAGCTTTTGCAGAGGCCGCTCTGAGCTTTGCAGTAACTCAAGTGCAAGTGTTTCTTAATTGAGCCTATTTACTGATACCTGGTCCAAAGTTTATTCTTCTTACACCAAGTTCAGATTTCTGAGGCATGACTTAATTGTCTGCACCTTCCTCTGTTCTTGGAACAGTCATTTTTTAAAAATGACCCAAGCCTCTACATTTAAAACATTCTTCATTCCCTCATTTCTGCAGAAGCATTGCTGTATAGTGGTTCCTTGTAAGGCAACAAGCCATAGCCAGATCCTGACTGTATGAGGGTCAGATTTCTGCACAAAGATGAATATATCCAGCTAAATTTGTTTCTGTTCTATGTGGTCTAATAGCAGCGGGAGGCTGCATTAGCATTCTCATAAGTCAATTGTATAACAAAAGGAACTCTAGCTAGAATATCTCCAAAAATTCTACCTGTTGTTTTTCTCTGATGCTATGACCGAACTGCAGGTTGCAGCCAATGGAATACTGGCAGTTTAACTATAATTTTTAAGTTTCTCTTGTAACATCAGAGCACAACAATAACTTTGGGCATAATAAAAATCAATATCAAGAGTATTACTTTTACATTACAAAGTTTGGCTGTCAGTTCTTATATCTGAATGCATGACAGTGTAGCTTTCAATACCTCAAAGAGATATTGCTCTAAATCTTAATCTAATTTCTAGGATAAAAATTATGTAAAATATTACCCAATTTAAACATATCTTTAGAGACCTGTTTCCCTGCATTAGCTCATGCCACATGTTGTTGTTTAGAACGACTCAAACCCTGAGTTACCAGTTTTAAGCCCACTTTCTGTACCAAAGTTACATAATTTTAATCATACTCAGTAATTTATAAACCAATACACTATAACCAAGACATGTAGAACATTTTTATACTTTTAAAACCAATCAGAAGCAAAAATGAAGTAATACACATTTACTTACTTAGATCAAACAAAATTTAACTTTTTCTAGTTGTAATTTCAAGAGTGGAGCACCTTGTTACTTGTTGAACCCAACAATAAGAGAAAATTTTCTAGGAGAAATAGCTGTCAGCTCTCTTACCATAGAAGTCGGAAAGCTGCTGGCCCCTTTAAGAGTGGCTTGTGCAGATAATTAAGCCTCTGGCAGGGCTTTTCCAGCTGTGCCTGACTCTCAGACACAGGTGCAGAGAAGTGAGACTGCTTTTTAAAACAAGTTAAGCTAAGTCAAGGGGTAGATAGCTAGCAGATAAAGTTTTAACCAATTTTTCTTTTCTTTTCAACATGAAACACAGAACAACTTTCATTCATACGACACAAGAACACAGACTTTACATAAAACAGTCAGTTTTGACACATGGACAGATTGGTGCACCAAAAACATACAATAGACAGAGAGGAAAGAGAATTAGATGTCCCAAAGGGACTCAGATATCCTACCCAAAAGACCCAGAACTAAAACTAGGCATTTCTTCCGTAGGAGCCAGAGAGGAAGCAGGACGTCTCCTGATTTCCTCCTGTCCCTAGGAGAGCTCTGAAACAGTTTACATTAATTTTTCCTCCACTAACAGGGGAGGATTGTTTTTCTTAAACCCATTCTTTCATGGATTTTCTCTACATTTTTCAGCTGCATGGGCACCTTTTCTGGCCTGAATGTATCTTAATAATCTTGTAAACAATTCCCTACTCTATTTCATCTCTTCTCATTTATAGTGCCTTCCTGGGGAAACCAGAGACACACATCTTCTATAAATTCAAAGAACCAGTCTTTCTTTTTCACCGTGGTACCTCGTGCCTTGAGGGACTCCTTGAGTCCTTGAATAAACAAGTCGTGCCTGCTTACTTCTTGTCCCATATCATCACTCACCAACTCCACCGGATTCTGCCCTACAGGCGGGTCACTCTGTGGCAAATGCGGACTTTCCGTTTTCCTTTTGAGGTGTTGCCTCATGGGGCGAACCCTAGCAAAAGACATCTGGCCAGAGTTCTGTGGGTGGCGTCTGTCAGGTGCGCTCCCCGTTCCTCAGGCCCCAATGTCTGGGTGCCACTTCTGCCCTGGCCCACGGGGTGAGTCAACATTGACCTAAGGAGGGGACTGACGGATGAAAGATGAGACAAGAGACAGAGTTACCTGGGAACAAGACAGGATGTCTGATCAAGCTCCAAAGATTAACTTTATTTCCAAGCTTTTATAAGGTACAAGGAGAAGGAAGTATAAGGAATCTTAAGATATATATATATAGAAGGACTCTAAAACAATGTAATTGGGGCTTTAGACAATGCTATAGGGGTGGGAAAATGCCAAGGAGTACAGGTTCCCAGCCACCAGGACCTGTTCCCAAGGCAACCATCTATGCTCTGCTGACCACCTAACTGCAAAGGTGTCACCCTGACCTGGGAAAGAATCCATCTCCCAGGAGACAGAACCTGAACAAAAGTCTAATTCTCAGGAACCTGAAACTCAGGCCTACATTTACCTTCAAGCCTAACTTCTACAAAAAATGACTTCTCCCAGGCTAATAAGAAAGCTATAAATCCATTGGTTCCAGGCACAAAACAATATGTTTCCTCTTTTGAGAATTTTCTGCTTAGATCTTACACTATTTTTATTTGTATTATTTGGTTTATTGATGTCTAGTTGGTGAAAAACTTTTCTTAGCCTGTTGACTGCCATTTTGTTTCATTGATGGCATCCTTACAGGAACATATCAGTTTCATGAGGTCCATTTATTGATTATTGAGCTTGTGGCCTGAGCTATCAGTGTTTAGTTCAAGAAATTGTCTCCTTTGACAATGTGTTTAAAGCTATGCCCTACTTTTTATTCCAATATCTTCAGTGTATCTGGCTTTATGTTGAAGCTATTACTCCATTTGGACTTTAAATTTTATACAGGGTGATAAAATGGATCTATTTGCATTCCTCTATATGCAGAAATCCGGTGAGACCAGTACCATGTACTGAAGATGCTTTTTTCTTTTCATTGTTAATTTTTGGCTTCTTTATCAAATATAAGATGTCCATAGGTATGTGGAATTATATCTGGGTCTTTGATATATTTTCATTGATTACCCTCTTGGAAGTAATGCTAATACCATGCAGTTTTTATTACTATAGATTTGTAGGATAGCTTGACATCAGGAACGGTTAGACCGCTGGATGTTCCTTTATTGTACAGGATTGTTTTAGCTATCGTGGGTTTTATGTTTTTCCATATGAAGTTGAGTACTGTCCTTTCAAGATCTGTAAAGAATTTCGTTGACATTTTAATAGGGGATTCATTATCTATAGATTGTTTTTGATAGGATGGCCATTTATATTTTATTGACCATACCAATCCATGAGCCTGAGAGATCTATCTTCTGATTCCTTCTTCAAAGATTTATAACTTTTTGTCATACAAGACTCTTATTGCTTAGTTAGTGTTACACCAAGATACTTTATATAATTTTTGATTAGTATGAAGGGCGTTTCTCTGATTTCTTTCTCAGCCTATTGGTCAATTGTTTATAAGAGAGCTACTGATTTTTTGTTAAGTCAATCTTATATCCAGCCACTTCACTAAAGATGTGTATCAGCTGGTAGAGTTCCCTGGTAAAATTTTTGGGGTCATTGATGTATATTATTATATCATATGCAAATAAAAGTGCTTTGACTTCTTCTTTTCCAATTCATATTCTTTTGATATCCTTCAATTTTCTTATGGCTTCACCTATAACTTCAGTTACTATATTGAACAGATTATGGAGAGGGTGGACAGCCTTGACTTATTTCTAACTTCAGTTGAATAGTTTTATGTTTATTTCTATTTAATTTGGTGTTGGCTATTGGCTTGATGTAAATTCCCTTTATTATGTTTAGTTGTGTATCCATCATCTCTCCCAATACTTTTATCATAAAGGGGTATTGGATCTTGTCAAAAGGTTATATAGCATCTAATGAGATAACCATGTTTTTTTTTTTTTTTCAGTTTGTTTGTATGGTAAATTATATTGACAAATTTTCACATGTTGAATGATCCCTGTATCTCTGGAATTAAGCTTATTTGATCATCATAAATGGCCATTTTGATGCCTTTTTAGAGTCTGTTTGTGTACTTTATTGTTTGTTTTTGTTTCTGTGTTCATGAGGAAAATTTGTCTGTTATTCTCTTTGTTGAATCTTTGTGTGGTTTGTATAGCTGGGTAACTGTGGCCTCATAACATGAATTTAATAATGTTCCTTCTGTTTTTATTTTGTGGAATAACTTGAGGAGTATTGGCATTAGCTCTTCTTTGAAAGACTAGGAGAATTCTATGCAAAAACCATCTGGCCTTGGGCTTTTTTCTGTTATTTTGTTCTTTTTCTGTTTTGTTGGGGAGACTTTTTATGATTGCTTCTATTCCCTTAGAGGGTTTAGGTCTATTTACATTGTTTATATGATATTGGCTTAATGTTAGTAAGTAGTATTTATTATGAAAATTATTCCTTTGTTTTACATTTTTCAATTTTCTAGAGTTTTTAAACTATGATCAAGTCACAGTGTCTGTTGTTATATCTCAGTGTTTGCTTATGGTTTTGAAAGTTTGGATAATTTCTCTCTCTCTCTCTCTCTCTCTCTCTCTCTCTCTCTCTCTCTCTCAGTTTAGATAAGGGTCTGCTTGTCTTGTTGGTATTATCAAGGAACTATGTCTTTGTTTCATTGATTCTTTGTATTGTTCTCTTTGTTTCTATTTGATTGATTTCAGTCTTCAGTTTTTGTTTTTGTTTAAATTTCCTGCCATCTATGCCTCTTGGGGAAGACTGCTTTTTTTGTTCTAGATCTCTCAGTTGTGCTGTTATATTGCTAGTATGAGAACTCTACAATTTCTTTACATAGGCACTTATTTTTATTAACTTTCTTCTTAGTGCCACTTTTATTTTATCATGAGTTTGGGTATGTATTGTTCTTTCATTTTCATTGAATTCTCAGAATTCTTTAATTTCATTCTTTATTTGTGTCTTGACCCAATAGTCATTTTTTAGACAGCTCTTCAGTTTCCATGTGTTTGTAGGTTTTCTATTGTTTCTGTTATTGTTGAAATCCAGCTATATTCAGTGGTGATCTGATTGGATGCAAGGGGTTATCTCAATTTTTTTTTAATATGTTGAGACTTGCTTTGAGCATGTGCTCAGTTTTGTAGTATGTTCTGTGAGGTGCTGAGAAAGTTTATTCTTTTCTGTTTGGATGAAATAGTCTTTAGCTATTTATTAGATCCACTTGCTTCATGACCTTTGTTAGCTCCAGTATTTTTTGGTTTATTTTTGTTTGGGTGGCCTGTCCATTGGTAAGAATGGTCAAGGTATGATTTTAGCTTTAGTAGTATTTCCTTTACAAACATGGGTGCTATTGCATTTGGGGTACACAAGTTAATTAAAAAAAATTTACTGGATTTTTTACTTTCTGAGTATCAAGTGTTGTTTCCCATCTGTTTTCATTAATTTTGTTTTGAAGTCTATCTTGTAGATATTAGATGGCTACACCAGCTTGTTTCTTATGTCAATTTGCTTAAAGAAATCTTTCTCCAGCCATTTACTCTGAGATGATATCTATCTTTGATGATGAAGTATGTATCTTTATGCAGCATAAAGATGAATCCTGTTTTTGCATTGATTCCATTAGTCTTTGGCCTTTTATTGGGTAATTAAGTCCATTGAGACATATTAATTATCAATGAGTGTCAACTCCTGTTATTTTGTTGTTGGTTGTGGTGGTGGTAGTGGTGGTGGTGAGAGTGCTGGTGGTAGTTGTGTGTGTGTGTGTGTGTGTGTGTATTTTCTCAGATTTTCTTCATTTTTTTGAGGGTAGGTGTCAGGAATTTTGTAGACTTAAGTTTTCCTTTGATCAATGTATCCATTTCTTCTATCATCTTCAATGTCTTGGAGTCTCTCTTCTATCTCTTGTATTCTGTTGGTGACACTGGAATCTGTAGTTCGGTTAGCTTACCTAAGTTTTTCATTTCTAAATTACTTTCAGTTCATGTTTTCTTTTTTGCTTCTATTTCCATTTTCAGGTCTTGAACAATTTTATTCATTTCCTTCATCTTTTATTTTTTCTTGACTTTATTGGATTTACTCATTTCCTCCAATTTTTGTTTGTGTTTTCCTTGATTTCTGGGGTCTGGATTTCTGATATATAAGGTGGCCTCTGAGCAAGCTGCATGCTTCGGCCCAAGTTGGTAACTGGAGTTCTGATAGCCAAACATTGTCTATGGTCCAGCTGCAGGCCTCCACTGGTGGTGAGTACTTGAAGTTTTCATGGTTTCAATTGGAGTTGTGGAATAGAGTTGCTTTATTTTTTCCTTATTAATGATTTATGTGAGAATACACAGTAGTAGTACTGGGTACTGCCAACTGTAGGCAATACCATCCATGGGTAGGTGATGCAAACATAAATACATAAATAAATAAGATAAGATAAAATGCAAACTAAGCCAACCATGAAGATAAAGCCAATAAGGAGCATTCATCTTTGGCTTCTGCTTAAATTCATGTTCAGGTTTCTGCCTTGTATTCTTGCCCTGACTTTCATTTATGATGCTGTATTTGAAATAAGACCATGCCATCCCAAATTGCCTTTTATCATGATGTTTGTCACAGCAATAGAAAGCAAACTAAGATAAGTATGTTATATATTTTCTATGTGTTCTTACATATAAACTGAGCACAAAAATTTTAATTAGTTGCATTTTTATTGTCTACTGCTTTCAATATAAATGTGAACTATTCATCTCTACTTACCTGTTTTATAGAGTCTTAAACTCAGAAACACTGTACCCACATCTATACTTATGTAATTATCAATGAATTTTCTCATTTATTTTAGAAATGTGTTAAGAACATATTACACGATAATTATCAGAATTTCACTGTCAAACCCTTTAAACAAATGGAAAAGTCACTTGAAAGGCATTCCTCTTAAGTCACCCATTGTATTTAAATTTGTATTTTCTGGTCAATAACTGGAGTTAAGATTCTGCATACTTCTAAAGGATTTTTTAAGCTCAGTTGTTTTCTCAGCCTCCAATCAACCTACTCTGGAAAAGAATACTATATGAAGATACAGATTCACATTACTAAGATACATGGAGTTTGTGGAATATGGGCTGCTTAAATTAACTCTCTGTGACAAGCCTTCCCTTGTAAAACCCCAGCAGTGTCTCTGTCTGTAGATGGGAACCTGGATTAGGTCCTTTAGAGTTTCACATTATTTCTGATATATGGGTGATTGGACAAGGCCAAATCATTCCCTCTGAAGGCTTGACTGCCCAAAGGATATAAACCCAATTGCCAGTGGTTTATTCAGCTTTGACACTTCAGTGTGTTCTGAAATGCCTTTGGAAAAACAAAAAAGCAGGAGCAAAGCTCCAGAGAATCCCTTCTGTTCATTCTGTAATAGTTTTCTTGCCACAGGAGACTTAAAAAGATTTGAACAGCCCATTTTCTCTTCATTACTAGCAGTGCAATGTTATTGGGTAAGTTAAAGTGAGCATCCAAAATAAGATTGCACTATATATAAGAATTTTTAATCCATTCTTTTTTTGAAAAGCATCTTTCTGCTTTGTGAAAATGTAAATAGTAAAGACATTTTATGTTTTCTAAGTCATAGATTTGGTGTCTAGATTCAGACTGTGTATCACATGTGATACCGTGGTTCAGTGAGTTTTTGGTATGAACATGTTAAAATTGTTATTGGACTGACAAGAAAAGTAGATTGAGTTTTCAACACAATCGCAGTTCTTGTCACGGAATGTAACAATATGTAATGATTTCTTTGTAGTTCTATATACACCAAAATGGCTTCACATCTTCAGGCTTAATCTGGTTGTTTTATTAAATTGTCAGAACTGAGTTATTCTTCCTTGAGCAACTTATCTGCTAGAATAAGCATGCATATTTAGTAATACTTCTAATTATTGTGTAGAAAAATCGACATGTTTAGTTTTGATACAGCACTGTATAACTAACCTATGAATGAATTCATAGATTATGTGTGTGTATAATTAGGATACTTTTCCTATGAAGTCATGTATAACTTATTCTTGATTTCACATTTTTAATTTCTCTTTCAAAATTAATCCATATTTTAAGTACTAATTCTTGACTAAAGGAACTGATAAAATATAATGAAGATATTTATGTCAATAGAGTGTATCTTTTGTTTTTCTTGGAGATATCATAATCATTTATAGTAAAATGATCAATGTTTGATGAATTGAAGCATGTAAAAAGTACTAAAAAAAAATGACACTCAAATAGAAAGCAGTTTGTTATGTCTTTATTTTTCTCCCCTACAATACATAGCACCAAAGGATGGAATGTGTGGATTAAATCAATGCTTTCATCAATTTTATGTTTTCAACTATAAAACAAATTAATTCAGCCAAAGTTCATAGCCTTGATGACTTCCCCAGTACAATGTTATTAGGAGTATAAGTTCATATGTGGATCACTGATGCACTTTTATCATTCTTAAGTAATGACAACTATTACTATTGACCTACAAAGTAAGTAGTGTCTTAAAATAAATCTGATGAACTTGGCTTTTGGCCTAGAATCACATTCTTTTGCCATTATGAAGTGGCAGAGAGGCATGTGTTATATTCCTGTGATTAAAAACATATTTAACAATAGCTTTAAGTTAATGTGAAGGGAGATGTGTTCTTTGCTCATTCTCATTTGTACATCTTCTTTTTCTCTGGAAGTCTGTGATAGAGTTTGTATTTTGAAATATGAAAGCAGAGGATGGTGGCTGACACAACTGTCAGACTTACATGGTTCCTTATTATAGCTGTGATGTTACCATGGCCCACATTTCTGTCAACTTCACTTCATCACAGTTGCCCCAATTGCCCAGATATGCATGGAAGCTCAAAGCTTTTCCTGTGAGAGACATGATAAATCAAAGAGTAAATTGTGTGGCTTTGGTGATTTGATTTTCTTGTGTCTTTGCTAGCTGATGCTCTTACCCAAGTTTGCGAGTCTGTGGACAGAGTTCTTGGACTGAAGATAGTTACTGTGCTGTCCTTGCATTTAAGCTTGCATGTCAGAAAGTGGCTTAATAGATATGAGAATATAAATCATAAAGAGATCCTCACTTAGACACAGTACTAAGAAGGGACAACAAACCATCTACATTTTGCTCATTCTGCTTGTTGTTTAAAAACAAGTCACTTTATTTCAAGAACAAACTTTGAGTGTCTGAGAGATATGATTTCTATAAAAATGTAAGCACAGCCTCTGTAGAAATTAGGAATTAGGGTAAGAACTACTGACAATCATCACTACTGTGAACATTGTACACTGTACACTATATTTCCATGTATTTAAGTAGCTATGGTGTGTGTGTGTGTGTGCGTGTGTGTGTGTGTGTGTGTTTGTGTGTGTGTGTGTGTGTGTTATGACATAAGTAGTTTGGAGAGAATGAGAAAGAGAGTGAGAGATAGAACAAGAGAATAGAAAAGACAGAGAAAGAGACTCAGAAAACAATACTTCTCGAATTCAAAAAGAATAATTGCATTTTATCTAACAGTTTCTGCCTATGTCACTTTGCAAGAGAACCTGACACTACAAGCAACCCTCTAGACTTTTCAACAATCTGGGTTAAAATTCTGTCTTCCTTAGATCAACTATGGAGTAGAGTAGGCTATATGATGCAATAAAAATTAAGGAAATATATTAGCCGTGAAATAAATTAGCCATGAAAAAGAATGTGGCTAACATCAAGGCTGATTATATTTGATTGACATTACTTACTTCTTTTATTTAGCTAAACAGGACATGAATCTCAACTTATATTTTGGTGTCTTTATGACATGTATAAATGCTACTTCATTGCCAAGTAAAGGATATTTTTATTATAGTATATTGTTCATCTCAAAATAATAAGATTTCTAAAAATATTTGCAAGTATAAGCCAAACTTTGTTTTTACATAAGTTATATGAACTACACCCTACAATATGGGAAAGTCTCTTTAATACCAATGGTGCTCCATTCATTTTGTTAAATAATTCATTCTTAAAATAGCAGAGATTTAAATGTAGTGTGACATTATTCCATTGACTTAAATAACACTTCTAAAGAAGTGTTTTAGTTTTTTTTAATTAAGTTTAGTTAGGTTTGGTTTTCATTTGTCTGACTAGTTCAA
>CM052708.1:100439875-100472851 GCA_028551405.1 Uromys caudimaculatus
CACAGTACTTATATATATATATATATATATATATATATATATATATATATATATATATATATATATATATATATATATATAAAACAGCTAAATCTAGTTATTGCTTTGTTGGCCAACACTGTACAGATAACATTTGTATATTCATTGTCTTCACTAATAGCATATAACTATCTACCCCTTTCCCCAGATATTTTTTGGTCTATCCTATTTTTATCAGGCCATAGATAGTATTACAAATCTGTTGTCTGCTTGTTGGCTATTTTTTGCCCTGGGAGACCATGCAGTTCAACTTCATAACTGTATCATAGAGCTGATACTAAAACTAATTTATTGGAGAAATTGCAAATTAGTGATTATATTAAGACTAAAACCATTATGCATGGATTGAACTTGGATAACAGTAGAAGCAAACTTGACTCTGGAGTAAACTTAATACTGAATAAGCATAGAGAAATACACAATTCAAGGAAAAGTGCTGGATACATATGAATTTTAGGGGAAATGCATAGAAAGTATAGGTAGGAGTGAATATGCTATATGAGTTTCTGATATGTGATTGACAAGACAGGTCTAAAATACGGAGGAAGGACAGAGCCAAATTACAGATGGACTGGAAATGTAAGTGAAAGTTTACCAGCAAGCAACACAGTACAAAGGAACAGTTACTTTCATGTAGTTTGGAGAAATTCATGGCAAGAAATGACCAAGCTCAAGCCTTGCACATGACCTGACAGGATTGATAGATAGTCATTGCTTTCAAACACTCAGCCAACTCCTCATTTTCCTACTCAGCACCTGCAGTCCATATATCATCAGAAAAGGAGCTTTCAGAATGACCCTGAGAAAACCAGTGATATCCCTCATATACTCCCAACCATTAAATTCCGTAGAGACAGAAAACTTCCATCCTGATTGGCATTCCGAGAGTAACCTGCTTGAGCATAAGTCTGTGTAAGCTGCCCAATCTAGACCTATCTATTTCTTTGATGCAATTATTCAATTTAAACTGATCTGTTTTAAAAATCTTAGTGGACAAATCTGATTACATGTAAAGCAAAATTGCAACCCACTCTCCATGGGGGTCTTGGTATATTGAATGTTATTTGAAGCAAACATTTAGTCATTCTTTACCTACACATTTCTCACTGTGTTAGTGTTTTTGAAAATTATATACCTGCAGTTGAAGAAACAAATACATCTTACAAGAAGATTTTGGTAGGACAGTATTTGTTTTCTTCTTTGGCTATTTTTGCTTGATTATGGCTTTAACATATATTTGGGGCTAGAGAGATGGCTCAGCAGTTAGTAGAGTTGTCTTCAGGCCTCTGGAGACACCTATATTCATGTACACATACCCACTCAGAGATACACATCTATACACATAATTGAAAATATAGTTTATGAAAGTATTATTATATTACTAGTATACACTAATCAGCCATGTGTTAAGAAAGTGTGTATGGATAAGGCCTTTGAGAACTAGAAAACATTTAATGTAAGTGACATCCTTCAGCTTACTCTCAAAAGGAAAATAATGATTGATTTCTTGCTCATAGGAAAGAATAGGAAATTTGTTTCCATTAACTTCAAGAGACAATAGTTAGGGAACTTATAAATATCGCTTTTGCTTTATTTTATTAGTATACGTGTAAGTGGTTGTGGAAAATGCAAACACTGAAGAATTCAGTAAAGCTGAAAATGTCTGCTTTTCAACAGGAAGGAACCATTTTGTAGAGGTTTTTTTTTTTTTTTTCTTTTTTCTTTTTCTTTTTTTTTCTTCATTATGTTCTAGAAGACTTACCTGTGTAGCTAGCACAACTACAGCATAAATAATTACTAAGATGATGTCACAAAGTCTGTTGGTGAGCTCCATTACAATAGTACAGTGGGACAAATACAGAGACACCACAGGCATTATTTTTCTCTGAAGGTCAAAGGCACTAGAGTGGAGAAAGTTGAAATTAGATGCTAGTAAGAGGCTGTGATAGAAGACATTCTGGATCACAGACTTTTATTGGACTTTGATTTTTTTTTAACTTTACTTTATTTGGTTCTTTCAGGTATGAAAAAAATAGTATATGCCATACAGTACTATGATTGAAATACGTAAACTTCTATAAACACATGCTTATTCCTACCTTAATAAGATTTTGTTTTGTTTTGTTTCTTGTAGTCATCCCTTTGTGAGACTTAATCTTCTTCACTGTAATGTAAATTTTACTGATCAAGAGGTTGCCACTCTTTCAGACTGTTGTAATGCAGTTGTAAACCTGTTCTGTTGGCAAATATTTAGCCTCTGAGAACCTACAGATGTAAAGTATTAACAGAGAGTCTCCATTTTTAAAAGGATGGAGTAAACATGCTAACTCACTGAAAATATAGTCAGTAACCAATTCCTAACCTTTGCTTCTCAATGGTATGGCTCAGGAAATATCTAGATTAAAATATGCCTTTAAAATTACTAAAAATTAAAAAATAGCTATTACCTTGATTTTTGGGTCTCTGTTACTTATGACAGAATCTCTTATCTTTTAGAGAAGAGAAAAATCCTGAATCACTTACTTAGCAACTTTTACCATGAATTGGCTAGTAAGAGGTTATACTTTGCTGTGTCTTCATGGAGTTTTTAGACTAGTCTAGGAAACATGTAATAAGTGAAATTATAAATGGGGATACAGTGATAAATTATGATATGTATTATGGTAAAATAAAAGACTCCACAGGGGGTAATCAGAAGCATCATGCTAGATTGACTGCCCTGGAAAGTAGAACTAGTTACAGTGAGATGATGCCAACGTTAATTAAAGAGAGATACAAACATCTCTCTAGAGACTGGGGTGGCTAAAACAAAATGTCACTCAAGTCCTACAGTTGGGATGTGTTGTACAGAAGTCACCTTCCACCCTCTACTAACTACACACTACCTTCATGCGCCTTTTCTTGCTCTGGTGGAGGTTTTCTCAACTGATCCTTCAGGTGTCATTATGTTCTAGTTATTCAGGCTTGAGGTGAACACATGTAATGTTTACTTTTCTCAAACCTCTCCCTTTTCTCTGTCTTAATTGAAGCAAGCTAGATTTTTAGTATCCCTAACCTATCCCAATTCCTTTGGCATCTTCCCACCTTCTACTTGATTCTAATCATGGCTTCAAGTATATGTTTATAATACTTGCAAGGTTTTATAATTCTTTTTCATTTTGTGTAGTTATTTTAAAAATGTTTTTCCATTAAAATATTTTCATGCCATTTATTTTAATCATATTTTCCCCTTCCTTCCTACTCATTCCAGATACTCCCTAACTTCATGATCTTTGTCTCTCTCAAAGGAAAGGGCGAAACAATAGGACAAAAAAAGCACACAAAAATGTGGAGCATGGTTTTGGCCAACTCATGGCATAGGACCTGCCCTGAAGTATGGTTGATATACCAAGTGACACTCCATTGGAGAAAACTTATTTTTCTCTCTTAGAAGCTATTGAAAGACCTCCGAGCTGGGGAGACCCTCACTCAAGTGTTGAGACGGCGTGACCCCCCAAGAACTCATGAAAGACCGTCCTTGCTGCAATCACATGAGGTTTATTGGGGGACCAGTGCACTGGGGTCGAGCTCGTAACCTACGCAGAGGTAGAGGAGTTCGACCCTGAGCAGCTGAAGTCAGGGGTATTTAAAGGAAAAAACCACAAGAACGGAAAGAATTTGCGTTATGGGGAAGTAAAGAATGTTCTAAGTTAGTCACAAGGCAGTTGCACAAACATTTTTGTGGTTAGCTAGTTCCTGGAACATTGTGCCTCTGGCCCTGAGGCCGGGCCAAGGTCACCCGTTTCTTAGGGGAAAGAATGCAGCTAGGTGGGATTTGGTCAAGCAGGCAATTTCAGTTCTATTTCTGTTTCTGGCTCCAAGTGTGCTAGGGGTCTCACTTTCCTCATAAGGGGGTCAGGTCTTTCACTATCAGTTGCAGAAACCACCTTGGTTAAAAGTGGTATTCTATGTCTACTTTTTGTCCATGCCATGATTTTGTCTGCCTTGAACTTGTTCATGCTGGCAGTCTCTGCAAGTTCATAATTGCACCAACCCTGCTGTATCAGGAAGACTCTGTTTCCTTGAAGTCAACAACTGCCTCCAACACCTCATTCTTATAACTTTCCTTCTGCATAGATCCTGAATCTTTAGGGATGGTGCTTGATAAAGATACCTCATTTATGGATGAATGCATCAAAGTCTCTCACGCTGGACACATTGTCCAGTGCAGTTCGCTGTTATTCCCACCTACTGAAAGAAGCTTTTCTGATGTATGGATCTGAATCCCAGCCTAGTTTCTAGTTCTGTTACATTGAGAATGCCTAAATATCAACATTTAAAACCAAGTTTATTCAGATAATGAAAAATCCCCCCAAAATCCTAGAATAGTAAGCCAAGCATCAAAAAAGTCTTCTTTGGTTTGGGAACACTGTAAATGGTACAATGCAAAGCTTGGACTTGGACCCAGCTGTGGTAAATAGCCCTGGGGCTGTTTGTATTTTGATGCTAATTCTGCTCTCCTGGGAGGGGTTGCAGGCAAGGAGTTGGTCATGTACTCAGGTGACTCCTTGAGAAACAATCCCCTAATGAATAAAAAGGACAGTAGGAGGGACTTCTGGGTTAGATAGGGGAAGAGGAGGCAAGAGAGAGAGCCCTTTTGGAACTGGGACAGCATAAGGGTAAGATGTAGCTGCTAGTGTTTCCTGGTATCATGGTGGATCCACAAGGATTTGCCACCAGAGGAACAGGATTTTAATAAAGCTTACAAGATTAGATTTTAGTTATTTGCACCTAGAGATTGAGTTACTATTGTTTCTTTGCTAAGTTTGGGTGGTGTTTTTCTTCTCACTGCATTTCGCCTGGGTTCAAGAAGAAAGATACAGTGGCAAAGCATGGGTTTGCCTGATGTGCACCACAGAGGCCATGGAGGTATTGAAGCATGTGGCTGGTGTGGTAGCGACCCACGAGTGGGAACCTAGCAAGCGGGGCAGAGAGATTGTGGAGCAGAGCTCCACGATATAAAAGCAGGCCAACCATTGCTCCCCAGTGCATGATTGGCTAGGCCGATGGGGCTGAGAGTTGACAGCAAGCACAGGAACTTGTCAGTTGATTTTTTTTAAAAAAAATTTCCCACAATACCTAGCAACTCTTTTCAGACCATTTAACCTTTGCCCTCTTTGTGGTACTATTTTGGGGAAACTAAGTTTGTTCATATATCTTTTGTCTTACATGCTAATAAAATGCCAGTTCCAAATAGGATAGTAAATTCTAGTTTGTGCAAGTAAACCAGCTTATAGGAAGTCATAATTGGTCAACAGAATTCTCAAGTATACATTTCTGAAGTAGACACTAGATGGGTAGGATTAGTAGAGTATATATTGAAATTGTTACCTCTGCCTGGACTATGTCCAAACCCAAATGCTACGTCTGTATTTCCTGAATTACCCAATTCATGCCTGTCTCAATTCCTTTACTTTTCAACATGGGGATAATATGAAAAAGAGTTGATAGAGAGAACTTACGCTGCTTCATAGCTATCATGTTTTTATATGAAACTTATTGAATCAATATTTTATTGAAATGACTTTGTGCTTACATTACAGTTCTGTGGTCACAGGTTCATCACTAATTGCAGTTCATATTTTTTAATTAAAGAATAAACACAGTTAATTACTAAGTAATTTTTCATGTAACTAGATAAAGCATGTATAAAGGAAACATTATGCAAAACAAGTAAATTGATTATTATATAGTCTTATTACATATTTCTGTTTTGTATATATGTATGCATGTGTACATGCGTGTGTGTGTGTGTGTGTGTGTTCAGATGAATGTCACAATGTGAATGTAGAGGTTAGAAGATAATGTGCAGGAGTCAGTCTTCTACTCTTTGACCCCCAGGGCTCAAAGCCATGGGCTCAAATTTGCAGGCAACTGACTTTACTTGATGAGTCATTTCCTAGTCCTGTGGTGTAATTTTAAGGAACATCTGTAATAGTGACATGCAAATTATAAGACAACCATTATGGTAAGCATGAGTTTGGCTTAATTTCTTATTTTCACAAGTTAAGACATAGCTAATGTTTCTACCACCCATCTTCTATGTTTAAATGCAAATGATATTTATTTGGCAGGAAAAACAGTGGAGACACAACATGAAAATTAATTATGCTTAACATATTTGTTTGCTCATTTGCTTGCAAAATAAGTACATATGTTATCAGAGGCAAGCTGCCAACCAATGTAAACTTTCTCAGGGCTAATATTATTTATTTTATGCCTTAGCTCATGTAATCTGGTCATCCAAATTAAATTTTCTCATCACACCTGAACATATAATGTTGTGTTATCAATCTGGAAAGATTTTTTGCCATACTATATTACTAATAACTCTAAGAAACAGTCAATAAGTGGCTTAGATCTTAGAAGCTGTGCTACTCTATAGCTGCACATACAATTGCAAGAAGGAGCCATGGTAAATAGTTAGGGCCGTGGTCATTACAAGTCTCAGAGTGAATCATCAATAGTGGGTGTTACTAATTATGAGGAAAATAACTTGGGTTTTCATGGGACTCAAATAACTTCTTAATAGTAGTTTGTAGCAAGTTTAAAATTCTTTTTATTTTGAAGTAAAACATAGGAAATATAATAATATAGTTAAATATAATAATAATAATAATAATAATAATAATAATAGGTTATATATAATAATAAGTTAAAACAAAAACCATCACATCAAAATTGACCAAGGCAAACCAACAGAAGAAAAAGTGCTTGTAAAATCAGAGACAGAGACCCATTCATTCACACATTCAGAAGTCCCATAAAGAATGCTAAATTGGAAGCTATAATACATAGAGAAGACCTTGTGTGATACATGCAGGCCCTATGGCTGCTATTTTAGTAGGTGAATTCTTATGGGTGTTGCTCAGTTGATTTAGACGGCTTTATTCTCCTACTGTCCTCCCTCTTTTGCATTCTCTTTCTGCATGGTCTCTTGAGCTCTGGAGGAGAGAGATTTGATAGAGATATCTCATTTCAACCTGATTCTCTCTCTCTCTCATCTCTCTGTCTCTGTCTCTGTCATTTATATATATATATATATATATATATATATATATATATATATATATATATATATATATATATATATGAGACTGTAGGCCTTTGTATGTGTTCCCATTTCCAGCAGGAGAAACTTTCTCTGCTGATTGATTGCTGAACAAGGCATTCTTCTATGAGTACAAAGCTAAAATACAAATACTAGAGTTGAGAGAGAGGCAATATGGTAATTACTGAGGCCTTATGATTTATAGTTCTCTTTAAATTGATTTGAAAATATTTTGACCTTTTAGATAATATTTGATTTATATGAAAATTATATGAAATTCAGACAAAGTTGTTTTTAGATATGATACATTGATTAGTATATATTATGCTACACAGAAGAAATTAGGAAAAATTTATTCTCCTCCAACAAATGAAAGTAAATGCTATATTTTACTTTCTAAGCCAATATTAAGTATAGCTGGTAGAAAAATTAATTATTGCATTTATTTATTTAACTGTATGTGTAATGCATGGAGATAAGACAACTTGTTGGAATCAAATCTTGTCTGTTACCATGTGAGTCCTGGTTAACGAACTCAGGTCTTCAGAGTCAGTGTCCTGTTCTGCAGACATACACATTTATTCAATGAGATATTTCACCGGACTATCTAGACATTTTGATTCTAGTTAGTAATACCTATGTAGCATTGACCTTTTTGAAAATGGACAGGATTGCCTGCTTTAATATCTCTTTTGACCAATATAATCAATCTGATTATTTAAACCAAATTAGATGTACATTATTATAAATGCATTATAAACTAATGCAAACATTTCAAACATCAAATCTAGAGCAAGACAGAGCTATCCATTCTGAGGACAGAAAAGCAATAGAGTCAAGGTGCCCCTTTCAACATAGAAGAGATTAAGGTGTGAAAGAAAGGAGAAAAGGCAAAATCATAGTTTTTAGAATAAAACGATGGACCAAGTATGTGTTATTGAACTTTCAAAATATAAGTCACTGAACTTAGGCCAGTTTCAGTTTTCCAATTTCCAGAGACAAGAATAGCACACAGAAAATGCTACACAGGAAAAAGGTCCATGGTGGTAAAACCCAGAAACTGTTCCCTTCTTCCTTGGGTTCAGATTTTTAGGGTCTCCTTGGAAGAACTTTTGCCTGAATTAGGAAAAGCCATATACATTGCTGGATTCTTCAAACTCCTACTTCCAGATAATCTCAGTAAATACTTCATAATAGCCTCAAATAATAATCTGTACATATTGCTGTTATCTCACATTAACATAAAATCTAATTTCATTCCTGCCTTGGAAAGAACAAGCATGTTGTGGAAATGTTTCCCATGTTATTATTCTGTGGTGGACAGAACCTGGTGTGGGTTACTTTTTCAAACTTTCTTATCTCCTTTGTTTGAGAAACTGAAAAGTGAGGAGGTGTGGCTGGGTTTCTCTTCAGTGACTATGCAGAGACTCTTAACTTCCTTGAGGACTACTGCTGACTCCAGTTCCATTCCTTGCTTGACTCAGCTTACAGATCTCACCTTAACAACCACAGAGAACCCTACTCTGCAGATGCTGGTCAAGCTTTTCCAGTCAAACTCACTGCCAACCAATGTTTAATTAGAGGGTGGCCAGAGAAACATTATGAACACGGCAGATAGCAAACAGGCTTACCTGTAAACCATGTGTTACATCAGACTACATCATATCTCAAATAATTACTTTTGACATTTTTTAAATTTAGGTAGGTGTACTTTCAATGTCTTTGTGATATTTGCTTTAGAGAAGCCATGTGCCCTTTCTTGTACCACCTCAGATAATTTTGTTTGCCTGAATGTGTGTGCTAATAAGACTTACTGAAGTATTATTCACATGGTGAAAGTAAATTCACCTACTTGAGTGCAGAAGCAAAGGGTTTTCAGCACATTTACAATTTTTTGTAGGCTTTGACTTCCCACATTTGAACACTTGCATGGTGATTACACACTCCTCTCTTCCTGTAATCTATTCCTTCTCCTACTGTAGTTCACTAGTCTGAATGGGGTTATGCAATAGATATGCAGGCCTTTCACTGAGCAACATCTGATAGCACAGTGAATGTTCTAACATGAACTAGTGAGTTCTCTCTTCTCCATGTATTCCACTATGCAGCTCTGCCATGCATCACCAGATTTGCCCATTCATCAGATTATGGATTGCTTCAATTTTTTTTATTTTAAATAATACTATGTTGCAGCTTGCAAATATATCTCGTTATTTCTAAATTGACAAGTGTCTTCATTTCTCTTCCTTAATAACACAAACTTTGTTATTTCTTCCAGGTCACCTCCTGATTTGTGTCACATACATTCTCTCCACAGATTCTGATGTGTTCTCTTCACAGCTATATTTTTACTGTACATTGTGAGTTGCATCTGCACCAGGAATTAAAATGTGATTTAGGTATTGTTTTGTAGGTATATTTTTTCTGTTTTATTTTAAATTCAATTTAATATATGGCTGTAATGAGTTTCAGTTCTTCTTGTCTCCTATTGACCTGTCTCATTCATCCTCCTTATGCTGAAGCTATTCTCCCCAACAAGACCTTCAATGTATTTTTAATTTACATGTCCTTAATTAACTAGCAATTTGTATATTTTCCTTGAGTTCTCAGATACTTTATTAATTTACATTTGGCTTATTTATCTCTTAGATGCTTTAAAATTTCTTCCTCTATCCACGTTGAAGGCCTTTCCTAACTATGATTTATGTGTGTGCTCTTTCCTGGCAGATATGGTCTGTCATTGTTTTTATAAAAACTTTGAAGGCACAAACATTTTATGTATCTACAAAGCCAAAGTTTTATATATTTGAATTGCTTATACTCTTTGTGTTGTGCCTTTGATATAGGTATTTAGCAAAGAACTCAAAGATTTCTCCTTTAATATCTCCTATTGTTTTAAATTTTTTTGCCTAAGAACAGAACTTTTTTATTCTTCTCACATTAATACATCTCAACTGCAATTTCCCCTCTTCTCCTATTCCTTAGCCTAGCACCTCCCCTCCCACCAAGACACTCCTTTTCTGCTTCCTGTCAGAAAAGAGTAGACCTCCCAGAGATATGAACCAAATACAGGATGACAAAATATCAGGGCTCTGCAAGGTAACACAGTAGGAGGAAAAGAAACCCAAGAAATTTTCATATTTTATATTTCATTCTTTAATCTGTTACAAAACAATTTGACATCAATTTAAGAGTTTATTTTGAGGTACTTCCATTACTTTCCATGGTGTGTGTGTGTGTGTGTGTGTGTGTGTGTGTGTGTGTATGTAATTCTGCATGCTATTAACACATTGTTTGGTTTCTGAAGCTTTATATAGTATGTTTTAAAATATTTTTACCAAAATAATTTTACCAATTTTTTTACCTTTTTCAGTAGGTTTTGCTGTTCTGAAAAAAGATAGGATATTTTGAAATATGTCTCTTTTAATGTGGATTTTATGTTGAACAGAAATTTTATTCATTTCTGCTTTAAAAATCACCTTGGGGTAGTACTACCATCTTAATAAGTGGGGACTTCAACTTCTAGCCCCTAAATGAAGGGTGTCTTTTTTAAGTAGACCTTTAATTCCTCTTAGAGAAACTTTGTAATTCTTTTTAGGTAAATATTCTTGGTAATGTTTCATTCTCTAATATTATTGAAACTAACCATATTTTCTTTACTTTTACAATTTTCTATCTGAAAAATCTTGTTTTATTTCCATATCTGCTGTGCTTCCTCGTCTTAGGTTTTTCTGAATCAAGATTAATTTTAATCAATAAAGCAAAGCTTTTTCATTTATTATCTGGATACTTTTTTCCATATGTACACTTCCGTAATCTTCTGTAAAATCTTAAATAGCAAAGGCAATAAATAAGAGGTACCTGTGCTCATTCCTAAGCTTTGCATTAAACTATTCCATCACTTCAATCAGCACAAAGCCAAGACTAGCGCCAGATCCCTCCTAACTTCCCACATCTTTCACTCTTAGCAGCAAATCATCTATTCTTCAGTACTGTAATTTTGACATATGAGAAGCATCTCGTGGAAGAAATCATGTAACAATTTAGATTGGCTGGTCTACAATCAGGAGCATGTACTGGAGAATTTTGAAGGGAAGATAAGATTAGATATTGGGTAAAATGGCAGGGGGGTGGAGTGATGGTCCTGTGTATCTGCCCTGTGCTCGCGGGGGTGGGGGACCGGGCTGTGGGTCCCGGAAATGTGCGGCAGCCTGCTCCTTGGGGTTCCCATGTTCTTGGGGCATCGCAGATGGAGGCCTGCATGTGGGACCAAAAGGGCGAAAGTGGGAAAAGGAAGGAGCTCTACTGGGGTCCCGCCGGTCTAGCTGGGTTGGTTGATTGGTTGGCTGCTGTGGCTGAGAGCTCTGGGAGGTCTTGTGCTGGAGACCAAATGCGGTTCTTTAGAGGAAGACCCGTTCCCTTGTTCCTCACAGTGGGGGCTCCTGATGAATAGAGATGGTCCAGGGTTTCAGTGTGTTTACTGTCATGGTGGAGAGTGGCATGGGTGAATCTGTACCCCCACCCCCCACCTCAGGGAGGTGTGAGGTTGAAATAGTAACTGGGAAGGGGAGTGGCCAAGCCTCTAGGTGTCTCATTAACATGGGGATGTCTTGAGGCTACATGACCATGTCTCTACCTGTGGAGGGGCTTGGAGGCATTCTCTTTATGTGACTAAATATCACAGACCTATGGAGAGCTGTGGTCTCCTGTCAGGAGCTGGTTTTAGGAACATGGTAAAGGCCTGCTGTCTCTTATAGGGTTTTTACCAGGTATTGGGTCCATGGAGTTTAAACTTTAGCTCAACCAGAAACCAGGCTGCCTTTCACCATCCCACTAATGATGATAGATAGATGATAGATAGATAAGATACATACTCATATACACATGCAGAGGGGGCAGGAAGGAGAGAGAGAGAAGAGAATTGATATTTTGTTTTCCTTGTCAAGGAGTGCTATTCTACTGGGTAGCTGTACTCCTAAGGATCTTTAAAACTTTATCAGCTGTGTAGTCTTACTGACTCCGGAGGATTTTCAATTATGTTTCAGCAAGATTTTATTCAGCTTTTGTTTCCCCTTATGCAGATTAATCACTGAATTGTGCATAAATAGTCTATGATAGATATATTCCAAATCACCTGACAGTTCCTTCCAGATTACCACTGGTTTTAGATTGTGTAGTATAAATGGAACATTCCAAAACAATTGGAGAATTTTTGGAGACAAATCATCATTATTAACACTGAAAAGACCATGACCATTCTGCTTCTTGTATAAGAGTCTCCAAATCAAAGTTTGGGTGCACATTTAAGGTGCTGCATCCTTGTTTGATTTTTGGACCAGTCATCATTATTTAAAAGATATTTTTGTAAATATATTGATTGTAACTATGCACGGTGTCTATGTAGAACTCTTGTGCTCTGGGTAACCTTGATTGCTTTTCTCCTAGGGTTTTTACTTTATGAAAGTTGTTTTCTTTGTACTATGCACTTAAATTTGTGATCTCATTTTAGTTAATTTATGTAAGAGGTTATCTCTAGATTAAAGCTGGTTTTGCAAGATTTTCCTACATTTTGATTTTATTGTTTCATTTTTGCATATGAATGTCTAATTCCTTTTTAGTAACATTGCTTTCTGCATTCAAAGGCTTTGCCTCCTTTGTCAAAAGTCACATTTGTCAAAAATTAGGCATATTTGTGTGGATCTATCTTTAAACTTTCTATTTCATTCCATTTTTCCACATGCTTATTCTGTCAATGTGATACAGTTTTGATTCTTATAATTATAAGCCTTGGCACTGGATTGGTTTCTGGTTTTTGTTGCTTCTTAAATAGTCAGTGCTTCAACTGAAAGATCTGAACCCTTATGAGGAAGGTTAGGCCCTTAGCAAACTTAGAGCCGAGACATGCCCGAGCAAACATCCCACCCAATGACATTCTTTCTCCTAAGAAACGGTTGACTTTGACCTGACCTCAGGACCAGAGGCACAATGCTTCAGGAACTAGAAATGTTTGTGCAACTGACCTGTGAATAACCTAGAACAATCTGTACTTCCCCATAATGCAAATCCTTTCCAGTCCCCACCCATTTGTGGTTTTTTCCTTTAAATACCCCTGACTTCAGCTGCTCAGGGCCGAACCCCTCTGCCTCTGCATAGGTTACGGGTTCGACCCCCAGTGCACTGGTCTTCTCACTGCCCCGCCCCTGAATTAAACCTCGTGTGATTGCAGCAAGGACGGTTTTTCATGAGTTCTTGGGGGGTCGCGCCATCCTGAGATTTGAGCGAGGGTCTCCCCTACTTGGGGGGTCTTTCACAAACAAATTATTGAAATTGTCCTAGCTATTCTGCTCTTTTCCTTTATAGATTTCAGAATCAGGCATCAGTACCTACACAGTCCTGGGAACGCTAGCAAGGACTGCATCATAACAGGATTTCTATTTCAACAGAAGCAACACCCATATTCTGTTGAGGTTTTCAACACATGCTATGTTTCTCCATTTATTGAAATGACCTTCTGCTTTGACATTGTGTTGCATTTATCTGTTTCCAAAAGTTAAGTCCTATGTCTCCTAGATTCAGCTAGCTTTCTCTGGTGCTGCTCCCAGGGCAGAAATAGAGATACTAGCTCAAGGAAGAGATGTTAGGGGTAGAGATGCAGGTTTCAGAGTAGGCTTCAATGACTCTTTATGTAATGTGTGGCCTTCTTGATTCAAAGTGGTGTGTGAGTGCTTGTTTCTCACTAAACCTTTACTGAGAAATATAAAAAAGAAAAAATAGTTCTTCATTACTGCTTCAAGTGGTCCCTATTAGCTCCACATTGGTACAGTTTACTATTTCCTAGATATGTATTAAAGTAACAGCTCCCCCTACGTGACCTTCTATGGAGAGTATCTCTGTGGTGGTTTGAATAAGAAATGTACCTCATAGGCTCAGATATTTGGACACTTGCTCCACGGTTAATGGCTCTGTTTGGGACGGTTTGAGAAGCACAGCTGAACTAGAGGAAGTACATCACCATGGGTAGGTTTTAAGAGTTTAAACCTCTATGGCTAAAGGTTTTCTTTTTCTGCTTCTTGCTTGTAATTGGATAGTAAGTTTTCAGTTACTTTCTCTGGCTACTGCCATGACTGCTGTTTGCTACCATGTTTTCTTATCTCTTTAGAACGATAAGCTTTTCCATCTATAAGTTGTTTTGGTCATATTGTTTTATTATAGAAACAAAAGGTATCTAATTGAAATGTGAATTACAGAGAATCTTGAGGAAAAGCAATTCCATTTCTTTTGGTTTGTTCTCGCTTAGTTTCTTCTTAGGTTAACTAGTTTCCTTGTAGTGCTTCAATCCATTGTAATTATTCCTAGCTCTGACTTTCTTGCTATGTCTAATTAACCTAGTAACATATGTATATTTGAACAAGAACTGTTATAAGTAAATAAAATGAAAGCATATTCAAAATGTCAAACTTTTAGTACTAGCCTCAGAATTCCAGAGTGATGACAACTGGCAACTTCATTGCTTCCTTCCTTCCTTCCTTCCTTCCTTCCTTCCTTCCTTCCTTCCTTCCTTCCTTCCTTCCTTCCTTCCTTCCTTTCTTTCTTTCTTTCTTTCTTTCTTTCTTTCTTTCTTTCTTTCTTTCTTTCTTCCTTTTTACTTTCAATAATAGATGTGGCTGTAAGCTTATCAGGCACTGGCCATTGTATTCACATGATAGTCCTTACAAAGCTACAGACTTTGGTGACAGTTATAAAAGTCAAGGCCATGTATACTCTTTTTTATTGTTAGATTTATTTTTATTTTTATTAGTGTGTGTCTATGTGTGTGTACATATGTGACTTTGTATGTATGTGTCTGTGTATATATTTGTCTGTGTATGTGCATATGCTTGCATGTCTGTGTCTATCTATGTGTGTCTATATGTGTGTGTTTGTGTGTATGTATGTTTATGTGTGTGTGCTTATGTATGTTTGTGTATGACCATACATATGTCTATGTGTTTGTATGGGACTCTGTATGTGTGAGATTATGTGTGCATCTCTGTGTATGTTTGTGTGATCACATACATGTGTTTGTGTATATGTTCATATATGACTACAAGTGTGTTTGTGTGTGACTATGTGTGTGTCTATGCATGTGTTTGTATGTGAATATTGTGTGTGTATCTATGTGTGCCTATGTATGTATCTGTGTTGAGTGTGCATGTGTGTATATGTGTCTGTGGATTTGTGCATGCTATGTGTATATAGGTAACCACAAGGGCCAGAGAGGATGTCAGAGAATTTGTAATTCCCTGAAATTGGAGTTATATTGTTATGAGATACACAAACTAGGTTCTGGGAACTGAACTCAGGCTCTATGGGAGAATATCAAGTACTGTAAGTCTCTGAGCCATCCTTCCATCCTTTTTTGTCATTTTTTATTTGAAAGAAGACCTAATTTAACTGTGAATGAGAAGCTATAATGTCCATTCCATGTTATTCTCTATTTTCTTGCATTTCTACCTCTTAACCATTTATTAATTTAAAAATTGCTACATCAAAAAGACCTTGTGTACATTTACCTCACAAACCACAGTTCTCCTGGCCTTAAAGTGACAGAAACATAATATAACAGTGAATTGAATAGAAGGTTGTTGTTCTTTTGCTGATCAAGAAATACCTTTATAGAGGGTTTAGAAGAAGGCTTACTTGGAAAAAACTTTCAGACATAATTTAAGATTTCAGAATGTATTGGATAAAAGAGTAGAATATATGAGCAAAGAAAGGGAAAATGCTCAAATTAGGCATTCTTTGAAATGTATTGTAAAGAATGCTAGCTCCATAAAATGAGAATGTATGTTTTATATATATATATATAAAACCTCTGTGCAGAGGTTAATCTCTTCTCCTACCTTATCCAATCTCCAAAGGGTAAAATTGATTGTCACAAGAGAACAATTCTCAGACTTTTTTATTCATGGCACTCCTCTGACTGTTTTATTTGATATTTTCCTTTTAAATTGAAATGAAATTTTTCCTTATGAAACGTATGAGTCGAAATTGTAAAATTTCATAAACACTGGAGAATGCCCATGGCAATATCATATAAGCATTCCATATGATTTGCAAGCTCATTCCTAGGATCATTTTATTGGCCATATGGCAAGCCTAGTATGCCAGGGACAGATGATATTCTTGTCCAGGCTTGGCTTTGTGATCTAGTAAGGCTCTCTGTGATTGTGTAAGGAATGATTCAGGTTCACATGGGAGATACAGTAAGTAAAACTTCCTTGATTATTATACAGACAATGTTTTGCTAGTAAGGAGAATAACTAGATTAAATCTCTAGACTTGCCTTTGAGTGACTCTCATGGCATGCAGATTAAAGCTTTGTGGTGCTGTTTCGGTGAAGTGCTCCTATGCCCTTTTCAGTGTGAGGACTAAAGATGCTCTTTACTGAGAGGTGTCATAGCATTCAAACTCTTTGGCTTCTGTAATCACTGAATGTTCAGATTCTTGGGTTTAAATAATAAACATATAGTCAGAATAAATTACAATACTAGTGCATTTTGTTATAAATCAAATTTAGATTAATGACTTTAGTTAGATTTTTATATTTTGTATTTTGTGTTGTATAAGGGTTCTTATATTGTTTTCTTGAATAAATTATAAAATATTTGTTATCTTAAGGGATCATCTATATATCTCCCTTCTCACATCTTAATCATAACTATACTTTTAGCTCTCTGTTTCACACTGTTTATTATATACTTAACTACAGTAACTATGGACTCATTATTGACATCTCATTGGACAAGTCATTCTGTTTTGTTCAACTTTGAAGTTGTCTATTCTCAGCCCTTTTCTTCTCCCATTTAATTGTTGCTGCCATTGTCTGGGAACAGCATTAGTTACTGTTCTTATGCCTTTAACAAATACCTGAATAAGGTCAACTTAAAGACAAAGAGGTTTGTTTAGGCTCATGGTTTGCAGGAAGGTATGATGGCATAAATGGCTCATGGCTATGTTGGCAAGAATGGGAGACTGCTTATTCCATATTGGCAGGTCAGGAAGCAGAGTACTTACATATATTTCTTTCACATTTTTTCATTGTTTTTACTCTAAAAGAGGTTCTGTATAGCTTTTATTATAGCTTTATTAATATTCTAGTTGATATTATAATGCTAAAATCTAATTTAAGTTTTATCCTTAGTTATATTTGGCTAGAGTGATTTTGTATATTGACTGTGAATTTATCTACATTGCTGGATGTTCTCATTGTTTAATTAAGATACATGCTGATAAGTACTTTTGGAGTATTCTGGGAAATAATTACAATTATATTTTTCCTTTAGGAAAACCTTGTCATTCTAAATTTGTTGTTGTCATAGTTTCAATAAAAACAACAGGTGCCTTTATATTGATTAGAAATGACAATTTGATTTTAGCCATCTCATTTATTATTTAAAAGTAATATAGCCATGTTTAAATGTGATGACTACAGTCTTCATGGTTTATATCAATGTCTTGTCCATCATTAACTTTCTACAAAAAAGAGAGCTTGCATGAATTTCTTTTTTAATATTATTACTATTGACTACAATAGATCTATTACTGATCCCTTTTATGATTTAAAAGTGCTATTGTGCAAAATATAAACTTAGCTGCAGGCACGATCTTTCTTTATACTGATCTCTCTCTCTCTCTCTCTCTCTCTCTCTCTCTCTCATCTTATCTGGTCTTTATAACATGTAATATTAAAAGAACCCATGCTTTCTCCGGCTAGGTGCCAGCTTTGAAGGTCTTGCCTATCCCCCACAACTAGCTCCAAGGGGCTGTGTAGTCCTGCTTCCTGCTACTGGTCTGCAGAATGCCAACAATCTCTCCAGTTTCATTCAGCTCCCACCCCTGAAAGAAAAACCACTAGAGACTTATATATTATACCAGCCAGGTTTATATCAGTAAATCTCTAACCCCAATATGCCTGTGGAAAGAGCACACATCTCAGTTAATATATTTACAAGATGTACCTCTAGATTGGGCAAATTATACTACTACACTACTCTACTGCCCAGCTACAAAATCCCTAGCTACTTGTAGCTCCTCCAGGCTACAGTGGGTCTGCTCCATCTTACACCTCTTCTTCCTCCATCTTCTTTACCCTTTGTCCTCTGTTTCATCTTCCCTTTTCTTCCTATCTCTCCTTCTCTAAAACTTCCAACCCCATCTTTTCCTTGCACTGCCCAATCACAGGCTCGAGCCTTTATTTTCAGTTAAATTGGGAAGCAGGTTCACATGGAATCACCTGAGTACATGATCTGCTCCTCATGGGGGGGAGAGGGCAGGATTAGCATCAAAATACAAACAGCACTGAGGCAATCCACAACAGGTCTTAACTTTAACACTTTCACTTGAAGAAATATCAATAATATAGAAGTTTTATTGCCACCATTTTCAAGAAACTGAATATAACAAAAGGTTCTATTTGAAAGAAAAGAAAACTATCAAATTTAAAACAGAAATTAGACACAGTATTTTGAAATCATCTTTGACAAGTTCAATCTATATCCAAATGTTTAAATATGAAAATATATATTGGACTGTTGCAATAGGTTGTCTTTTAATGTTTGTGTATATGTATCTGTAACAATGAAGGCTAAAGAAAAAAAACATGAATTGGGGAGAAAGGCAAACATGGGAGGCATAGAAAAGAATGGAATGGGGGAAATTATATAATTATATTTTAGTTATATTTTTCAAAGGGACAAATCAAATGGCAAAACTCATCTCTACAGGAGGAGAAATTTTATGATTACCTCCTCTTTCTGCTATAAATCAGAAATAATGTTTTAGTGATTATTAATTAAATACATGTGATGACTCCTTCAAAAGAAGAAAGGCATATCAATTTTAGTTTTATTTTGTATATTTATAATTTTGACAGATCATATAGATTTTAGAACTACATATTAACTTTGAGTACTTTAACATATATAGAATATTTTAATTTGTATTTAAAATTAATCCATGCTGAGCACAGAGAGCATGGGAAGACACACATGTGAGCCTATGACGATATGCTACCATTTCTGACAAAAACAAAGTTGTCCCTTTTGTGTTTTTTCACAAACTTTCCTGTTTCAGATAATCTAGAAGAACATGTTCCTGCATCTTTGAGTATTATATTAATCCAGCACACTATTTTCATTGTTAAATTACACTCTCTGTTTCAGGGGAGAGATTTGGTAAGAGTTTCAAATTTACCTCACAACCTATTAGAAACTAAAGACATTTTACATTTTTAAATCATTGAAATACATAAACAATTTGTACTAATGAGTATTTCCTGGCACTTGTAAATGATTTGAGATTCAAATTTAGATTCTGTAGAGTTTTACAAGAACACAATGAAGTTGAGTAGTCATGATAAAAACTGACTAAAAAAATAAGCTATTGAACTTCTGAACATAGAAACAATACAAATCTTTGACATTGGTTCACAGAGATTTATGTATGTAACCATCAAAATAGGCTAAACATCCAAAGACTAAAATATGAATCATCAGACACTTTACATACACACACACACACACACACACACACACACACACACACACACACACACACAAAGCATTTGGCTACTGATGTCTTATATTGCCATTTGGCCCAATAGCCTATGCTGGTCTGTTTCTTTACTTATTGGGACCCATGTCACACATTTTAGCAATTTTGTGATTTATTGCTCTGTCTACAAAGCTGTCTAATCCTTTTCTCTATTCTGGGGTTAGCACCTATTTATCCTGAATGTCTAGGTTAACTATTTCATCACAGAGAACTATTTACCAAGTCCAGGCAGTTATTTATATTGTAAATGGTCATAATGTCTGCAAGGACAATTATTCAAAGTTACTGAGAATGTACTAAATGCAAAACCCCTTCCCTGAGAACATATTTCAATACCTTCAACAACTCTATAAGGCCAGTCTACATATTCGACCACTTAATTAAGTAAACTGAATTACATTATATCACATAGATAGCAGGTAGAGGAGACAACCAGATGATGAGTTCATGAAAGCCAGTTCCACCCACCAGGGTTGAGCATTTCAAAGTATCTTACTTTATAATTGCCTTGGCATATAGAGTGTCAAGCATTTGATTCCAGATACCAAATATTTCATGGCTTTTAATTTCTTATACTAAACTTAGTCCCTGAGATGTTGTTATAAGTCTTGCTTGTCAAATAATCACTACATGAATGAACAAATGATGATGTTGTAATTCAGCATCTCTGAAACTCTTGGCAATATGTAAGATGAAACTATCAAAGAAAAGATACAAGAGGAGTATTCAAGCAACCATTATTAGAAAACACTATGCCCTGATACTACTTAATGCACTGAGCCATCTGATAGCAGTTAAAAAGGCTTTAAGTTAAAAGATTCTTTGAATATTTTCTTTTCTTTTAGATGTTGGAGTCTAGAGCACACATTGAAAATTGCCCTGGAGCTAAGGCCTTAATAAAGGCTAAGTCCAAAAGTAAAAACATTGCTTAATATATCAGATCTTTCCACCAAGAATTCATTTCAATCTGATAAAATAAATTTAAATCTTTTATATTGATAAGATAAAATACTTTAAACACTTGATCCTTCAGCTACCAAAGTTAAATGTTTTAGAGTAATACAATAATATTATAATAGGGAGGAAGAAAAGAATAATTTCAAGAAGAATGAATAGCTCTTTTTCTGTTGTTATAGTTGCTATATTTTTTTAATCTCAGGAGATGTTATGACCTATACTGTTTCACTTTTCATTTCAGTTATATTGTCAGTGAATGATTGGCACCTTTGCCATCACAGAAATTATGAAGGTTTCAAATATTCTATTCATTTTGTAGAATAAATACACATATATTATTTATGTAAACCACCTGAATTTTCCTCAAGATCAAGAAAGGCACTTACAGAATTAAGAATTGCTCACCAGAAACATCTACCTGTTCATTACTCAAATAGAACCAAGTGATGGAAAAAACAAACAAACAAAACAAAACAAAGAATTTTCCAGATCCAAGGCCCATTAATTAGTAGTATATAAAATAAATAAATTATTTCTGTCTCTGTTAGCTTTTAAATGAGTGAGATTTAGACTATGGTTTACTCATTTATATTTGGCACAATTGTTAGGGGAATTATCCCTAATCTAATTTTTCTAATGCTCGAATGTTTACTTCACCAACTGTGCTCCCCAAGTATTTGCAATTTGAGTCTTCTCTAGTTATTTCTGTACCATCAGCATATCCTCAGTGTCAGTTTCATGTGCCCCTGGTTGTAGCCATTTTATATCTGAGGATCTGCTTGTAGGGGACAAACAGATCTTGGGGGCCAATATTTAGCATTTGAATCCATAGCAGCACCAGACCAACCCTCAACAGTGGGGCATGGTCATTTGCCTTTTCCTGTCATTGTGTTGACCTCTTAGTTCTTCTCTTGGAAGACCAGCCCTAGTGTGATCACCTATGTGTGAGAAGAAGACAATTTTCAATGTTGCCACTGACTCTTATTTTCAATTATAAATTCATTTACTTGTGATTAAATGATCATGTGGTACACAGGTTTTCCAGGCTTATTAAAAGATATAAAAATATTCTTGAGTATTCTATTTTGCAAAATGTCACTCTATTTCTGATTCAAAGTACAACGAGCCTGCCAGAGCAATAAGTCTAGATTATCCTTCCTATACACATTATATTTCTGAACTGCATAATATTTATGTGTTGTCTACCTCAGCTCCCTCACAGGCATTCACTACTACTTGATGTCTTCATTTATGTTCATTATGCAACCTACTGCCTAGTGTGTGAAGGTAATGGTTTATTGAACATACAGCAGTGGACCTGGTTAACAAATGGGGAGGCATTTCACTGTCAACAGACTCCATTCAACCACTAGAGTTGATTCTATGCCATATGCTCACTTATTTTGTTGTTCTATGTATTTTTTTCTTGGTGATTAATAGAAAAAGTCTAAAATAATATTTTCTCTAATAAGCATTTCAAGTATACAAAACTCAAGAATTTTCAAAGTGAAGTAGAAATCTGAAGTCAATCCAAAAAGACATCATTCCAACCCATTAAACTGTATATGTATTTTATAGAAATTCAAATTTTCTATAATATCAGTATGTGTCTCTTCTACAACCAGAGTTTCACCATTCTCCCCTGAACATATAGGGTCTTACAATTATATTTGTTTCTCACAAACCTTATGGTAATTTATTGGCTCTAGGGATAATATTTCTTAATAATTATCTTTTTTCTTTTCTGATTCATTGACAAAAACTACAGGTTTTCAAATATGTGATTGCTAGCTTTTCATCTTGTTGACAAAATACTAAAGAAATTTAATTTAAATAAGAAAAGATTTAGTATCAGAGATCCTGACTTATGCCTATGAAGTTACCCTCAGAAAGGACCTGTTACTGAGAACCAGTGGCCAGGCAGAAAGAGAGGCCTGAAGCATCTGGTAGAGCAAAGCTGCTTAGTACTTGGAGTAAGAAGAGACCAGGCTTTTGTCTGCAAGGATCATTTAAAATCCAAACCATAACAGTGATTTACTTTTTGGCCTATTGTCTGAATTTCTTTTCCTGTTGCTGTGATGAAAATATTCTGGTAATTGCAACTTAAGAACTGATTTTATTCTGGGTCACAGTTCAAAAGGATTGTACACCATGGCAGGGAAATTCTGGTGGTAGGACCTTGAGGCAGCTGGTCACATTGCATCCACTATCATGAAGAAGATAAAAAGTAAGCTGTACCAGCTTGCAATCCCACCAACAATAGAGGAGTGTTCCTCTTTTTCCACACCTTTGCCAGCATCTGCTGTCACCTGAGTTCTGGATCATAGCAATTCTGACTGGTGGGAGGTAGAATCTCAGGGCTGTTTCAATTTGCATTTCCCTGATGACCAAAGATGTTGAACATTTCTTTAAGTGCTTCTTGACAATTCAATACTTCTCAGTTGAGAATTCCTTGTTTAGCTCTGTACCCCATTCTTAATAGGATTATTTGGTTCTCTGGAGTCTAACTTCTTAAGTTCTTTGTGTATATTGGATATTTGCCATTTATCAGATGTGGGATTGGTAAAGATCTTTTCTCAACCTGTTGGTTGCCATTTTGTCCTTTTAACAGTGTTCTTTGTCTTGCAGAAGTTTACAATTTTATGAGGTTCAATTTATCAACTGTTGATCTTAAAGAATAAGTAATTGGTGTTCTATTCTGAAAAATTTCTCCTGTGGCCAGGCGGTGGTAGCGCATGCCTTTAATCCCAGCACTTGGGAGGCAGAGACAGGTGGATTTCTGAGTTTGAGGCCAGCCTGGTCTACAGAGTGAGTTCCAGGACAGTCAAGACTATACAGAGAAACCCTGTCTCAAAAAAAAAAAAAAAAAAAAAATTCTCCTGTGCCCATGTGTTTGAGGCCCTTCCCGAAGTTTCTCATCTATTAGTTTCAGTGTATCTGGTTTTATGTGGAGTTCCTTGATCTATTTGGACTTGAGCTTTGTACAAGGAGGTAAGAATGGCTTGATTTGAATTCTTCTACATGTTGATGTTCAGTTGAACCAGCACAATTTGTTGAAAATGCTGTCTTTTTTCCACTGGATGGTTTTAGTTCTTTTGTCAAAGATCAAGTGACCACAGGTGGGTGGGTTCATTTCTGGAACTTCAATTCTATCTCATTGATCTACCTGCCTGTCTCTGTACCAATACCATGCAGTTTTTATCACTACTGCTCTGTAAAACAGATTGAAGTCAGAGATGGTGATGCCAGGAAAGCAAGAGGCTCCCAGGACCCATCAAGGATGAGATTATGTCAAACAAAGGGGAGAGAGAACCTGTAGAAGCCATATCCAGATATTAGGCAAGGCCCCCAGTTGGGAATGTGGTCATTCATCTCCAAAGCTTTAACCCAGAATGGCTCCTGTCTAAAGGGACAGAGTGTGAAGCAGAGATTGAAGGAAAGGCCATCCAGAGACTGACCCACCTGGGGATCCATCCCACGAACAGACACCAAACCCAGACACTATTGCTGATGCCAAAATGTACATGCTAACAGGAGCCTCTTATAGCTGTCTCTTGAGAGGCTCTAGAAGAGCTTAAGAAATACATAAGCGGATGCTCACAGACAACCATTAGACTGAGCATGGGGACCCCAACATAGGAATTAGAGAAAGGACTGATGGTTTGCAACCCCATAGGAAAAACAGCAAAATCAACCAACCAGACCCCACAGAGCTCCCAGGAACTAAACCCCCAACCAAATAGTACACATGGAGGAACCCATGGCTCCAGCTACATATGTAGTAGAGGATGGCCTTGTAGAGAAGAGGACCTTGCTCACTGAAGTATAGGGAACTGTCAGGGAAGTGAGGTGGGAGTTGGTGGGTAGAAGGGGAAGACCCTCATAGAAGCAGGGGTAGGGGGGATGGGATAGGGGGTTTCCAGAGGGGAAACCCAGAAAGAAGATAACACTTGAAATATAAATTAAAAAAAAACAAATGAAAAATCAACAACAACAAAAAAACATGTAAGAAAAGAATGTGCTGTACCCTTTTTATGCATTCCAGGATTCCAACCAGGAAATTGTCTCTCCAATTCAATTAGCATAAGCAAATGACTCTTTCCCCTTAACTCCTCCAACCCACCCCCCAGGCAGGACTAGGAGATTCCAGATAATGTCAAATTGAGAGTTAAGATTATCTATCATACCCAGTAATTAGCAAAGACTTAAGAAGACATGATAATAACCAACGTTCATGAGATGTTGGAAGCAAATGATGGCATAATATAGTGAGTTTTATGTGTCTTTCTAAAGATTAAATTGATAGTGTCAATCTCTCTTTAATGCTGAGTGCCCAAATAAGTCCAGTATAGCCATTCTAAGATATTTGATAAAAAAGTTATCTGGCAAAGCGGTACGGAGATTTACTAAACTAATGTTTTATATTATTTTACTTTTTAGTTTAAATGATTTATTTATTGCTGTCCTATGGATTAAATTTAGGGGCTCACATATCCTAGCCAAGTGGTCTACCACTGCACTATATTTCCTGCTAATACTAAGCATTTTTTTTGTTTTGTTTTATGTTGGAAGTTTTTTACTAATGTGCACAACACTGCCTATTCCTATAGCTACTACTCGATTGGAACAATACTATTTTAGCTGTTGGAGAATCACAGTGTTGAGAATATCTGCCTCTTGCAGTGTCACGCTTTCATCTGTTAGCTCTTTATTTGGAAATGAAGTCACAAGAATAAAGTCAGTAGTTGCAAATTCAGGACATGACTGTACTATAAAGTCTCGGACATCCAGAATCCAATGCCCACCACAAAAATACTAAGCATTTTAAAGGGGCCCAAATATCAAACAAAAAGTGACCAGGAAAATAAATTATATAAGATAGATTGTTTCAGTTCTTATTATCAATTAATTGAAAGAGTTTTTGTAGAAATACTTTGTAAAATTATTGCTTGAGAATACTAACACTAGAGTATTAAAAATAGTTATAAAGCTAGACTAATATACATTATACTAACAATGTGGTTGATGACCAGTTATTGTGTTCAGGAGTGGGAGAGATATTCCAAGTCTTGAATGAATTGGTTACTTTGTAACCAGTTCTATAAAGAATTGGTACAAAAAAGCTAGGAAAGAAACTCATTTTGCATGGTTGCAAAAAATGTTTAAGCAAAAGACTTAAGTAAATGGAAAAGAAAGAGGTACATGTACAGTAAAATCGTCTCTAAAGTAAGATGCTACTGTTAGGTATTCTATGCTGATATTTATATTTCCAGTGCTGTATATTCTCAAAGACAACTTTGTCATAGCTTAAATAAGAAAAAATAATCTCAACTTTTGTAATTGCAAATCATAGGATCAGTGTTATACAATATGTTGACCTTTATTGTCCAATAACGATTTTCTGAGACTTTTAAAAGAATATTTCCTTAACAACCTCTGTACATATGAGTTGTATCACCCAAGATCCATGAGTAGAGAAAACAAAAACATGGTAATGGAATGATACAATAGAGCACAGCTTCACAACATGTGAGTAGCATCCTGTATATCAGATATTTACATTACAATTCATAACAGTAGTCAACATTAGGAAGGTTGATATTCACTGTCATAGAGATATGAATAACTGTGTATTATTTTTCTGTTTCTCTCAAGTCTTAAAGTAATCCTTTCATCCTTATAGCATTTGAACACATAATAATTTTGAATCACTAAAATGTTTTTGTCTGTTATTTGATTTTATGTTCAAAGCTGTCTGTGCTAAATAACAGAATAATTTATCACAATATCGTTAAATGTAATCTCAAATGGTTGGTTAAAGAAAGTCTTTATCTTCCTGCTTCCCAATTCAAATAAACCAAAGGGTATTTAAAATATTTTAAGTGAAAACAAAAAGCAAAAAATAAAAAACAAAAAAACATTGGGAGGTAAACAACAATGTAGAGTGTTTCATTATAACTTCAACAAAAATGAAACTATCCCAGGTAAATAGATGCCATTCATCATAATCTCCTGATTCTGGAATTTCATAATTTAAATAATTATGTATCTTGACTTCATACCAATTAAGTTTGCTCATCTGGGGATTGAATTTTAATGAGATATTTGAATGAGTTTTTACTGATAGGATCTTTTGGCAGGGACATGCTAAAATACGAAGATGTTTAATTGCACATATTTTCGTTTTTTCAATATTTGAGAAGGAGATAAGAACTGAAAAGAAGAAAAGGCAAACACAAGCCCAAAATAAGAGATGGATTAGAGGCACAATAGTTTAAGTACATTTGAAGATAATTTCCTCATAAATACTTGAAGTCAACATGATTTATCTCAAAAGTGTAACTTGCAGCATTAACCTGCTTTTCCCACCCCACCCTATGTGGCCATGCTCTGTCATGCTCAGATTTATTCTTCTATGCAAATTCTGGAGCTGACTTTATTTTAAAAGTAAGTAGAATAGAGAGTTAAGATGGCTGTAATGTTCAAATCTAGTATACATGAGTCTCCGTGCGAGACAATAAAACACAGCTCTCTGTAGGAGGATTATTTCACTAACTAACTGCTGCCTAGCAGCTGTCTCATAAGCAGGAGTCTGATAAACCAAAGAAGCTGCAAATCTGCACACCCAGCATGAAAGCCTGCATCTGGCAAACAGAGGAGTTTTTAGCTTGCTTTAATATGGCTATAAATAAAATTAGCCAACCAACAAATCCTCCCTTAATTTTACCAACCAGTGATGAGGAAATCTAGACAGATGGCCTAAGTCTAAGATGATTTAGTCTTGTGATCAAAAGGTGGAGGTTGGCTGTTAGGAGGGACAAATTTGGGGTGGGGGTTGCTAATACTCAGAGTTCTAATCTTGCTTTAGAAAGTAAGGCATTCCATGCACTTTCATCTGGTTTTAATATAAACACAATAGGCTCTGTATGAAAGCCAGGAGCAGGAAACAACTTTCCACTTACATTTTAATGAAGACTAGGCTTTTGATGTAGTAACTCTATAAAATAAGCAGAATTGTATGGGTACTTGTTTGTGGAAATCCACCTTTTATATCAAAATATAAATGTCATCACTTTAAGAGCAGTTATAATACCTGAATACAGCAGTCTCTCAGTAGACACTTTTTAGTGAATGATAAGGGTAGAAGTTGATACAAGTAGTTCATTTCTAATAAGATACTTGGGAAATAGAATGAACTCATGGATCTGTCTGTTATTTCAAATGTGTTATTCAAACACGGATAGATGTGAATTCTTAGAGAGCAGGGTTGCATAGAAAGAGCATAGAAGTGTTCTGTTCAGTAATATGGTCTGAAGGTTATAAGGAAGCATCACTACCCTTGCTTCTTCTCTGACCTTCCCCACTATGACTGCATGCAGGATCACAAGGATTTAGTCTCTGGTAAAGAAAAAGCAAACATTTCTCCCTGGGAGGCACATTATCTCCTCAGCTGAAGGCAGTTTGGTCAGCCATGGGCTAGATTACTGTTTCCAGATGCTTGACCAGAGTCACTGTCAACTACCCTCATCCAAAACAACAGTCAAAAAGAAGAAGAAGAAGAAGAAGAAGAAGAAGAAGAAGAAGAAGAAGAAGAAGAAGAAGAAGAAGAAGAAGAAGAAGAAGAAGAAGAAAAGAAAGGAAGGGATAAAGAAATAGAAAGAAAGAAAGAAAGAAAGAAAGAAAGAAAGAAAGAAAGAAAGAAAGAAAGAAAGAAAGAAAGAAAGAAAGAAAGGAAGGAAGGAAGGAAGGAAGGAAGGAAGGAAGGAAGGAAGGAAGGAAGGAAGGAAAGAAGGAAGAAAGAAAGAAAGGTTACTCTTCAAGACCGCAATTTTATTTATTAATTTTTAAGTTGGAAACAGATTCTCCTCTCACAGAATATATTTTGCTCTCCAACTCCTCCCAGCTCCCCAGTGCCTTCCCTCTCCTCCAGATCTACTCCTGTTCAATCTTCTTTCAGAAAAGAACAGGCCTCCAAGAGACAATAACCAAATATGACAATAAGACACAATAAGATACAACAAGACAAGGCAAAGTCCCTCATATATCAAGGCTAGACAAGGCAACCCAAAAGGAGGAAAAGAATCCCAAGAGAAGACAAAAGAATCAGAGACACACATGCTCCCACTCTTAGGAGAACAACAAAACCATAAATAAATTGTTTTTAAATTTACTTTAGAGTTGGTACACTAATAAACATCTATGATTTACCCTCCTCTCTAGCGTTAGTAAGTATAACAAAAATGGCAATTCTGTAGCTTTTTAAAAGACTTACCTTTCATTCTATCTCTAGTGATTTACATTTTCTGTGATGTTGTTATTATTTCTCATTTAATACATTTCTTCAGGAAGTAACACTGACAAATAATTTAAGAAAATTATTAAACATATTATAATGGTCATTGTATTGCACAACTTGTGAATGGAGCCACCTATTTCTCACCAGGGGTGCTGAACACATTGACTGATACCATCAAGTGATATATTGCCCCTAGAAAACTTGATGATAAAGAAGCTATGGGAAGAAACTAAGGAACAGGGACATTTCACAGATAAAGAGTGTTAAGGACATATGTGACTTGACTATGATCATATATCTGCTAAATGTCATGTGGAAAATAGGTGCTCACAATTGCAGTCTCCTCACAGCATGGCTATGTCACATAGAGCACACTGTCAGTGGATACCTTCAGGCCAGGAAGCACTTTCTCTGGATGCCTCTAAAAAGCTTTACAGATATTTCCTATAATGTTGAATGAACAAATAAACAAAAACTTGTAAGTTTTATAACACATTTTGAAGCATATATCAATAATGCCAATTACTTGTGCTGAGTTAAATAATTTCACATATATTTCCAATTATAAGAGGCATTAGTATTTTTTTTTAAGTCATTTTAAAGCCAGACATCAGATATGACCCATCCAACCACTGTCAGTTGGAGGTCAGTCTGTGCAACATATTAAGACTTGAAAAGACAAAAAGGAGATGGAAAAAAATGCAAAATGCTTCATGTAAATAAGTCCCAATGTTACATTTGATTGTCAGAAGTTCCACTTTTCTTCTATAACACCTATTCCCAACACATCACATGATATGTGTGTGTTCATTTAATACTAGAAATTAAAAAAAATTCTGTGTTTCTTATATAGTTTACATACACATATTATAAAGCATATTTATGACCTCAAACAATGCATGTAAAATATTTAGATGTGAAACTCTAAAAATAAATTTAATCTCAGGTTTTATATTTTGGGCACTTTGAAACTAAGCCATTTATTTCTCAATGCCATCGCTTTCTCCCTAGGAATTAATGCAGTTTTCTTTACATTATTTTCCAAAAACCTCTCATTAGCTCCTTTATACTTTTTACATTTACAGTTGGAATTTGTAGATCTACTTTCAAAATACAAATATGAGTACACACTCAATGCACTGCTTCTTGAATTCTACTAGGTTTCCAATTTGCTATTTATTCTACCAAAAGATTATGACTCTTTGTACAAAAGCAATGTATCTTTTTCTTTTCTGCTTTGAAACAAGGGCTTTTTACACAGCCCTTACTGCAGCTGACTCCAGATATTCCTGCCTCAGTCTCAAGAGTGGTGGGCTTATAGGCATGAACCATGACACCCCATTTCAGAATTTTAAAATGACAATTTGAATTATATTCTGAAGCTAATAAATCCTACTTAACACTTACAGTTTAGCTGGATGCAAACAGTACTTTTTTATTTTATTTTTAGAGAAGTTAAGGTTCTCCTTTTTAGAAACTTAACACTGATTAGCAGAAGAATTTCAAGATTATTGTCTTAACAATCTTAAACTTGTTATTATACTTATTTACTTATTAAGGTTTGGTTTCAGATCCCAGACAAGGGATTGATGTACACATTTTACATGCTAAAGCAGACCTGGCTTCTTGGTTCTCCCAACATCTCTTAGTCCCTACCTGGCATACCCTGGCCTCAACCCTGAACTTACTAGCCCAGGAGCTAGTGAACTCTTGGGGCCAATGAACTTGCCAACCCTAGAGCAGCTTCCAGATAAACCTGCCTTTAATATAATCTAATATGGTTTAAATTGGTTCATTTCTCCAGATGCTGCCCTTCCCCTAAAGGCTACTCCCTATATAATCCAGACATTTTGGTCTCTTCATTTATGTCTCCTCTGTGTCTCTGTGTCTCTATCTCTCAGTCTCTCTTATTCTCCTCCTCCTCCTCCTCCTCCTCCACCACCACCCCCTCCACCTCCTCTTCCTTCTCCTCCTCCTCTTTCTCTGCTTGTGGTGTGCATGCCTCCTTCTCTCTTTGTCTCTTCCTCACCTACCCCCCCCCCCATTTTCCCCATGGCAATTTTCCTGGCCTTGGTCCTTGGGATCAGTGAACCCGCCCACCCAAGAGCAGTTTCCTAATAAACCTGCCTTTAGTATAATCTAATCTGTCTTAAATGGGCTCATTTCACTGGTGGCGGAGAAATAACCTATCTATATATGTGCATATGTTTGTACCAAGATGCATATAAGATCAGAAGACAACATGTAGAAGTTGGTGTTCTCCTTCTACCATGGGAGCCTAAGGTTCTAAGATTCAAACTCAGTTGTGCAGGATTAGTGGCAGGTACTCAGTCATGTTTCTGGACCCTATTTTAATAATTTTTTAAAAAGTAAAGTGTCTTCTTTTTTCTCAGACAGCTTGATCCCGTGTTAAACATATGGGATCTATTAATAAACCTTTAAAATAAATTTAAAGTCTGGCAGTGTTATTGTGTTTAGCAATTGTACTTAGTATGGAATAGAGCCCTAGAGTCAAAAGGCTATTAATGATGTAACAGTCCTGTCAGGGAAGTGAAGTGGGCCTGTGATGCTTTGCTGGAAAAAAAAAAAAAGAGAGAGCTAACAGTTTTTATGCATTTTGTAGAACATGTGTGTTTAACTTGTAGCTAGGTGTATCTATACATCACTCTAAAAACAACAGTTAGCTACAAAATACCCGTATCCAAAACTGAGTTTATCACTTTTCAAAAGCCTACTTTGTGTGCTAGTTCATTATAAAATCTTTATTCTTTTGCTAATATGATATATTGTTTCTAAAGGCGCACTTGTAAACTTCAACATGTTCAGAACAGTTCTGCATAAATGTTATCATTTCTCCATTTGCCATTGTGGAGTCTCATCAGAAATCCCACTTTCTAGCTAGGAAATCAGAAACTCATTTAATGAGTCTTCAATAAAATTTTAGAATTAAATATCTAGGATCTGTTCCCACATTTCATGCACAGTGTCTCTGTCCTTCCCAAACAAAATTGTCCCATTCCTACTTTATTTTTGAAACTACTTTTGGAGCTTCTTTTGGAGTCTTGACCTAGCTAAACAAAGGATGAGTTTATATGGGCATCCATTAACATCCTCTCTTCTCTACTGTTACTGGACATCATGTTCTGTCACGTTAAAAGTGAGAATTGTTAAAATTAATGATTCCTTCCTACACTGAAGCAGTGAGACCAGACTTCTGCACCATTATCAGTGCAGTTCCCCTCCCCCACATCATCACCTTTAGATTCAAAAGATGATTCATTTCCAAGTTCTTAACCAAACTTAGTTCTTTTTTTTTTTTTTTTTTGATACTTTATTTACATTTCCAATGTTTCCCCTTTTCTGGGTATCCTCTTTGGAAATACCCTATCCCCTCCCCAACCCGCCACTATGAGAAATTCCACCTCCCACCCACCTGCCCACCCAACCCCATATTCCCGCCTTGACATTCCCCTTTACTGGGGCCTCTAACATCTTCAGGCCCAAGGGCCTCTCCTCTCTCCCTGATGGCCATCGAGGTCATCCTCTGCCACATATGTGGTCCAAACCATGAGTCCATAGATGTGTATTCTTTGGTTGGTGGTCCAAATTCCAGGACAACCGGGGGGAGGGGGTCAGGCCTATTGACGCTCTTGCTCCCTCCATGGGACTGTAAATTCTCTCAGCTCCTTCAGACCTTTGTCCAACTCCTCCATCTGGGACCTCACTCTCAGTCCAGCGGTTACTGTTAAGTGAAACTTGAACATTCTGAACTTTTGGGCTAATATCCGCTTATCAGTGAAAACATACCATGTTCCTTCTTTTGTGACTGAGTTACCTCGCTCAGGATGATATTTTCAAGTTCCATCCATTTGCCTGCAAATTTCATTAAGTCATTGTTTTTAATAGCTGAGTAGTACTCCATTGTGTAGATGTACCACATTTTCTGTATCCATTCCTCTGCTGAGGGACATCTGGGTTGTTTCCAGCTTCTGGCTATTAT
>CM052708.1:100473351-100519092 GCA_028551405.1 Uromys caudimaculatus
TCTATCATCATCATGAGAAATGATTTAAGATCTGAGTCTTGCTTTTCTGGTGTGTTGGGGTATCCAGGGCTTGCTGTGGTGGGGGAGCTGGGTTCTGATGGTGCAGAGTACTCTTGGTTTCTGTTCTTTATGTTCTTTCCCTTGCCTTTTGCCATCTTGTTGACTCTGATGTTAGCTGATCTTACTCTGTCTGGTTGTGACTTGCCCCTCCTGCAGGCCTCTGTGTCAGTACTCCTTGAAGACCAGCTCTCTCTGAGAAGTGTTTGGGTTTGGAGGGCTGTCGCACAGGGACAGCTCTGGGGTGCAGAATGGAATCAGAAGGACCTTGTCCCCAGCTGTCCCTTGGTTCCTATGCCCTGAAGGCTCTGTAAGGGTCCCTCTTGATCCAGTGACTTTGAACAGAAGTGGTGGTTTTGCCTGTGCTCAAAGGTGTGTCAGCACTCCTGGGATTCCCCTATCTCTCGTGTGCCCAGGCTGAGGTCCCCAGGCACAGGCCCCTGGGGGCCCAGGCAGAGGTCTCCACCCGCAGGTGAAAACCGGAAGTTTTGGGGTTTTTCTGTCACCAGGTTCTCAGGCCCTGGATCCTGGCAGATCCAGGCAGGTCTGGGTGAGAGGTGTTGCTCCCCTTAACCCCACTCACAGCCTTTCCAATCTCCTGGGAGGCTGCCCTTCTCTGGTGCTCGTTGGCTACGGACTTCTGGCGGCCCAGGCAGAGGTCTCAACCCACAGGTCCAATCTTAGTTCTTATGTGTTGTTAAAGGAACCCTTGCCATGTGAAAGGGGGAAGCAGAGAGTAAGCTTATGTTCTCAGCAGAGACAGAGTTCTGTCAACTGGTTCCAAAAACAGAGTGTGATTGCTTCCATGTGTGAGCCACATTACATTCAGATGAACTCACAACTCACAGGATACAGCTGTCCTGTTGGAAGAGATGTTATTTAAAGAAAGTAAGCATCTGTGTTTTCAACACTAGTTCCATCAATGAGCAATTAACTCTCAGTTTAGACAAAGAGACCTCTAGGAAATAATATAAACATTGGAAACTGTATCTCTGCTGTCTAATCAGTTTTTCAAAAGATACATATTTGAGAGGTTTATTTTGTAACTTTTGTAACAGGAGAAGACTCTTAACTCTGTGAAATAAATTTAACTCAAAGAAAAATTAAAAGAAAACAAAATGTTAGCATCCTGTCTAAATTTCACCCTATAGTTACCTGGAAACAGCCATGTATGCTCCTCCCCACAGTTGCTGGCAACAGCCAGGTAGACCTGACCCACTATAAAAGGGGCTGTTTGCCCCATCCTCCCTCTCTTGATCTCTTGCTTCTGTATCTTGTCTCTTGCCCTCTTGCTTCCCCTCTCTCTCCATTCCCTTCCCCCATCCCTCTCCATGTGGTCATGCCAGCCTCTACTTCTTTACTCTCTACCTCTCTCTGCCTCTAATACCCTCTTTACTCCCCTCCCCATGTCCTGAATAAACTCTATTCTATACTATACCATAGTGTGGTTGTTCCCTTGGAGGCAAGGGATGCCTTGGCATGGGCCTGCTGAGACAACCCATTCTCCCATACTTGACTAACCCTCCATAGAACATATTCTTATATATATTTATCTTTTTATAAACTTATCACAAAACAAAACAAAAATCAGGAAAATCCTCATATTCTGTAACATACTATGTGCTTTCTAATAACAGATAGCCATGAGAGGTAGATGTGCATGCACAGAGTTAATGATTTTTCAGGCTGATTTGAAAAATGCTAAATTTTTTCTACAAAAATATTAAAAATCACTAGGCTAGGAAAAGAATTGAGAGGAACTAAATGGTAATTTCTGCCACTGTTGTTTATCCAGCCCAGCCTGGGATTTTATGTATCACTACAGAATCCTGACAAGCCTAACTCATTGATATGTTCCTGATTTTTCCATCACAGCAGTGTGAAGATTCCCCTTACCCCTGTAGGTTGCTAATTTTTTACCACAATTGGTACTTCAACTTATACCTCAACCTTTCTTGAAGAACTCTTAATAGCAGGGTCCACATCTGTGTCATCCTCTAGAAGGTAACTATTAGTACTCTCACTTCCTTATCCACAAGTGTTGAAATGTGGGAGAGTTGTTGTTTTTGTGAGAATAGAAGCATAGGACACAGCATAGCCCACTATCAGAAGATATGGTACCCAATTCTGGCGTAACACCATCCCAGCCAGTTCCTGTTTACAGTGCAGCTTCACCTTCTGCACCTATACTTTTTTCCTTACATTATTTTAAAGACTTAATTCTATTTTTATTTATGTATATGCATGTATGTTGCCTGTGTGTATGTGCTTATAAGTGCAGTACCCATTGGGCTAAAATAGGGTGGCAGATCACCTGGACCTGGGGTTACAGACAGTTTTGAGCCACCCAGGCTAGGTGCTGGGAATTTAACTACGGTCCTCTTCGATAACAGTAGGTTTTGTAAACACTGACCCATCTCTCCAGTCCTCCTTACATTTCCCCCTTTATTCGTCCATCTAATATTATACTTTCCCACTGCATCTCCATCGTACTAGTTTCCCACTTTTTTTTAAATTGTAAAATGCACTAAAAACATAAATGACTCTTTTCCATTTCTATTAGTAATATATTAAACAGTATTTTTTTCTCTTCAGTAAATATTTTCTATTTTTTTACATGATGATTTTACAGTCTCCACATCCCCTTGCTTTATTTATCTTCCCATGAGGAAGGGTCTTGCTAGACATATTCTTTTCACTGGACATTATTGTGGAAACTTCTATGATTTCAACATTTGATTGTGTTTGACATGCTAAAATTCTGGTGTCAGAGTTTATGTGGGAAGAACCATGTGTGGATAGCCTATATAAACTCTAAATCATCAAGAATAGTTGGCTTTTGTTATATTTTACTTTAAAATCTTGTAAATCAACTGCCAACATTGAATGGTAATATGAATGAGAGTATTGAGTATGCTGGAAGGCAATGATCTCTAAGAATAAGCTTTCTGCAAGGCAATGGACATTACTCATTTTTATAGTACATTCTGCTTTAACTGACTATAATGTTAGATGTGTTTGTAGACAGCAGAGTTATATCTATGCTAATCTTACCATATTTCATATGTATTTTAATACATATACTATGTATATTATAGTAAATAAGCTTTATTTACCACCAATGAAAAGTAAAAAAAAATTATACTGGACACTGTGAGTGATATGTCACAGTGGGTAAAGATGTTAGTTGTACACAAACCTGATAACCTGAAGTTTATTTATAGAGCCCACATAAAGGTGGAAAGTGTCAAGGAACTCTGACCTCCATACACCATGTGCTGTAAAATGCAAGTGTGCCTATCTACATACACACTACCAACATCAACACACATATATGCTTGCATACACATACATATACACACATAACACAAACAAGTACATACTCTTTCTAAAAATTTAAAATAGAGAATTGAGTATCTTATGTAGATGATAGTTCTAATAAACAAGATTGATAGGAGTAGTTCTATTTTTCAAAAGAGCAATTTTGAGCAACACATTACCATAATAAAAACCAGTCTCGGTCTATATCATGGGATGTTAGAGCAGAATGTGGAATCCCTAACATATGTGGTGACATTGCTGTTAAAAAGAGCCCTTTTTAAAATGACAGACTTAATTTACTGTTGTCACTATTCATGGGGAATTGCTTAGAGACCTGATTTGGTTGGGCAATGGTAGGTATTTCACAGTTTCATATTCCAGATATGACTGTACTCAAGTCTACTTTGGTGGATGTGATAGTTATCTATAATTGTCAAGTTGACACAATCTAGGAAGAGGCTAGAATTGTCTTCTTGATGGTGGTCTGAGGCCATGTCTGTGCAGTATTGTTGCACTTACTGTCTTAGTGAGGGATTTACTGCTGTGAACTGACAACATGTCCAAGGCTACTCTTAAAAGGATAATGTTTAATTGGGGCTGCTTTACAGGTTCAAAGGTCCAGTCCATTATTATCAAGGCCAGAGCATAGCAGTGCCCAGACAGACAGGCATGGTACAGGAGAAGCTTAGAGTTCAACATCTTGTTTTGGAGGCAAACAAGAGAAGACTGGCTTCCAGGCAGCTAGGATGAGGGTCTTAAAGCCCGTGCCCACAGTGACACACTTCCTCCAACAAGGCCACACCTCCAAATAATGCCACCCTCTAGGCAATGCATATTCAAACCACCACATTCCACTCCCTGGCCCCCCATAGGCTTGTTGAAACATTTGGGTATATGGGAGCCATGCTTAAACATTGCATAACACAAAATACATTTTGTTCAACTTCCAAAGTCCCTATAGTCTATAGCAGTCTCAACAATGTTTAAAGTCAAAGTTCAAAGTCTTTTCTGAGATTCATTCAATCAATTAAGTGTAATCTCCAAAGGCAGACAGGAAATCAGCTGGGCAAATCCAAACTCTGCATCTTCATGTCTGATGTAAAAGCAGTCTTCAGATCTCTAACTCCTCTTTCATTGTGGTTGACTGTAACAAACTTCTTTCTCCTGGGTTGGTTCTACTCCCCATTAAAGCTTTCCTCAATAGATATGCCATGGCTCTGGCATCTCAAACATCTTGGGATTTCCAAGGAACTCTAACATCACAGCTTCTTCTTCTAATGTCTGGGATACACACCTGATTTTCTGGGCTTCTCCAAAGGGCTTGGTTCACATCTCCAGCTCTGCCCCCTATAGAGGTTGATCCACTGCAGCTGTTGTTCTTGTTTATCATCCCACGGTACTGGCATCTCCAATACACTGTGGTCTTGCTACAACTAGGATTCACCAATAGCCTCTCATAGGTATTCTTAATGGAGCCAAGCCTCAACTACTTTGCATGACTCCTTCAGTCCTGGGCCATCAACTTCGACTGAGGCTGCACCTTCACCATTAGCCTTCTCTGGCCTCTCACAGTGCCAAGCCTCTCAGCTAATCTCCATGACCCATTCATACCTTCAAAACTACTACCACCTGGGTGATTATGACACATTACAAAGTCCAGCTGCAGCAGGATGTATAACCTTGGCTATCTCTGGAACATGGATTCTTTGTACTTTCAGAAATCACTTCCCAGATTTCACCTAATTGATGCTAGTCTCTTCCTAATTGCCACTAAATCCTTAGCTCAAGCTAACCAGTGTCAGTTGTCCCAGTAGTCCCTTTTATTTTTTATTCTAATGTCAGAGGCACATAGCCAAAGTGGCTAAGTTCTGCTGCTTCCTGGAGCTGGAACATGGCCCCCTTTTTTCTATTACATTATCACCAGCTTTATGTTTTCCAACTCCTTCACTGTCTATCCTTGGCTGTCCTGGATATTTCTCTGGCTCTGAACTCAGAGATCTGTATGGCTCTGTGTCTTTAATGTTGAGATTAAAGGTATGTACCACCACACCTAGACTTAACCCTTTCTTTACCTAGAACTTGCACTGTCCCAGACTGGTCTTGAACTCAGAGATTTGCTTGCTTTGCCTCCTGAGATTAAAGGCTTGTACTACCATGGCTGGACCTAGACTTAGCTGGGTGAGATGTTGCCCCAAATTACCACTCTTTTAATTCAATTTAATATCTTTGAACACAGGATATAGCTTCATCTCACTTCCTGGTGCCCCCTTTAGTATTTGAACTATATTTTCTGTATATTTCTTTTCTTAGCTTGATCCTTTTCATTAAAATACTCTTAATAAGAGTGATCTTTAGTAACCACACAACTGAATTTATACCAGTCTGTTTTGAGACTTCATTTGTCAAAGCAACTAATCTAAATCTCTTCACCTTAGCCTTCGGAAGACTCTTTGAACAGTGGCAAAATGCAGCATGTTCATCGCCAAAGTATCACAAAAAAAAAAAAAAAAAAAAAAAAAAAAAAAAAAAAAAAAAAAAAAAAAAAAAAAAAAAAAAAAAAACCAGTCTGTAGGGCACATCCTAACATTCTTCTCCATTGAAACCTTTTGGGCCAGGAGACTTACACAGTTGAAACCATTCTCAGTACCACTGCATTCCATATTCCTACTAGGATGGCCCAATAAGTCCCACTTAAAGCATCCCATGGCTTTCCAAATCCAAAGTTACCAAATCCACATTCTTCCTAACAAAAACATGGCCAGGCCTATCACAGCAATATCCAATCCTGGTACCAACTTTTTCCAACAAGACTGTGGTCCTCCAAATAGTGCCACTCCCTGAGCCAAGCATATTCAAACCACCACATTCAAGTTAATTGATGTGGGTTTATTAAAGCCAAGGATGGATGGTACCATTCACTGGAGATCTAATGAGTTTATTGGGTGGTTTCCTTAGCAACATGAGTAAAGAACTACTGACAAAAGCAGTGTTTACATCACAGGAAAGGCCATCTGAGTGCAGGTGACAGCTGGAGTTCTAATCATCTCACAAGCATCTACTGTACTGATGAATTTTCTCCTCACTAACAACTGTTTAGTGACCACTGAGCCTTGCAATGTGATCTCACGAGTCTTGTGCAGTCATGAACCTTATAACCTTGCCCAATCAATATGGACTGCTTCTGTCCAGCAGAAACAATTATACAAAAGGAAAGCCTAGCACATAAATGTTCTTCGTGTCAATAGTAAATGCAGGCGTAGTATGGCCTCTGTGTAACAGGGTTAATTTATTATTCACTTAAAAGTGTTTTTTAGTGTAGGATTTCTCCATAGCACTCTCTGATCATAAAATCTTCAGTCAAATCTCTATTGAAACAAAAGCTAAGATTACTCCTGGCATCTTGATCTTCTGTTAAAACATCATTTTTGACAGGTAATGTCATGATTGTCAAGCAAATATGAAGCAAGCATGTGAAATTATTATATACTTCACCCAGTAACTAATGAAAGATTATGAAGTTCTCATCAGTTTAGAGAGCATTTCAGAAAACAAATAATCATCAGTTTTTTTCATGAAGCCAAAAAAACAAAACAAAACAAAAGTTAGGCTTCAGTTAAAACAAACAAACAAACAACCTCTGGAAAATGAATCAACAACAAAAAAACAAAGCAGTAGCAACAACAGCAAAAGTATAAAACAGCAACAATAACAACAGCAACAAAACCCAGCAAATGTCCAAATGCCATAATTTAGCAGTTCTAAACAACAATAAAAGATATATATTTGCATAACTTTACTAATTGTTAACTTCTTACCTAAATGGTGTGCTCAACTGAAGAGTTTCCCTAAAGAATGTTTGCCCTGACTTTAAAAAAGTACCTACTTTACACCCTGCCTGGGGGGTTAGGCAATTGTCCTGATATTCTGTACTTTGTCATTTGTCTTACTCATGGCTTAGTTGTCTCCTTAGTGTCTGTCCTGGGGAAATCCATTGTTCTATTTGCAAGTGTTAGATGTGAGCCAAACTTGTTTTAAAATTGAGAGTGATTGCCAGATGCAACAGCTTATAGTAAATACATCAATAGAACCTTGAATTATATGGAGCTTTTATGTGATAAGAAAAACCCCTGGTACTATCTCTGAATATTGATTTCTAGAATATTAATCACACCTAAGGTTATATATACAGGGTCAGTTGTGAGAGTTTGGCTATGGAAATTTTAGAAAAATAGAATAATCAAAGCAGATTTTGTTATTTTATACATTATATATTTTATGCAAAAGTATTAGACTCTTATTGTACTCTGAATTTTAAACTTGTATTGATGATCACTGAATTTTCATGTAAATGGAAGATGATTTGTCAGGCACATCCTTATTTACATAAAAGCCCAAACTGTATTTAATTTTCTCCTGTGAAAAATATTTTGGTTCTGATGTAAAACTTAGTACAGTGAGTCAGCTTCTTTATTTTACCCCTTTTATATTTTTTCCTCTTAATATTTTGCTGTTCTAGAGAACTACTCTTATTGTCAATCATACTAGATGAAACTGGCAGTTGTTATCTTTCTGTGTGTCTCTCTCTATCTCTCTGTCTCTCCCTGCCTCTCTCTGTCTCTGTCTCTCTGTCTCTCTGTTTCTCTCTCTCTGTCTCTCTCTCTTTGTCTGTGTGGGTGTGTATCTGTCTGTCTGTCTGTGTGTCTGTCTGTGTGTCTCTCTGTCTGTCTGTCCATCTGTCTGTGTCTGTGTTGAGACAGGGTCTTGCTTTCTAAGACTAGGTTGATATTTTCATTTCCCTTGCTTTGAGTTCTTGGATTACATGTGTCTACACTGTACCTATTTACTAATATATTTCTTAGTGAAATAATGACATTTTTTCTGATACTAGCCAGTGCCATTCTTTCTCTAAATCTGCATCACAGGAGAAAAGAAAGCAATAGACTGTAACAAACAAACAAAACTACAAACAACCCCTTTTCTGTTGAGTAAACTATTGTTCTGATCCACCATTTAATGGGGCAAATATGGTTTGTGTTGCTCATTGTTAGGACTGAGATCTGACACTGGGATACATCTGGTTTAACTCTTTTATTTTATGGAAATGAAAGTAGCAATTCAGAGAGATGCGCTGACTTAATTCAACACAAATAGACCTGAGCTTTGTGATTATATAAATATCACATGTTGAGGAAATTCTTCTGTGTAACTCAATTTCTTGAAAATATTGTTAGTAATCTCAAGGAAATTAAACTTCACTCTTCTTCATCTTCCTGATACTTTTTTTCTTCATTTTCACCCCTGTCCACACCACCCTTCTTGTTTTCTTCTTTCTGCAGGTTCTCATCATGTGACTGATGCTGTAATTTTTCATCCTTCTACATTATCTTGGGTTAAGGATGTTTGTCAGCATTCTCAGCAGTATGATATTGCCTTAAATAAAATATAAACTGCACAGTCCTCCTAATTTCAATCCAAATACGACTTGATCATTTCCCTTCTCCTGACAAAGTGTCTTCACATATGGAGATGTAAACTTCAAATGGGGTGACATACTCTGCTTTGAGTTTGACCAAAAAACAAATTTAAATTTAGGTCCCCATACTAAATTACTGATGTTATGAGTCAGAGATAAAGTTAGTAGATCTGTGCTAGCCAGGCTCAGCTTCTCAGAAGGAAGGTTGCATCCCATATTCTCAGGCACAAATACTACATTTAGTCATTACTAGAGTTCCCTCTGGACTGACCTCTTGGCCTCTATTACTTTGACCAGACAGACTGGTATTCACAGGTAACATAAATAGGTATTAGTTTATAGAATGCTACTTTAATAAAGGATAATTTCCATATACAGAAATGAGCCTATGTCAGTGAAGTTAGGAAAATATTTAGTCAGTGAATGCACCACTCCAAACAAAACACAGGAAACCCAACCCATAAAGTTCTAAAATGGCCTTCAGATATGATGGCCATTGAATGTGTGTTTACATATTTGGCCAATTACCACCTGTGATGTCTGTGAAGCCAGCCTATAAAACTGAAGATTCACAGGTGTTACTATACCACGACATACAGCAGATCACATTTTCAAACTACTGGATCACTGCATTGTATCTGGGTTTACTCCCAACAAGGGCTCCTATTAGAATTGAGCGTTATCCTACTCCAATATTCTATAACATGCTGTGAGGGAAAGAAATAACTTCCTAAGTGCTATTAAAGGTCAGTTTCTTCCCCAGGACTAGAGAACTTGTACATATCACTATCATGAAAATAAGCCAGCCTGATTTAGAAAGATGACATGGTAGTTTGGTTGATTTTATGGTCTTAAGACCTTATGTCCTGCTGTGACAGGTGCAATTGTTTTATAGCTGTGGGGTTGCCAAGCCACTACAAGGCTGTTTACTTAGAAATCACTAAACCAGATATCAAGTTACAACTTCATCAGATGAGTGCTGAAGTTTGAGTAATGATGTCAGAACTAACAAAATAGACTTGCATTGAGGAGACATGTGTGGGTGTCAAGATCACCAAAAGTCTTTGTAAATACCGTTATTTAGTAAAGCAGCTGGTAAAATAAAATAATATTTTACATAAAGATAGTCATATTCTTTGGGTTGTTGAAATAAACCATTAATTAATATTTCTAAATGTATCTTTAGTTTATTTTTATTGAAAACTGTGTTGTAAAAGGAAAAAAATAAATTAAGAAAATGAAGTTTTATAAATTGATTTAATTCATTAAATATTCATGTTCTTCATATTTACAATACCCTTGATTCTGAACTAGATAAAACTCTTTGACATTTTTAGCCTTCACACTGAACATAAATCATACACATCTATGATAAATCAGGGATTTTGTTTATGAATGCTATGTTTACCAGCTTCTGTTCAAGGTGCCTAAGTGTAAGAAGTGGCATCATCCTCAGAAAATCTGGATCCCTGGAAACTTTTCCACCAAATGTTGATGTTAATCCAGAATAAAAATTTAAACATAAATAGGTGTTATATTCTTCGATAAATGTGTTCATGTTTAAATTATCTTTATATAGCTCAAACACTGGAGTTCCTTATCCACCCAAGAATTTAAGTTTAGTGTTTTGTGCCCAAGGACCCAAAGAGAGTAAAGAACCTTAGTGTACCACTTAATTTTGAAAGTAGATGTTGGTAAAGCAGTGAATTCCACATGGCATCTTTACTAAGAGGTTCTGGATTTGTCTGTGTCTACCTTCTGCCTGGTAACTTCAGACACTGTCAATCTCCTCACCTGTTTTCACTCTTCAATAACATCCATCTGGATTTCTTGTGACAGTTTGTGTCTTCATGCATGACGTGTTTCTAGCTTTCTACAAACCTACTAGATTGGCCAGTTAGTACATGTAAACTTTGTAACTAAATGGCTGGATTATAAAAACACCAGCAACATAGCAAGCTCATGTAGACATTACATGCTTCGGAGCCCTTGTCTGAAATGAGAACTGCCAGAAGCCTGTGACTGAGCAACAAAGTTTTTCTGAAGCTTAGAGACAGTACCTGGCATAAAATTTTCCTACACTGTATTATTTATTTGGCAATGATTTTTCCCTACTATTATCATGTTCTTGCCTATACAATAGTAATTATTTGATATCTTATTTTCAAGCTACAAATCCTTTTAAGTCTATCTTAATTCCCACCTTTATCTTACTTGATTCATTCATTTTAATTCCATTTAGAGCCAAAGTTTAAGGCTGTATGGATATTCAGAGCTAACTCAAAGCAGACAGTGTGTTTCCATTAGTTTCTTAATCACTAGCAAAGGTATCCATGCCTCTTTCACTTTAACTTGTAGTCTATTGGTGGATATCTTTCCTTGTGCTCCACCACCTATACCATATTTTCTCCTATATTTCTTTTAGTATCCTTTGGAAAACAAAAGTTTGAGGAAGTGGGTTGTGTGTTGGTTTAAGAATCAGTCATGGATTTAACAGTCCTATGACCTTGAATATAGCCTATTAATTTTATCTCCTACAGATGGAAATAGATAACAATATTACATTGAGAATTAAATGGGATAATGAAGGCAATTTGCTTTGCACAGTCTACAATGCTCAGTAAATGTTAGTCATTAGTGTTCTGATGTGAGTTATAATCATCCAAGTGTAACACAGAAATGGGAATTGGCAGACCATGGGCTCAGAAGTCATGGAAGACCAGACAGGTCACTTAACATCTTTGATGATCAGGGAAGAGAACAAGTATACCTGAGGGTCAGGAATGTAAACAAACTGAGATGGTATTTACAAGAAATACCAGGAATTATACATGAATAATGTAACTTTTAATTTAATCCAAGTCAAATCAAGTCAGTAAAGTCTCTTTGTCAGATCATTAGCAATCTACCTATTGAACAGATTACAATAAATCATGATTCTCTTTATGTATATGTACACATGTATGTTTCTTTATAATGACAATGCATTAGTAGTACTGTTTATATTTTTCAATATATTTCATTGGTTTAATTATATTTTATAGTTTATTTTTGGTGGTTTATCAGGTTTTTTGTATTCCTATGGCTTTTGTCATTTTTTTTCTTGAGAACTAAACTTATATACCTTATACATGAGCTATATTTCTGATATTATATGAACAACCATTTCTCAGGAATCTCTTGATCTTTTTTAGTATATTAATAAGCAAAACTAATTCTTCATTATCATCATCATCATCATCATCATCATCATCATCATCACTAGCAAAGCCTTGATGGTGCTCATTTATTCTGAAGCTATGCAGATATGGTCACAAAACAAACCTCAACAGATATAAGAAGATTGAAATAATCCCATGCCTCCTATCAGATCACTACGGATTAAGACTGGTCTTCAGTAGCAAAAAAACAAAAGAAAGCTCACATACACATGGAAGCTGAACAATGCTCTATTCAATGATGACTTGGTCAAGGAAGTAATAAAGAAAGAAATTTAATGAAAATGAAAGTACAACACACCCAAACTTATGGAACACAATGAAGGTAGGGCTAAGAGGAAAACTTTTAGCTCTGAATTACTTCAAAAGGAAACTGGACAGAGCATACACTAGCAGCTTAACAGCACACCTGAAAGCTCAAGAACAAAAAGAAGCCAAAATACACAAGAGGAGTAGATGACAGGAAATAGTCAAGCTCAGGGATGAAATCAACAACAACAACAACAACAAAGACCTACACAAAGAATCAACAAAACCAGGAGCTGGTTCTTTGAGAAAATCAACAAAATAAATAAACCTTCAGCCAGATTAACCAAAAGGCACAGAGACAGTATTCAAATTAACAAACTCAGAAATGAAAAAGGGGGATGTAACAATGGAAACTGAAGAAATTCAAAAGATCATCAGGTCCTACTATGGAAGCCTACACTCAACAAAATTGGAAAATTTGGATGAAATGGACAATTTTCCAGACAGATATCAAATACCAAAGTTAAGTCAGGATCACATAAATCATCTAAACACTCCCATAATCCCCAAAGAAATAGAAGCAGTCATTAAAATTCTCCCAACCAAAAAAAGCCCAGGATCATATGGTTTAGTGCAGAATTCTATCTGACCTCCAAAGAACATATTACAAATACTGTTCAAACTATTCCACAAAATAAAAACAGAACGAACACTACCTAATTCATTCTATGAAGCCACAGTTAAACTGATACCAAAACCTCACTAAGACCCAATAAAAAAAGAAAACTTCAGACCAATTTCCCTTATGAACATCGATGCAAAAATACTCAATAAAATTCTTGCAAACGGAATACAAGAACACATCAAAATGATCACTAACCACAATCAAGTAGGTTTAATCCCAGAGATACAGGGATGGTTCAATACCTGGAAATCCATCAATGTAATCCACTACATAAACAAACTCAAAGAAAAAAAAAAAACCACACATGGTCATTTCGTTAGATGCTGAAAAAGCATTTGACAAAATTCAACATCCCTTCACTATAAAAGTCTTGGAAAGATCATGAATTCAAGGCCCATACCTACACATAGTAAAAGCAATATACAGCAAACCAGTAGCCAACATCAAACTAAATGTAGAGAAACATGAAGCAATCTCACTAAAAGCAGGGACTAGACAAGACTGGTCTTTCTTTCCCTATGTATTCAGTGTAGTACTTGAAGTTTAAGCTAGAGCAATTAGAGTAAAAAAGGAGATCAAAGAGATACAAATTGGTAAGGAATAAATAAAAATATCACTATTTACAGATGATATGATCATATAGGTAAGTGATCCAAAAAACTCTACCAGAGAATTCCTACAACTGATAAACAACGTCATCAAATTGGCTGGATATAAAATTAACTCAAACAAATCAGTAGCCATCCTATACCCAAAGGATGAACAGATTGAATAAGAAATTAGGGAAATGACACCCTTCACAATAGTCACAAACAATATAAGGTTTCATAATGTGACTCTAAACAAACAAGTGAAAGATATGTATGACAAGAACTTCAAGTCTCTGAAGAAAGAAATTGAAGAAGACCTCAGAAGATGGAAAGATCTCCCATGCTAAGGATGGGCAGGATTAATATAGTAAAAATGTCCATTCTGCCAAAAGCATTCTACAGATTTAATGTAATTCCCATCAAAATTCCAACTCAATTCTTCATAGACTTAGAAAGATCAATTCTCAAATTCATTTGGAACAACAAAAAACCCATGATAGCAAAGACTATTCTCAACAATAAAAGAACTTTTGGGGGAATCAGCATCTCTGACCTCAAGCTGTACTACAGAGCAATAGTGATAAAAAAACAAAAAACAACAAAAACAAAAACAAAAACAACAACAACAACAACAACAACAAAAAACCCCCTGCATGGTATTGGTACACTGACAGGCAGGTAGATCATTGGAATAGAATTGAAGATCAAGAAATGAACCCACACACCTATGGTCACTTGATATTTCACAAAGGACTTAAAACCATCCAGTGGAAAAAGGACAGCATTTTCAGCAAATGGTGCTGGTTCAACGGGCAGTCAACATGTAGAAGAATGCAAATTGATCCATCCCTATCTCCGTGTACAAAGCACCCGTCCAAGTGGATCAAGGACCTCCACATAAAATGAGAAACACTGAATCTAATTGAAGAGAAAGTGAGGGAAAGTCTTGAAAACACGTGAACAGGGGAAATTTTCCAGAACAGAACACCAATGGCTTATGCTCTAGAATTGACAAATGGGACCTGATAAAATTGCAAAGCTTCTGTAAGGCAAAGGACATTGTCAATAGGACAAAACGGCAATCAACCGATTGAGAAAAGATCTTTACCTATCCTACATCTGATAGAGGGCTACTATCCAATATATAAAAAGAACTTAAGAAGTTAGACTCGAGAGAACCAAACAATCCTATTTAAAAATGGGAATCAGAGCTAAACAGAATTCTCAACTGAAGAAACTCAATGAGCTGAGAAACACTTAAAGAAATAATCAACATCCTTAGTCATCTGGGAAATGCAAATCAAAACAAGTCTGAGATTCTACCTCACACCAGTCAGAATTGCTAAGATCAAAACTCAGGTGACAGCAGATGCTGGCAAGGATATGGAGAAAGAGGAACACTCCTCCATTGCTGGTGGGATTGCAAGCTAGTACAAGCACTCTGGAAATCAATCTGAAGATTCCTCAGAAAATTGGAAATAGATCTACCTGAAGATCCAACAATACAACTCTTGGGAATATAGCCAAAAATACCCCACCATGCTACAGGAGCACATGTTCCATTATGTTGATAGTATCCTTGCTTGTGATAGCCAGAAGCTGGAAACAACTCAAATGTCCCATGACAGAATAATATATCTAGAAAATGTGGTTCATTACACAATGGAATACTACTTAGCTATTAGGAACAAGGACATCCTGAGTTTTTCAGGTGAATGGATGTAACTAGAAAATATCATCCTGAGTGAGGTAACTCAGAGCAAAAAGACATACATGGTATGTACTCTCTAGTAAGTGGATATTAGCCAAAAAAGAAAAAGTACAGAATACCCAAGATACAGTCCACAGAACTCAAAAAGGTCAACAAGCTGAAGGTCCCAAGCGAGGACGCCTCAGTCCCATTTATATGAGAGAAGAAAGCAATCACAAGGGGGAAGGGTGGAACCTTGGAAGGAAAGTGGAGGGGGGAGAGGAACACGATGTGATATTGGGTGGGAGAAAAGGACTGAAGCGCTGAAAGCCAGCAGAAAGAATGGAAACAGGCAACCTTGGAAGGTAGGAGGGTAAGGGGACCTGTAGAATGTATCAGAGACCTAGGAGGTGAGAGACTCTTGGGAATCAAAAGGAGCAACCTTAGATGAAATGCCCTTCAGTGGGGAGAGGGAACTTGTAGAGCCCACCTCCAGTAGAAAGACAGGGCATCATGTAAGTGATAGGGTTGCCATTCCACAGTCAAAACTCTGACCCATAATTGTTCCTATCTGAAAGAACTGCAGAGATAGAAATGGAGAGGATCTTGAGGAAAAGAAGGTCCAGTGACAAGCCTAGTGTGGGATCCAGCTCAAGGGGAGGCCCCAAGGTCTGACACTATTACTGAGGTTATGGAGCACTCACAAAAAGAACCTATCATGACTGCCCTCTGAAAGACCCAAATAGCAGCTGAAAAAGTCAGAATCAGATATTTACACCCCATCAGTGATCAGAAGCTGCTAACCCCTGTGGTTGTATTAGGGAAACCTGGAAGAAGCTGAGGAGGAAGACAAACCTTTAGGAAGACCAGTAGTTTCAATTAACCTGGACCCCCAAGATCTCTCAAGACACTGGACCACCAACCAGGCAGCATACACCAGATGATATGAGGCTCCCAACACATATATAGCAGAGAACTACAGGTCTGGGTTCAGCCAGAGAAGATACACATAACCCTCAAGAGTCTGGAGGCCCCAGGGAATTTAGAGGTCTGGTGGAGTGGGTGGTGGGTGGTGAGTGGTGGGGACACCCTTGAGGAGGCAGGGGTGTAGGGAGGAGGTATGAGATGTGGAACAGTTGGAGGATGGACCAGGAGGGGAATAAAATCTGGAGTGTAGATAGATAGATAGATAGATAAATAAATAAATAAATAAATAAATAAATAAATAAATAAACAAACAAATAAATAAATAAATAAATGGTAAAATAATTAATTTTAGACTGTGGAGTTAAGGTTTTATGTTCTTGAAATTATATCAACTATAGTTTTACTTACTCATTTCCAACTTCTATTTCTTTTCTTTGTCTTCTCTAATTGCTCTGGTTGAATAACTTGAACCTAGTTGCTCATGTCATGTAAGTAGTGAAAACCTTGTTTTCTTTGATCCCGATTTGAGAAAGAACTCCTTCAGCTTCTCACCACTATACAGGATGTTATCTGCCAGCAAATATTCACATTCTTTATAATGTTGAGGTACATTCCTTCTATACCTGGTTTTTTAAACTTTTATCATGAGGGTGCTCTCATTTTATCATTATGTTTTCTATATCTACCGACACATTCTAATATATTGATATTCTTCTAATTTGTTAGCTGGAACTCTCATCACCATTATACATGGACAATATGAGTTTCTAGGGGTTATATATCATTGCATGGATGTCAAACAGGGGCTATTAAAATCAGTTTCAGGTGAGGCCTATTTGTCTCTACCTTCTTTTTATTTATTTATTTTTTTATAGTATAGAATAGAGTTTATTCAGGCCATGGGGAGGGAAGTTAGGAGGTAGTAGAGGCAGAGAGAGGCAGAGAGAGAGACAGAGAGAGAGAGACAGAGAGAGAGAGACAGAGAGAGTAGTGGAGAAGAATAGAGGCCAGCCATGAGCATGTGGAGAGTTGGGGAAGGGAGTGGGGAGAGAGGGGGAGCAAGAGAGCAAGAGTAAGAGACAAGAGATTGTCTCTACCTTCTATTCTCCTCTGTTCCTTTATATTTCAAACTTTTGGTTAAAAATTCATCCAAAGAACACATTTCACATGATAAACAAAAAAGATGCTTATGATAAATAAAATATTATTTCAGATGATATTAATTTCAGTATGACATATATTTCATCAAAATGTACAGTCGAATATATGAAATAATCAATATATTTCAGATGATACTTATATCTACAATATGTGACTTACTGTGAACTTTGCCATGTATTTGATTTTGTAAACCATAAAGTCAGAGATTGATTTTACAACCTACTATAGCTCATTATTAGGAAAATTCATAATCACTTTACTTCTGGGCTTTTTCTTGCTGTGAGATAAATAGTTTGGAAAAATATTACTTCAGAGGTCTAGGAGCCAGATAACATAAAAGAGGATGGATGTTGATGGGAGAGATTTAGTGTATTTTCATTTCATTTAATTTGAAATCCATTAAAGAACAATCTTTAGCTTCTTAAAGTATAAATAGGTGTTGGTTTTTTTCAAGCCTACAAATCTTAATCTTGATTATTTCATCAAGTGTATTTTAAGAGAAGTCATTCTTATAGTAACTAGGAACACTAAATCAAATCAGTTAGGATAATAACAGTACTGGATTTGATGAGATAGGGGGTGTCTTAGTCAGGGTTTCTATTCCTACACAAACATAATGACCAAGAAGCAATGTGGGGAGGAAAAGGGTTTATTCAGCTTATACTTCCATGTTGCTGTTCATCACCAGAGGAAGTCAGGACTGGAACTCAAGCAGGTCAGGGATCAGGAACTGATGCAGAGGCCATGGAGGGATGTTCCTTACTGGTTTGCTTGCTCCTTCTGGCTTGCTTGCTTCTCCTGGCTTGCTCAGCTTGCTTTCTTATAAAGCCAAGACTACCAGACCACAGATGGCACCATGCACAAGGGGTCCACCCCCCTTGCTCACTAATAGAGAAAATATCTTACAGCTGGATCTCATGGAGGCATTTTCTCAACCGAAACTCCTTTCTCTGTGATAATTCCAGCTTGTGTCAAGTTGATACAAAACCAGCCAGTACAATTGACCCCTTGTCAATCTGACACACAAATACATCACTATTAAGCCTCAACCCTTATTTTCTTATTCATCCCCATGATCTAAATAACTTTAAAAGCCCCACAGTCTTTGCAAATTCTTACATATTAAAATTTCAATCTCTTTAAAAATATCCAATCTCTTAGAATTCAAAGTCTTTTTACAGGTAAGTCTCTCCACAAAAATACCTTCTTCCTTCAGTAGGGAAAATATACCTGGTCACAGTCACAATCAAAAGCAAAATCAAGCTCTAAATGTCCAATGTCTGGAATCCACTCACAATCTTCTGGATGCCTTCAAGAGCTTGAGTCACTTCTCCAGCTCTGCCCTTTGTAGCACACACCTTGTCTTCTAGGCTCCAGATGCCTGTACTCCACTGCTGCTGCTATTCTTGGTGGTCATCTCATGGTACTGACATCTCCAAAACACTGCTGTCTTCTGCTGCAACTAGGCTTTACCAACAGCCTCTCATAGGCTCTCTTCATGGTGCCAAGACTCAACTCCTTTGCATGACCCCTTCAATGCTGGGCCATCAATTGCAACTGAGGCTGTACCTTCACTGATGGCCTTCTGTGGCCTCTCGCAGTGCCCAGGACTCAGCTGCTCTTCATGACTCCTTCATGCCTTCAAAACCAGTACCACCTTGGTGACTCTTACATATTACCAAGTCCAGCCATAGCACAAGGCACAACCCTGGCTATCTCTGGAATGCAGCCTCTGTGCAGAAGATTTCACCTCAATGATGTTGATCTCTTCTTAATTACCACTAATTTCTTAGCTCCAGCTAACCAGCATAAGTAGTCCCAGTAATGCAATGGTTTTGCTTTAGTAGTTCTGGTAGCTTGTTAATCACAGTTGATTTCTTTGGTCCCAGCTAACCAAAACCACAGAATCTTAAATCAAACTAGCAATGGCCCCGATAAGTCTTTGATCTTCCTCTGAAATTTCACAAGCCAGGCCTCCATCTTCTTCACTGTTTTCAACATTATCTTCCAAGGTCCTACAAAACATCTCACAGAGCTCTTAACATGTTCCAAAGTCCTTCCACAGTCCTCTCCAAAACATGGTCAGGTTGTCACAGGAATACCCCAGTATGCTGGTATCGATTTGTCTTAGTCAGGGTTTCTATTCCTGCACCAATATCATAACCAAGAAGCAATTTGGGGAGGAATGGATTTATTCAGCTTACACTTCCACACTGCTGTTAATCACCAGAGGAAGTCAGGACTGGAACTCAAGCAGGTCAGGGATCAAGAGCTGATGCAGAGACCATGGAGGATTTCCTTACTGGCTTGCTTGCTTCTCCTGGCTTACTCAGCTGGCTTTCTTATAGAGCCCAAGACTACCAGCCCACAGATGGTACCACCCACAAGGGGCTCTCCCCCCTTGATCACTAACTGAGAAAATGTCTTATAGCTGAATCTCATGGAGGAATTTTCTCAACTGAAACTCCTTTCTCTGTGATAACTCCAGCTTGTATCAAAGTTGATACAAAACCAGCCAGTACAGGGGGACATCTGAAAGTAGGTTTTTTTGTTGTTGTTCTGTTTTATTTTCAGGACAAGAACATCCCTGGAAATGCTTCAGCAGACTTAGTTCAGTCAACTTTTCGCAGTCATTTGCTACATTTTCCTCTGGAGATTTCTTTGCTGAAATAACAGATTTCTTGCACTGGAGGGGATGTGAACCTCAAATTCAGTAAAATATCTCTTACCTATACCCTATTATTTTGAATCATTCCATCTCAAACATTGATAGAAGGTCCTTAAAGATTTTCCATTGCACATAGTGATATTTTCCCAAGAAATCAAAAGGCAAAAGATAACTGCTTTTGAATAGATAATTTTTTGTTTCTTATGCTGAATTTATATTACAATACATTTTTACATACTTCATTTTTACTGTTATCACACTATTATCCCCCTTGATAATTTTCTGAACAGCAGCTACTGCATTTGATGCTAATTTTTGCCTCCCTTTTTTAGCAATCATCTGTTAACATCAATGTCTCCAGCAAGCAGCTCCCATCAACTGAGTAGTATTTTTTCTTTTTCTTTTCTTTCTTTCTTTTCTCCTTTTTTTTTTGTTTCATTTTTTAATTGTTTGATTGGTTGGTTGTTTATGTGGCTCAGGAAATTACACAGATCCATGTCAACTGTTCTTTTCTTTATGCAATGCATTCCTGTTTTGTGAGATTAAGAAGAATCATAAAATCTGAAACTGTAGGACAACATGAGACCCTTAGCTATGGAAATTGCTGTTTCCTTAGAGTCACACATCTTCCAGCTACTTAAAGCTTCAATTCTTCAGCAAACCTAAAGTCACCAGGGTCAAAAAGGGTTGTGAAATGACACCAAATGTAAACAATTCTGCTCAAATGATTCCACAGTTATGAACAACAGAAGAGATTGTTGTTTCTTCCTGTTTCTTTTCTATTCTTCATTTCCTAAACACATCCAGGGCCAGTTACTAACTTAACAATCACAGTATAGCCAACAAAATGCAAGATCCTAGCCAGAGAGCACCCAGAAGAGGGTTTGAGCTTCTGCTTTTCTCTGAACTTTTCTACCTAGGAGTGAAAAAATGCAGTTGAGAAAAGTAAGGACTACCACACCAAGGCAGAGTAAGGCTAAGCCAGCTTCAGAATGTGTACAGAGCTTTTACTTCAAGAAAAAAGTATCCATAGTTGTTGTGAGAAATATTTAAAATGAAGGAATATATAGCATGTTCCCTCACTATGCACTGGTTCTCTCATCCCAGTCAGGTTGGCCAGCCATGCACTGGCAGGCAATGACCAAACTGTTTTTATCCCATGGATCTCTGAGTCAGAGTCCCACGATCTCTCCACCCAGCTTGCTAGGTTCCCACTGGCAGGTCACTACCATGCCAGTCCCATGCTTCAATACCCCCATGTCCTCTCTGGTGCACATCAGGCAAACCCACACTTTGGTGCCATACTGTTCTCTCTGGAACCCAAATGAGCCAGTGTGTGAAGGAAAATGCAGCACAAACTTAGCTAAGAAACAATGATAACTCAATCTCTGGATGCAACAACTAAAACCTTATCTTGTAAACCTTATCAAAATCTGATTCCTCTGGTAGCAAATCCTTGCAGATCTGCCATGATACCAGGAGACTCTATCAGCTACATCTTATCTATCTGCTGTCCCCATTTCAAAACCCCCTCTCTCTCCTCCTCCTTCTCTTTTGTCCTTTCCAACCTGGAAGTCCCTCCTACATACCCAGTGATTGGCTCTTTTATTTATTAGGGGATTGGTTCACAAGAAGTCACATGTATAACTCACTCCTTGTCTGAAGCCCCTCCCAGGAGGGTAGAATTAGCAGAATACAAAAAGCCCCAGGACTATCCACAACACATGGTGACTAATTCTTTATCAATATAGAACAAGGTAGTCATATACTTGGCTAAATATTCTGGATGTCTATAAAGACATATTCCAAAAGATATTAATACTCATATTAGTGGACTTTGAGTAAAGTAGCTTGCTTTCTGTAATGTTAAAATACTGCTAATAATTAAAGACCTAACTATGGGAATGTTTTCAGATATATGTGGTTCTTCTACAGGCCCCACACTAATATGCTGTGTTTACCAAGTCCCTTACAATTGTGTAATTGTGTGAATCAATTCTATCTTTGTCTTTCTGCTCTTTGCTTCTATGTCTTCTCTCTCTCTCTCTCTCTCTCTCTCTCTCTCTCTCTCTCTCTCCCACCCATATCCGCACACTCATATTCAGACACAGACACAGACACACACACACACACACACACACACGTGCATGCACCTTCATGACAACACATGCACATACACACACAGAGTCTCTGTGTTTTTGTGGATGCAGACACATATCTCTGTGTGTATATGGTGTGTGTGTGTGTGTGTGTGTAAAATATATATTACTGTTATTCTAGAAAACTCTAAAATAATATGCAGAGCCTACTATAAATTTTCCTGAACTAAAATGTTGTAGAGCATCCAATGTAAAAACATAATAAAATATAGAAAATCCTTCAACATACATTCCAAATGTTAGCATAACTTTCTTTTGCTTTCATGATTTTTGAGAAATTGTTATTTTCCTAGATAACTTATGGCTGCAATTTAACCCTGATTTGACAAGTGGAGTTATATCTCAATATACTAACTCTTTCCAAATAAGCATATTGTCATAAAACCTGATGTGTTGACCTGCACAAATTATTGTTTGGCTTATAAAATTATATTGCCAACAAACTTGTCACAAAATAACATTATAAATAAGTATTCCTCTACTGTGTGATCCAGTCAAGAAGTCACATCATTGTGAACAAATGCAATCCAAGACAAATAATAACTGGATTTTACTTTAAATTCACATATAAGACAGGAATGGGAGAACTAAATAGACTTGGTGATTTAATGTCTTTACTGAGCTAGGTAACACTGAAAGGAAATTTCCTCTATCTATGCACTGTTCTTAATGGAACAGATATCACATACTTTCAAATTTAATTAAAATACTTAACATTTTACCATCACTTTCTACAGAGAGAGTAGATGAACTTTTTAATTATCTAATTTGTTCATTGAAAATGTCCACACATGTGTTCTATGAATCTTGATCACAAATACTCCTCATTCCTGCATATCAACTACCCCAGGATCACCCATCATGCCTCCTGCTGACCTTCATGTCCTCCTCATGATTTTAAATTATATATATGATTATTTTAATCTGTTGAGACTCGTCAGTGCTGACCATATATGCTTAGGGTGAAGTCACTCAAATGACTCTTTAAGGCATATTAATGAATTCTGCTACATGAATTGAAGCATAACCATGGAGAATATTCAATTAAACAAGTCCATACTAAAAGGACTTCGAATACAAAAGAAAAGATGGGGCAATTTTGGCACTGTGGTCACAAGACAAAGTCTTGATTGGTAGTGTTTGCTGATTTCTGTGGTTTGAAATTTTCCCTCATGGTCAACTGCAGAAGCTTGAGCTGAAAAGAGATTTAGTAGAAAACCACTTTCCCACTAAAATACATTTATTTGAATTCCTTAAAGAGAATAGAGGGGAGTGAATCAAAGCAAAAATAAAGAACCGCTCACTTCTGATGAAATGCTAGCCCATGGTTTCAACTTAGTTGTAAGTATATGTAACTTAAATTTATAATATTGGCTGTGATGTACAGCTAGCTTTCATGATCCTTGACAGCTTAAAACTTTGCTTCCATAAGTCAGTACAAGCTGTTGCTATTTCCTATTTAGTTCAAAGAAGAACCAACTTATTGACTGAACTATAAGTCTGGGGCAGTGTTCCATGGCATAATAATAAGGTATAAACTTAAGAGAAAATTAAAATATGACACTGTTTCTATTCTCAGGTCCTGACCAATCAGCTTAAAAATGACCCCTTTGCAATGCAATGTTTATAATTTTATGGGTGCTTACATACTAACAGAGGAGTTTTCACATTTGTGCTTGCAAACTACTTAGCTATATTTAGCTAAAATAGGATTACATAGAATTCTTATGAATTGTCTAACCTACTGTATATCTTAAGGATGTTTCTTCGAAATGAAAGTCAATCTGAATGAACCATATGTGACTACTTCTTCCTTAGCTTACTGATTCACTGTGTAACAACTTTGTCTTGTGTGACATATCATTTCCCATCCCTTAGTATCTCAACATTCACATTCCCTTAGGACACTATGAGGTGGTTCACAAGTCAGTTTCCTTTAAAAGTTGATAAATCTTTTGTCTTGGAATTTGCTTTGACTTAGCTATGATTTCCTTGTGAAGAAATGGATGAGCTGGTGTTGGCATGTCTCAAATTGAGACCAGTTGTTCTTATACACATTTTAGTTTCAATAAATAATCATTTAAAAAAATTTTAAAAGGCCAACCATTTATATGTAGCATTTCAGGAACTGTAATAAAAATAAAACATTTGTATTGTCACTCTACTTTATTACACTTGACTGCACTGTGCATTTTTTATCATTTTTGCAAATTTGATTGAAATCACTGCAATTTCAACCATCCAGATTCATGCAAAAGCTTATCAAACTCTAAGGGTTTCTCATATAATGAATTAACAAAATAGATAATGAGGGATAGTGTTACATAGTCATAAGTATTCATGTCTGAATGTATATCATAAAGTCTCTCCAGAAGGTACAGCTCCTGTTTTATAGATTTGCAAAACAGAGAACAAGAATTTGTAGGTAAAAAGGCAAATTTACTGTGAAGCTAGTGTATTTCCAAAAAGTTATATCCCTGCTACTTGTTTTTCGCATTAAGAAGTTTGGAAGCATGAAAATAAAGAACATATGTTGCTACATTAGCATGACTCCAGTGTTAAATTCACTTCAGTTTTTCATCATATAATGTTTATTACATAAAAAATGCTTATAAAACAAAAATCATAGCACTGACACAAAGAAGACCAGCTATTGAGGTATTTTAATAAATCTAGACAAAATACCAAATGTTAATTGTCAGACACTGACCTACTGATTATGTTTCTCATTCTTTTTAAAAAAGAAACATAATATAGCTGTAACTTCTAAAGTCTCCATAAATAATGTTGCTCTGAACAATCTTTTGAGGTTTTGTCAAGCAGAGAGAAAAGCTGAGTCACTCTAGGGTGAGTCTTATAGCAGAAGCACTGTTTGCAGGATCCTCTTAATCACATTCTTTTTCCCTCTATTTGGAAGATGCTTGCATATTATATGTTGGCAAAAGAAAAAGAAAAAGACAAAAAGCATTGGAAGGTGTACAGAGGTTACAATTAAAAAAAAAAAAGAAATGTTCACCTAAATAGGAGAGCTAAACACAACTGCAACTACTCTTGTACTTGATCTAATAGAAGTTAAAATAAGGTTAGGATGGACTGTGTACTATGTAAAAAACTGTTCATACTCACATGTTTGAGAGTCAGCAGTGTGGATGAAATGTAAATTATGATTTACAGTTTCTAGACAAGGACCCACATTTTGTATTTCTAGCACCACAGTTGGAGCTGAGATTGAGCTGTAGTGCACATTTTGGGTAGTAAGTCACTGTTCTTCCATTTTTACATAAATAAGACATTCTTACATTTAGGAACATTTAGAGAAAACAGGTGCTGTGCATAGTGATGCACACTTATAATCTAGGCTATCCAGTTAGCAGAAATAGGAAGATCCCTAAATTAAGATCAGATCTTTCTGAATTAATTAATCAACACATTAAGAACACTGGATACAAAGTGCCATTTGAAGCACTTGATAACTTGTTTTGCTTGCTATTTGCATATTTATATAATTTTGACCTATTTTAAGTATTCACTAGCTTATTTTTGGTCTTTAGCAACATGATCTTGCCATATATTCCAGGCTGGCCTAGAATTCCCCAGAAACCGACTAACCTCAAACTTAAAATGATCTTCCCACCTCTGCCTCCCAGTGCACTACTAAGCCTGATCACATTTTTACATATTTTAAGATTTTTTTTTTTTCTGAAGAGTTGTTATCACCAAGAACTAATTTGTGGAGAACTAGCTGACCCTTGTCTTCTATCATCATCTTTCCCTGAAAGGTGAAATCCTTGATAAAGAATGTCTACTCTTTCCTTCTTGCCACAGGAAGACTAAAGTGATACATAATCATGGTGCCATCTGTCTACAATTCCAGAACTTTGGAAGCAGAGGCAGGGGATCATTGCAAGTTCAAGGTCATCTTAGTCCATGTAGCAATTACTGATTCAGCCAGGACAACAGAGCAAGGCCCTGTCTCAAAAGAAACAAAACCTAAATGTAAAATACAGACTAAAAGAAAACCAGCAGGATAACAGCTGAAATCTAATGTAATAGACCTCTCCCATGCTGAGGAACCACCTCTCAAGCAAGTGTGCTTTCTCTGTGCCCTTTTGCAATGGGACCTAGTGACTCAGAGGTGGCTACCTCAGTTGTGGTTAGTTATTCCTAAGTCATTCAGCTATCTTTTTCATAATTTAAGTACTGTGGCATACTATAATGACTGAGAGAAAATATCAAATCTGGAATGCTTGAGTTAATAACATCTTAACAGCTTCCTGACTTTGAATAAGGTAATTTATAGCAGATTAGCTAATGCACAAAAACCTAAGCCAGTTCAGCATCATAGTCATGTCTCTGATAGGAGGTGTTTTGGTGACACAACAATTCTTAATGCTAAACAACCATATTAAGTTCAAAGTAAAGAAATATCTGCAGTTATAGCTGAAGATCCATTGCTGGCAACAAATTGGCCACACATGTCCTCAGAGAATCTAAGCAGACACCCTGTCACTTAGACAGCACTGGAGTTTGGTAGAAATAATTTATCAAACAAACACTTTGGAGTCAAGAGAATGAAATTCGATGTACTGAAAGAACATGACAAGTGCATGATATTTTTCACATTCAGAATTCTTATCTAATGAGAGGCAAATTATCATATCATTTGAATCCTTGTTTGTATCATACATGACAAACAGTATGTCCACATACAAATTCCAGAGGCATTTAAATGCCAATGAGTAGCACAGACACATCTCTTCTTTGTTAGTCTCTCACCAGAGAACATGGTAGCCCTTTCTGCCCTGTTTTCCAGCTTGACAATTATTCAAAGTCCTTTTTTTATAATCTCTAAACTGTGTAGAAAATTATGAGATCACTGAACAGAACTTCAAGTGAGTTTCAGAAATAACTAATTGGTTATAACTAGTATAGTCATAACTAATTGGCTAATCTTAAGAACAAAATGCCTTATGAAAAACACTGAGTGTGACAGCTGCAGTGTGTAAGTCTGAAATACAAAAACAGGCACACTCATGACCCAGAAACTCAACTGTTGCCTGTAGCTTTTGCTACCCCACCTTAGCTCTCAGAACAGGCCAAACTACCAGCCCCCACCCAGCTTCCCTTGAAGCCATGGATAAAAGACATATACACAGTTGTTCATTTTCAACTTGCCTTCTTGGTATAATTGCTGGGCATTATTAAACTCCAACTGCTAGCATGCCCTTATCAATATTCTTAGCTTCACACCTCCCACCTGTCCTAAACATTAATGCCCAGTTACATCTAGCCCCTGCTAAACATCTCTGAGCACTTGCCTGTAGGAGTAGCCACATTCTGCCTTTCCTCACAAGACCTCACATGGCTTTTCTTTCTCCAAATCCTGACAAACTCCCTTCTACTCCTTTACATCTGTCTCTTTTCCTCCAGGAACAAAGAATTCCCACCTATTCCTTCTGCTCAGCAATTGGCTCATGGCTTCTTTACTGACAGATCAAGAACTAATTGGAATGCAGGACCTTAGCATCAGAACCACCCCTACACTATATCTTCTGGGATTAACCTTGAAAACATTTGTTTAAATGCAAGCATTTCCATGTATATCATGGCAATCATGTAGCAAATGCTGCAAAGGAGTTGTAAAAGCTTCATAGGAAAAACAGCTTCATGTGTATTAGTATTGAGTCATAAAAACAAAGTATATTTTCATAGTATTATATGCTTTTCTGTAAAGGTATTCTATACATTTTCTACTTTGTGTGCAATAACACTTTCCTCATAGTGATGGTATAGCCATGAAATTTGTTAGAATCCTTTCCTTATTAGATGAACTTGCTCCTGATATATGAGGCAGAACTAAATAGATCCAGGAAACATTTCATGGGATTAATCATCTGACTCAATTTCAAGCTCTTCTGTTTATACAGCCCTTTACACAAGTTACTTAAGAGTGCTCTGTGTCATCTTTACTTAAAAGGAAAAACAATAGTCAGAAGATAACTACAACTGCAATGTTTGAACCTAGCATGCCATTAATTAGTTTGAGACATATACTTTTGGAGAATATAACCTTAGTACAATTTAACTAGTGGACATTGAACATTGACCTACTGGATGCTTTCAAATGCATTTAAATTAAAACTGATGCATAAATGAAAGAGAGATAACCAAGTCAATTAGTTTTTTTGAACTTCAGAAGTTCACTCCAGGAAGCCATGAACTGGGCTCTATCTGCTGACCTCAGGAATCTCTATACACAGATGTAGTGGTGTCTCAACTCAGAGATTCTAGAAGCTTAATAGAGTTAATTTTCTTAGGTTTATCAATTACAAATCCCTGTTTCATCAGCACCCGACAAGGCAGCTCAAATATTTCATTGGAGGCCCTTTAAGAAAATCAACATTATTAACCAAGTACCAAAAATAGCTTAGAATCCAGAGCAAACAAGAACTGTGGCACAGCACAGCTGTGATTTTCTCAAACTATTTCAGAGCCTTTCCAGAATCAATTATCCCTAGCAGTCTATTGAGTGTTGTGTTTATATTGAAAGGACAGGTTAAATTAATTAATTTTAAATAACTAGCAAAGTCTATTTCACCACTGTTATCTTTGTACTCTAATGCATTCCTGTGTTGTGTATGTCCCTAGCATCTCAGCAGGGAGAATGGATCACATATTGCGGGCATTTTCTCTTAAACTGATTTCCTTAGTGGATCACAATTCCAGGTCACTGTACTCCTGAGATTCCTTCAGCCTGTAAATGTTACAGAATGGTGCTGGTGGGGATGGTGTTCAGTTTCATAGATAGTCAAAATAGGGAAAATATTAAAATGATTTTTCTTTCCTTTGGGGAAAAATGTGTAATGATCTTGTTTGGTGTGGGTGATGTCCCATGTTTCCTTGAGGTCTAGGTCACTTTGGGCAGGGAATAGACCCATTCAATAGGATTTAGTGCCTGCAGGATCTCCCACTATACATACAAATAGATCATAAAAATTAAGCTGGGTTTTAAGCTGTTATAAGTGCTTCCTTAGAACTGGAAGAAATAAAAGGTGCTTGGTTACTAGGCAAAGCTATAACATAAAGGATGATTCCTGGAAGATGAAAAGAAACCAGAAAGACAAAGTAAGTTTGTACCAGAACTCAATTTCAGTAATTTGTACCAGGAAGAAGCAGTGACGAATGCTATTTCCATATTAGATAGAATCCTTTCTCTTCTTCTGTGCCAGGAAAACCAAGATTCAGACCATCAATGACATAAACACGTTCCTAAATAATGAAAAAGTGAATTTTAATACTCAAGTTATTGTCTACCTCTAAAGTTAATGTTGAAGGTGATTTTAATCTTTGTATGGTGCCAGTACTTCAGACAAGATCTAGGACTCAGAAGGTAAGTGTGGAAATGTCAGGTAGTTGAGTATTTATCAATTGATAAAACAGTCAGTTTGCAGAAAAATTCTTGAAGTGTATGCTACATTTTATTTTCTTCAGAAGTACTACATTAATTTGCATTAATAGATAAAAATTACCTACTCAATAGATCTGTATTAAACCCCAACATAATCCCCCAAACCAAGGAAGTTGAAATCAAGAGCTCAGTTACTGGGAGTACCGTTGTTATACTAGTAACAAAATAGTTGGGAACAAGAGAGTCTCCAGATTGGTGATAAAAATAATAAAATGATCCACATTTTTGGCAAATCAGGAACATTTTTAAAATCTCTTTGCATTTTTGTATTTCTTATTTGTTTTGTTGTTATAAGATACAAACAACATCTAAGCATCACAGCATAAATTGAATGTTCAATTATATCATGAACTTTAGTGAAAGACTGTAAATTAAAACTTCAGCTCCCAGGATGTGTAGTACTAGTTTCTTTTAAAAGGAATTTATATATATTACAACTAAGCAGATTATGTTTATATATTTACATGATACATGTATAAACTGTATATATGTATATAGCTTGTGTATATATATATAAACACATATATACATACATATACAACACACACACACACATATACACAAATACAATCATATATGTGAATCATTACAAAAGCCTTAAATTTGAAATAGACCAAGGAAGTAGGTAAGTGGGAGATTTGGAGGAAAAAGAGCGGAAGGGAAAATTATATAATTATAATCTCAAAAAAAAGGAAATAAGTACTTTAAGGAGATGTATTGATTTTTATATATATAATGTGTGTGTGTGTGTGTGTGTGTGTGTGTGTGTGTGTGTGTGTGTGTGTGTTTTCACATTCCCAAATGAGTTTATACGCTCTATATGCATAAGGCAGAAAGTTTTTGATCCTCTGGAAATGATGGAGCCACAGGCAGTTGTGAGCTGTTCTTTCCTGCTTAGCCATCTGTCCAGTCCCATCATGTTGACTTCTTTTCTTTTTCTTTAACTTATAATCTCTTGAAGCTGTTGTATCTGAATTACCACGTCGTCATCATCATCATCATCATCATTATCATCATCATCATAGCATTATGTACAGTACTACTATTCTGATGAGGCTTAGAAAAGCACTTGATGACCAGACTATGTTTGCAGTTTGAGTTAACACTATTATGGGAGGTTGAAGAATCATAGTAGTAACTGTGGGCTTAGCCACTCATGCCAAAGTTCCCAAAATAACAACTCTGAGACCGAATTATTTACAAATAATTGCCTAGGCCAAAGCTTTGTCTTGTTTTCCCTAGCTCAAAACTAAGTTATTCCATTTATTCTATTTTAATTCATGTCACATGGTTAGTTACTCACCTCAGATTCATGTGACCATCTTCTTCAGAGTTTGGGGCAAATCTCTTTCCTGAATTTGACTGTTGACAAATAGATAAAGAATTTAATAAATATGAGAAAGCACAGGGAATAGAGGGAAGAGATTGGCATGTCTACATCAAGATCATTTTATCTTAGAGTAGATTTGAGATCTTCCAAAAATAAGCTTGGAGAAAAGGGTCTGGAAACACAATGGCCATGTAGAGCTGGGTATGACTGGGTAATTGTTAGAACTCTTTGTCAACACTGGTGGCAAGGTTATGGGACTGTAAAAAGTGGAATCTGGATGTTACATGAAGTTGACCAAGGTGGGATACTTTATCCTGACCCCGGTTTCACCTCACTTTCTTTCTGCTTCCCAAATGTCATCCAGAGATAAGCAGGTACAAGCTCCCACATCAATGCCAACCCTAACTGTCATGCCTTCCTGCCATGAAATCTGTGGGCAAGGATAACTATTCTTCCCCTGAGCTACTTCCTGTCAGTTCATTACAAGGAAAGAAAACTAACTATAATAATGCATTTTTAAACTTCTGGGGAAGAATAAATCGAAGCAGTAATGCATTACAATTAAAAATATAAGATAAAAAGAGACATAATTGAAGGACAACAGTGGTATATTGAGGGAGTGCCAATGCAATTTAGGCATAATAAGACTGCGATCTAATTCAGAGCCAAGGTCCATGAGGAAGAAGTACTGATGGAGTACACAGCAATGAGAACTAGAGCTGGAATATGCGACCAAAACAATTTCAAAAACAAAGGAAATACAAGGTATACAATTGGAAAGCATGTTAAATTGTCTCTTCTCAGAGGAAAGAATTTCATATATAGATACACACACAGATGTACATCACACACACACACACACACACACACAAACAAAAATCCAGTTAGAACTAATAAATGTGATCACAAGCATTACAGTGTACAACATGCATTTAGAAACCAATTTCTCCACATCTTGATTAAAAAAAAAAAAGAAGAAGAACTGAAAGAAAATTTGAGAGTAATCTATTTAAATTAGGATTAACTAGAATAAAATATTTATGAAAAAATTAATTAAACTGCTAGAGATTTATGTGCTGAATATTACAAAACATAGAAAAAGTTAGAATAACAAAAAATGCATCTGTTGTGTTTGAAAATAAAATTACCCCATAAGATCACATGTTTCCACCTTGTGCTAATGTTTAGAAAATGTCCTTTAGGAGGTGGAACATGCAGAAGAAAGTTGATTGGTGAGGGTGGGTTTGGAGCTTTTGTTCACTGGCTCCAGATCTTATTCTTGCTGTGTCCTGATGGGGACAAAATGTGAATAGCCAATAGCCAGTCTCCCACTGCTGCTATAAATTTTGCTGTTGCCATGTCTTCCTTTCCATTATGTACTCTATCTTGCTGAAGCTGTAAACTAGAATACATCCATTCTCTCTTAAGTTGATGGCTATCTGTTGCGGTATTTTATTATGACATCAGAAAAGAAACTAAGGCAGCATCCCTTGCTTATTAACCAGGAAAAAATGAATGATGTTGCAATATGTTTATTGTGCAATCTGTGCATTTCCAAGTTCAAATATGGTGCACTGCCTATGAAACTCCTAATAATGTTTTGAACAGGAAATATGACCAACCAACAAAGTTTCAGACAGAACCATAATGGGACGCAAATAGAAACACTTGAAAAAGAACAAAGCTAAGCATCTCACAATCTTGATTTCAATGTCTTTTTTAATTGTGGTATATATCAAAAGTGCAACATATTTACAATGACAGACATAAGCATCAATGGTAAATTATCAAATCACATAGATATTGTTATTAGAAAACAAACAAACAAACAAAAAACCCAGCCTTCCTACACAAAGAAAGCAAGCAGGATAGGCCCAGCCTAAAGAGAAGAGAGATAGAGTTTGAACACTGTGAATTTCAGAAGAAGTGAATATCCAAAATGAATAAGGAATCTCCTCAATTTAGTAGCAAAACCAAGGAACCAACCAATCAGCCAAACAACAGTAAAAAGGAAATGGACAAAGAACTTAATCATTTCTCCAAGAAAGATTCACAAATTGCCACAAGTGTGTAGAGTGATGATCGTTATCACTCACTATAAGAGAAATACAAATTAAATCCCAGTGTGGTATCACTTTATAAAGGGATATACTGGTAGTCACTATTTTAAATAAACAAAAGAAAAATGTGCTGAAGAGGTGTCTCAGCAGTTAAGACCACTTGCTGTTCTTACTGAGGATCTGTGTTCAAATACCAACAATATATCAGGAAGCTTCTAATTGCTTGTAACTCCAGTTCCAGTATATCTGATATCCCCATCTGGACTCTATCGGCACCTGAACCCATGTGTGCACATACACATATACATAAATAAAACAATAAAAAATAAATATTAAAACAGAAAAAATCACTGTTCACAAGGTTAGGGGAAAAATAGAAAGCTTGTAAATAGTTGGGGGATGTAATATGTTATATCTACTCTGGAAAATAATATGGAATTTACTGACACAAAAAAAATGGAAAAGTATAACTCAATATGATCTCACAGTGTTTTTCTAGGACATGTAGCCCAAAATTTCAATCAGAATTTGAAGGGAACTTGTCATACTTCTGTTCACTGTAGCATTATTCAAGATACCCAATAGACAGAAGCAAATATCGATTGATGGATGAAGGGAGAAAGAAAACCTAACATGCACAATGAAGTATTACTTAACCACAAAAGAAAGAGAGTCCTACAATTTTTAAAAACTTAGATAACCCCTGAAAACATAATTCTTCATGAAATAAAATATTCACAAAAGTACAAATGGTGCATGATTACATTTATACACGTTAATGAAAGCAATCATAAATTAGATAATGAAATGGTGATTGCCTGGTACCAAAGGTAAGGAGAAATAGAAAAGTTGTCAACCATGGATTATAAACTTTTAGAATATAAGACAAAAACACCTCATGATTGGGTATATGCACAGTCAGTAAAGTTCTTATCTTGAAGCATGAAGACCTGATCCAAAGAACTCTGAGAAAAGCTGGGAATGAAGCCATATGCTTGAGATCACAGCCCTACAGAGTTAGAGACAGGCTCGCTAGCCAGCCAGCCTTGTCTAATAAGTGATGCCCTAGTCCTAGTGAGAACCTAAAAAGAAAAGACAACACACAAGGTTGTACATTCACACAGACCCATCCCTGTATACAGCTGGACAAACACACGCACACACACACATACACACACAAACACACACATACACACATCCCATGGGGGCTTGGGTTGATGGGACTTCCAGAGATCTGCTGCTCCTAGTTAGTAATACTCTTAAGTAAGCACACTTAAAGGATTGAAGAGAGTAAGTCTTATGTTCTATGACTTTCAATAAAATGAAAATGTTGTCATTAATTAGTACTATAGTACTGGTTTTAATGCTGTATTAACAACTGTGTGTTCTTTGTATCTCAGCACTCTAAATTCTATGAGTCCTATCACATATTTAAAGAAAATGTATTCTAAGGACAGTATCACAGTGGCTCTGACATTCTTTGCAGATAGACTGTGGTGTTTGTTGATATTTCTCTCCCTTTACATGTTTAGGTATTTAGACTCAGCAACAGTTCAGGCCATTTTTATTCTATGACAGAGTCTGGAAACTAAGGCTTTACTGAGATAAACTAAATACTTAAGCCCACAGAGTGGTATATATAACTGTTGTGTTTGAGGATCTCTCAGTTAAGAACAATAAACATTAAAGTCTAACCCTTACGTATGGGTTGCTATTGAATAAAATTCAGAACATATTTCATTCTAGAATAAAGAATACAATTAGTACCAATAACAGATCTCCTTTGAGTAAACAAAAAAGTTTTATCAGTATTAAAAATACACTTATAAACAGAGAGTTTTCCACCTATGTGTGCCAACTTTGGGATATGCAATTTAAGCATGCTTCAATAAGAATAACCCTATGGAGTTGGATATATGGCTCAGTAGTTAAGAGCTCTTAGTCTTCTAGTAAAGGATTTGAGTTTAGTTCCCAGCACCGATGTTGAGCAGTTCACCACTGCCTGTATCTATAATTTCAGGGGGTTTGATATCTTCTTCTGGCTTCCCAAACCACATATAAACATGTGTGTTCATGTACAGATATACACAGAGAGAAGTAAAATAAATCTTTAAAAGTAAACATTATAAAGAATTCTGTTGGAATTTTGATGGGGATTGCATTGAATCGGTAGATTGTTTTTGGCAAGATAGCCATTTTTACTATATTAATCCTGCAAATCCACAAGCATGGAAGATCTTTCCATCTTTTGAGGTCTTCTTTGATGTCTTTCTTCAGAGACTTGAAGTTCTTGTCATAGAGATCTTTCATTTGCTTTGTTAGAGTCACACCAACATACTTTATATTGTTTGTGACTATTGTGAAGGGTATCTTTTCCTTAATTTCTTTCTCAGCCTGTTTATCCTTTGAGTGTAGGAAGGCTACTGATCTGTTTATGTTAATTTTATATCTACCCAGTTTGCTGAAGTTGTTTATCAGCTATAGAAGTTCTCTGGTGAAGTTTTTCGGGTCATTTAAGTATACTCTGATATCATCTGCAAATAGTGATATTTTGACTTCTTCCTTTCCAATTTGTATCCCTTTCAACTACTTTTGTTGTCTAATTACTCTAGCTAGAACTTCCAGTATTATATTGAATAGATAGTATGAGAGAGGGCAGCCTTGTCTATTCCGTGATTTTAGTGGGATTGCTTCAAGTTTCTATTCATTTACTTTGATGTTGGCTACTGGTTTGTTGTATATTGCTTTTACTGTGCTTAGGTATGAGCCTTGAATTCCAGATCTTTCCAAGACTTTTATCATGAAGGGATCTTGAATTTTGTCATATGCTTTTTCAGCATCTAATGAAATGATCATGTGGTTTTTTTTCTTTGAGTTTGTTTATATAGTGGATTACATTGATGGATTTCCTTGTATTGAACCAACCCTGCATCCCTGGGATGAAGCCTACTTGATCATGGTTAATGATCATTTTGATGTGTTCTTGAATTCAGTGTGAGAGAATTTTATTGAGTATTTTTGCATCAATATTCATAATGTAAAATGGTCTAAAGTTCTTTTTCTTTCTTGGGTCTTTGTGAGGTTTTGGTATCAGTGTAAATGTGGCTTCATAGAATGAATTGTGTCATGTTCCTTTTGTTTCTATTTGTGAAATAGTTTAAAGTGTATTGATATTGGGTCTTCTTTGATGGTCTGATAGAATTCTGCATTAAACCCATCTGGTCCTGGTCATTTTTTTTGTTTGGGAGACTTTTAATGAATGCTTCTATTTCTTTAGGGGTTATGGGAGTGTTTAGATGGCTTATCTGATCCTGACTTAACTTTGGTATTTGGTATGTTCTGTAAGGCAAAGGACACTGTCAATAGGACAAAACAGCAACCAACAGATTGGGAAAAGATCTTTATCAATCCTACATCCTATAGTAGGCTAATAGCCAGTACATACAAAGAACTCAAGAAGTTAGACCACAGAGAACTAAATAACCCTATTAAAAATGGGGAACAGAGCTAAACAGAGAATTCTCAACTGAGGAAACTCGAAGGGCTGAGAAACACCTAAAGAAATGTTCAACATTCTTAGCCATCAGGGAAATTCAAATCAAAACAACCACGAGATTCCACCTCACACCAGTCAGAATGGCTAAGTTCAAAAACTCAGGTAACAGCAGAAGCTGGTGAGTATGTGGAGAAAGAGGAACACTCCTCCATTGCTGGTGGGATTGCAAGCTGGTACAACTACTTTCAAAATTAGTTTGGCAGATCCTCAGAAATTGGACATAGTACTACCTGAGGACCCAGCTATTCCACTTCTGGGCAGAAGATGTTCCAACATGGAATAAGGACACATTCTCCACTATTGTGGGACCATGAAAAGCAGCCTGGTTTCTGGATGAGCTAAGGTTTAAAACCCCAATGGACCCAGTAGAAAATAACGCTATAAGGGACAGCAGAAGTTTGGCCATGCTCCTGGAAACCAGGTTTCTGACACGAGGCCACAGCTCCCCATAGGTCTGTGACTATAGGTCACATAGCCTCAAGACCCTCCACAAGAAGAGGTGTGGTCACATAGCCTCAAGGCATCCCCATGTTAATGAGACACCTAGAAGCTTAGCCACTCCCCTTCTTAGTCACTATTTCAAATTCACCCCTCCCTGAGGTCACAGGGGTACAGATTCACTCATGCCTCTCTCTGCCATGACAATAAATGTCCTGAAACCATGGATTGACTGTTCCTCTTCATTGCAATCCTCTGTGTAGAACAATGGAACAGGCCTTCATCTAAAGAGCTGCATCTGGTCTCCCACAGAAGACCTCCCAGGGCTCCCAGGCACAACCACCCACCAAACCAAACTAAATGAGCTAGCCAGTGACAAGCCACAGACTCTGGTTCCCTTCAGGACCCAGCCAGGCTCCTCCTTACCTTTCCCCTTCTTCCTGGGCTAGACCCAAGCCCATGGACCCTCACTTTGTTCTCAGCTCTTTCACGGGATCCAGAGGCACCTGGGATGCCCAAGAGCATGGGAACCAAACAGAGCCAGCTTCTGGAGGTCCCCAGGACTCCAGGCTGTGCTCTTCCACCCCCAGGACGTGTTTTCTTATGGCAACTCACAGCCTGACACCCACCCGGTGGTGCCATGGTGTGAGCACATTCAAACTGCTGGAATCCCACCTCTCCTGGAGGCACAAGCCTGGGACAGAAGACAGGAACTTCAGCACACCTGCCAGTTAACCCATCACACTGTGTTCATAGCACCCATATTTATAATAGCCAGAAGCTGGAAACAACCCAGATGTCCCTCAACAGAGGAATGGATACAGAAAATGCAGTACATTATACAATGGAATACTACTCAGCTATTAAAAACAATGACTTCATGAAATCCACAGGCAAATGGATGGAACTTGAAAATATCATCCTGAATGAAGTTACTCAGTCTCAAAAGAACAAACACAGTGTGTACTCACTGATAAGTGGATATTAGCCCAAAAGTTTGGAATACCCAAGATTCAATTCACAGACAATATGAAGCCTAAGAAGTAGGAGCATCAAAATGTGAATGCTTCAGTGCTTCTTAGAAGGATGAACAGAATACTCACAGGAGGAAATATGGAGACAAAGTGTGGAGCAGAGACTGAAGGAAAGACCATCCAGAGTCTGCCTCACCTGGAGATACATCCTATATACAGCCACCAAACCCGGACATTATTTTTGAGGCTGGAAAGTGCTGCTGGAAGCATGATAAGCTATCTCGTGAGAGGCTCAGGCAGAGCTTGACAAATGCAGAGGTGAATGCTCACAGCCAACCATTGGACTGAGTGTGGGGTCCTAGATGGAGGAGTTAGAGAAGGGAATGAAGGAGATGAGGGGGTTTGCTGCCTCATAGAGGGAGCAACAGTGACAACTGGCCAGATCCCCCAGAGCTCCTGGCAACTGTACCATCAACCAAAGAATACACATAGAGGGACGAATGGTGCTGGCCACATATGTGGCAGAGGAGGGCCTTGTTGGCCATCAGTGAGAGGAGCGGCCCTTTAGCCTGAGGGTGTCCTAAGCCCCAGTGTAGGGGATTGCCAGGGAGGGAAGATAGGAGTGAGTGGGTGGGTGGGGGACCACTGTCAGAGAGACAGGGGAGTGGGGGATGAGATAGGGGGTTTCCAAAGGGGAGACCTGGAAAGGGGAGACATTTGAAATGTAAATAAAGTAAATACACTATTTTTTAAAAAGTAAGTATTATAAGGCCTTATTGTGAATGTTATAATCAACACAGATGTTAAATAATGTGTCAGTATCAATGGACATCTAGTCTTTATTATGTGTATATTTCAGTAAGATGCAATAATTCTACCATGTATATACAAATGTGGATGTTAGATAGCACAACCCCCCCCAAAATTAATCCTTTTTAACATGAATATGTTGTTTGTTATGTAACAGAATATTTGTTAAAATATCAATCAATATTATGAATTCAAAAAATATTTCTTTCAAGTGTCTATTTTATTCAAAATTAGCCTATTGGACTACTATATCAAGAAACTCATTCATGCACTAACTTATACAGCAATTTATTGTTTATTTTATTCCAGGTAAAAACTGAATTGCTTAGAAACTGAGCAATGTCAGCAATAAAGGCTTCTAGGAAATTAGACTTTAATGAGCTAAGAGTAGAATCAACACATGCTTACTCTGATGGTCAAGATTTATTGTCAACTTGATAGAACCACTAAAATACAAGTCTTCAGTAATGCCAGGGAGAGATTACCTATTGTTTGAGGGGTGAAGCTCTGCTTTTTTTTTTTCTGAGACAAATTTGAAGCAAGCTTTAATTACACACTACTCAGAAGCTCTACTTTCATTATGGGTGGCACCATTCTATGGGACAATGTCCTAGACTGAATAAAACTGAGGAAGTGAGCTAAATGTCAGCATTCTTTGTTCTCTGCTTCCTTACTGTGGATGGATGCAATGTGACATGTTGTCTCATGTTCCTGCTACAATGATTTCTCCTCCATCATGGACAGTATCATCACACTATCCACCAAACAAAATCTTTCATTCTTTTAATTGCTTTCATTGGAATATTTTGTTCTAGCAACAGGGAAAGAAACTAAGGCACATTTTCAAAAGTGTCACAAATAGTAGAGAACATAGTGGTAAAAAGTTAGGCAAGGGCCTAAGCCTGTGCTGAGCAGTGAGGGAATAATGACCAAATATCTTCAACAGGGTAACTTTCTGTGCTTCAGAAAGTTTTGCTTTGCTACAATTACAAAAACCTGAAGTATAATAAATGTAAGGGAACTAGGATTTATTTAGTTTCACATGTTTAGGAGGTTCAGTCTGTTACTCATTAGCTCTGTGCTTCTGAATTTATGGGCAATTGGAACATCATGGTAATGGAAACATGTAGCCAGCAATTTTATCACTTCACAGCAGTCAGGAAGTAGAGAAAAAAGACTGAACACCTTGAGATGAGACTTAGTCTCCAAGGAAATGCCTTCAATTAGTGCTACCCTCCCAACTTTGGAAAATCTCTTAATACAGCCTTACTAGTTGCATTTAACATTTATCACACAAGCCTACCAGTCACTGCTCCACTGGGCCATACTGGTGATATTGGAGAAGAAAGTAAAAATGTTAGCTTTGTAAATCTAGCAGGAAAGCTCAAAATAGATGTGTCCAGCACACAAATAACCTGGCATAAAACATTATCTATGGTCTACTTACAATGTGATCAGTCACTAAAATGTGTTTCTCTAGTCTAAGTAAAATGTTTTAACTTTAAATAAAGAATCTTCCTTTTCCCTAACACTCTTTAACTCATCTCTTCTGCTTATGAAATACATAATTGTTATGAACTATAGTCACTTTGTGTTATAGAACCTTATAAAATATCTATCCTATATAATAAAATATAAAATATATCATGTACATTTTGGTATGTAATATTCAATCTCTTGTATTCTTACCCTTTTCTTCCCCTTCCAGTTTCTATAATTATTATTATATTTCTCTACTATGAAGCCAATTTGGTTATATTTCAAATATGAATGAGAACAGGCAGTATTATGATTCTATTTCACTTACTTCACTTATCATACTTTCTTTCTGCTTTATTTGTGTGAAATAATATACTTTATCATACCATGGAGCTATCAACATATTTTACATTAGTGATATAATTTTAGAATATATACAACTTATTTTTTTAAAATGTAATGTTGACAAGTGATTACTAAGAAGTGGTATAAAAGGAATTTATTTAAGGAGGAAAAATGAGAAGAGACAACAAGTAAGAAACTGGTATATTATTAACAGACCAAATAGATCTCACTTAAAAAAATATGGATGAAAATTTTAGTTGATACTCTGCAATTGCTACCAATATCTGCTTTCTGCTATGGTGATTTTATGTGACTTTGTACAGACATCAAGCAGAAGGCTTGATAGTGACTTGCTGAGACATGGCTGGTCTATATCCAGTCATGTCTTAGTTACTGTTCTACTTCTGTGAAGAGATCCATGACCAAGACAACTCTTATAAAAGAAAGCATTTAGGTGGGGATTCGCTTAGCATTTAAAAGAGCTAATCTAAGGTCATCAGGGTATAAAGCAGGCAGACATGGCACTAGAACAGTAGCTGAGAATGTTACCTTGTGTTCTGAAGGTAGCACACAGAAAGAGAGAGACTTTTGAAACCTCAAAGCATACTCCCAGCTGGCAGATCCCACTCCAAGGCCACATTCTCTAATCCCTCAAAAAAGGTCTACTCCATGGTGACTAAGCATTCAAATACACGAGGCTATAAGGGGGTATTCTCATTCAATCCACTACAAGTCAGTTGCATAATTTTATACATATGTCCACACAAATCTGTGATAGGCATCGGAACCAACAATTATATTACAAAGTTCCAAGAGACAATTGCATTAGAACAATTGACTACTAGCATTCAAATGTGTGTCTCCAAACTGATGAGTGAGAAGAAAAAACTGGAGCAGGAAATTTCTTCTTACATGGAACATTTGCATCATCTGCTTCAAATAAAATTAAAATATAGTGTAGGAAAGAAGATGTTGAATGAGAGATTTCTTGAGGTATTATTCACCTGTTGTTTTTCCTCTGTCAATTCTTCATTCATAGAATGTCATTTAAAAAAGCTCACAAGCTAGATCACTCATATTCAGCCATGATCTTTAGTACATGATTTTACTTAATATATATATTATTTTTACTGCAATAGATCTGGCATAACCTTAATCCTTGGCTCTGGCAAAAGATGCTTCCACTTATGATTCATGCAATCAAAGGCAAAGGAGTCCATAGCATCAGTTCCTACAGAGAAGGCACAAAGAAAGGGCTCATATGTTTGACCATTATCTTTTGTGTGTAACTTTGCTACTTTGCTTAAGCTCCAAGAATGGGCTCTGCTACCTGTGCTCACCCAACTTCCCTTGAATCCAGGAACAAAAGAGAAAGACACGCAGTTGATCAATTTCAATTTGCTTTTGACACAATTGTTGGGCACTACTTATCTCCTACCCATAAAAATGTGCCCCTATTAATATTCTTAGTTCTGCACCTATCAATCTGCTCTAAACTTTAGTTGATCACTTGCTTCTAGTCCCTAATAAACACCCCCAACCACCCACCTAGAGGAGCAGCCTGTATGGCTACTCTGAGATCTCACGTAGCTGATCATCGTTTCTCCATCAGAAACATGACAAACTTTCCTCTCCTTGTGTCTGTCTCTTACCTCCAGGGATGTTGGAGGTCTCACCTATCCCTTCCACCTAGCCATTGGCCCATGAATTCTTTAGGGAAAGATCAAGAACCAATTGGAGAACAGGACCTTAGCATCAGAGCCACACCTACAACTACCACTCATATTGCGTCCACATTTCTGCTTAATTCAATTGACTGTTGAAAGTGATATAATTCTACTGGGTACAACAATATGATATGGTTACTTAAAATTAAGTTATATCTATCAGAATTACACCAGACTTCTCAACAGATACTATGAAAGCTAGAAGATCCTGGGCAGAACTCATACAGACCTTAAGAGAACACAACTGCCAGCCCAGGCTGCTATATCCAGCAAAACTCTCAATTAACATAGATGGTGAAACCAAAATATTCCATGACAAAACCAAATGTACACAATATGTTTCCACAAACCCAGCCTTACAAAGGATAATAGATGGTAAACATCAACACAAGGAGGGAAATTACACCCTAGAAAAAGCAAGAAAGTAATCTTTCAACAAACTCAAAAGAAGATAGCCACACAAACCTGAAAGTAACATCAAAAATAACAGGAACCAACAATCACTATTTCTTAAAATCTCTTAACATCAATGGACTCAATTCCCCAATAAAAATACATAGACTGACAGATTGGATCCATAAAGAGGACCCAGCATTTTGCTGTATTCAGGAAACACACCTCTGTGATAAAGACAAACACTACCTCAGAGTAAAGGGCTGGAAAACAACTTTCCAGGCAAATGGTCCCAAGAAACAGGCTGGAGTACCCATTCTAATATCGGATAAAATGGACTTTCACCCAAAAGTCATCAAAAAAGATAAGAAAGGATACTTCATACTCATCAAAGGAAAAATCTACCAAGAAGAACTCTGAATTCTGAACATCTATGCTCCAAATGCAAGGGCACCCACATTCATAAAAGAAACTTACTAAAGCTCAAAGCACATATTGTGCCTCACACAATAATAGTAGGAGATTTCAACACCCCATTATCATCAATGGACAGATCTTGGAATCACAAACTAAACAAAGACACAGTGAAACTGACAGATGTTATGAACCAAATAGATATAACAGATAACTATAGAATATTTTATCCTAAATCAAAACAATATACCTTCTTCTCAGCACCTCATGGTACCTTCTCCAAAATTGACCATATAATCAGTCACAAAACAAACCTCCACAGATACAAGAAGATTGAAATAATCCCATGCCTCCTATCAGATCACTACGGTTTAAGGCTGGTCTTCCATGGCAAAAATAACAACAGAAAGCCCACAGACACATGGAAGCTGAACAATGCTCCACTCAATGATAACTTGGTCAAAGAAGAACTAAAGAAAGAAATTAAAGACTTCCTAGAATTTAATGAAAATGAAAGTACAACATACCCAAACTTATTGGACACAATGAAAGCAGTGTTAAGAGGAAACCTCATAGCTTTGAGTGCCTCCAAAAAAGAAACTGGAGAGAGCATATACTAGCAGCTTAACAGCACACCTGAAAGTTCTGGAACAAAAAGAAGCTAATGCACCCAAAGGGAGTAGAAGGCAGGAAATAATCAAACTCAGGGCTGAAATCAACCAAGTAGAAACAAAAAGAACTATACGAAGAATCAACAAAACCAGGAGTTGGTTCTTTGAGAAAATCAACAAGATAGATAAAACCTTTGCCAGACTAACCAGAGGGCACAGAGACAGCATCCAAATTAACAAAATTAGAAATGAAAAGGGAGACATAACAACAGATTCTGAGGATATTCAAAAAATCATTAGATCCTACTACAAAAATCTATACTCAACAAAACTGCAAAATCTGAATGAAATAGACAATTTTGTAGACAGATATCAAATACCAAAGTTAAGTCAGGATCAGATAAACCATCTAAACAGTCCCATAATGCCTAAAGAAATAGAAGCAGTCATTAAAAGTCATCCGACAAAAAATCCCAGGACCAGATGGGTTCACTGCAGAATTCTATTAGACCATCAAAGAAGACCTAATACCAATACTCTTCAATCTATTCCACAAAATAGAAACAGAAGAAACACTACCCAATTCCTTCCATGAGGCCACAATTACACTGATACCAAAACCTCACAAAGACCCAACAAAGAAAGAAAACTTCAGATCAATTTCCCTTATGAATATTGATGCAAAAATACTCAATAAAATTCTCGCAAACCGAATCCAAGAACACATCAAAATGATCATTCATCATGATCAAGTAGGCTTCATCCCAGGGGTGCAAGGATGGTTCAATACCTGGAAATCCATCAATGTAATCCACTACATAAACGAACTCAAAGAAAAAAACCACATGGTCATTTCATTAGATGCTGAAAAAGCAATTGACAAATTCAGCATTCCTTCATGATAAAAGCCTTGGAAAGATCAGTAATTCAAGGTTCATACCTAAACATAGTAAAAGCAATATACAGCAAACCAGTAGCCAACATCAAACTAAATGGGGAGAAACGCGAAGCAATCCCACTAAAATCAAGACTAGACAAGGCTGCCCTCTCTCTCCCTATCTATTCAGTATAGTAATTGTAGTTCTAGATAGAGCAATTAGACAACAAAAGGAGGTCAAGGGATACAAATTGGAAAGGAAGAAATCAAAATATCACTATTTGCAGATGATATGATCGTATACTTAAGTGACCTGAAAAACTCCACCAGAGAACTGCTGCCGCTGATAAACAACTTCAGCAAAGTGGCCGGATATAAAATCAACTCAAAAATATCAGTAGCCTTCCTATACTCAAGGATAAACAGGCTGAGAAAAAAATTAAGGAAATGACACTCTTCACAGTAGTCACAAACAATATATAGTATCTTGGTGTGACTCTAACCGAGCAAGTGAAAAATCTGTATTACAAGAACTTCAACTCTTTGAAGAAAGAAATCAAAGAAAACCTCAGGAGGTGGAAAGATCTGCCATGCTCATGGATTGGCAGGATTAATATAGTAAAAATGGCCATCCTGCCAAAAGTAATCTACAAATTCAATGCAATCCCCATCAAAATTCCAACTCAATTCTTCATAGACTTAGAAAGAGCAATTCTCAAATTCATTTGGAACAACAAAAAAGCCAGGATAGCAAAAGCTATTCTCAACAACAGATGAACTTCTGGGGGAATCAGCATTCCTGAGCTCAAGCTGTACTACAGAGCAGTAGTGATAAAAACTGCATGGTCTTGGTACAGTGACAGGCAGGTAGATCAATGGAATAGAATTGAAGATCCAGAAATGAACTCACACACCTACGGTCTCTTGACATTTGACAAAGGAGCTAAAACCACCCAGTGGAAAAAGGGCAGCATTTTCAACAAATGGTGCTGGTTCAACTGGCGGTCTACATGTAGAAGAATGAGAATTGATCCATTCCTATCTCCCTGTACAAAGCTCAA
>CM052708.1:100528066-100564195 GCA_028551405.1 Uromys caudimaculatus
TTCTTCCCTTCTCTCTCCTCGCTGCTACCTTGTCCCCCCAAATAAAACCCCCACGTGGAACTGTTTGGCTTGGTGTGGTTTTGGAACGTGCCGCCATCTCCACCGCAGCACATACCGGACTCGTACCAGCAAATTATTTATACAACATACTTCTCTACTCAAAGCTTGCTGTTAAGGCCAGCAAGACCAAGAGAGGAAGGAGGATTCTATGGAAGATTGTACAAAGGCCCTACAGCTTGTCATAGTCAAACCCACTGCTTGCTCTGGATTCTCCAGATGCCTTGGTCTCTGGCCACTGATGAGAGTAATGGGAGGAGAAGCAGGCAGCAGGTGTCCTCCACATAGCCAAACAATCAGGGTGACTGTGGTTCTCTCCATTTGTTCTCACTACTGTCTTTCTTTCCAAACTATATAAGGGAAGAGATAAATCTACACATGAACAACCCTGGGCTTGAACTTATGATTCTCCACATGCTGTTTTTCACTCAGAGCTTTCTTCCTGAGACAAAACTATCTACAGATAGAATGGAAAGCACAATTTTGCTGGGGAAATTCATTAAGCCTTTAGTCTCTTCAGACCAAAGGACTTAGTAACTAATATTTAGGTTTCATCTGTTACCTGCTTCCTTATTATGGAAATGATAATTTTTTAGTTCCAGCAACAGTACACTTAGAGGAATCCCTTCTTTCAGGGACTGGAGAGATGGTTCATCAGTTAAGAACACTGACTGTTCTGGAGATACTGAGTTCAATTCATAGAAACCACATGGTGACTCAAAACCATCTGTAATGGGATCCAATGCTGAAGACAGCTATAGTGTGCTCATATACATAAAAAGTAAAGACATCTTTAAAAAACAAAACAAACAAAAACCTAATCCATTCTTTCAAATGGGAAAAACAAGTCTTATATCTTCCCCCAAACCCTACTGGACATAGGCACACACTGACAGTGGTGTCTGTTATTTTGGCTTTGGGATATCAAATCCTTTCCTAGATTTCTTGATATGAAACAATGGGGCACACAGTCAAATAAAACAAAGAAACAAAAAACATAAACGCCACCTGATTAAATGAAAAAGTTGTAGGTAGAACACATATGTGTTTAAAATCATTGATATTGTTGGTCTATTTGGATTGTTATACCCCAAATACCATAAACTGAGTCATTTATGAGTGACACACATTTATTTCTCATAGTGTCAGATTAAATGACCAACAGTTAATTTATATTGTACTGGATCTTTACTCACATCGTGCCTTCAGACCTTCATGTTGCATAAGAAACAGGGAGCTCTTCAGACCCTGACTGTGAGGTAACATTTGCATTTTAAAGGTGTGTAAATATCCCAGCCATAATACACCAATTTTTAGCATACTCAAAAGGTTTGTTGTATTTCTTGGTAGCAGATGTTACGACACTGAGAGCAACTTTGTTAGCTTAACACTTCTCAGGTTGCCTTTGGCAAAATGTTCTTCTATTGCTGGGACAAAGTGCTTGACATGAACATTAAAAAAGAAAGATTCTTCTTACTCAGGATTTCAGAGATTCACTGCATGGTCAACTCTCTTGCTTTGAGATCTTTGGTGAGCAAGTCATCATGGCCGGGAACACGTGATAGGATTATGCTGTTCCCCTCATTAAAGCCAGAATCCAAAGGACTCTATATTTACACACCATGATTTCATTTCTTTCCCTGGATTCCATCTCATTTTCAAATTAGTATTGTTATTATTTTAATTTTTTGAATATATATATATATATATATATATATATATATATATATATATATATATATATATATATATTGATAATATTTGGCCCTTTCCCCCAGAGCCTTCAAAATTCTCTTCCCCTTCCTACATGCCCAAATTTAAGTTCTTTCTGGAAAGACAAACAAAAACCCAATAAAATAACAAAAACAGGAAGTGACATAAAACAAATCCCCAAAGGAAAACAAAACAAAACTGACATCCACCTCTTAAAGGCATAGCTAACTGCATAGCATCTCAGATTGTGACAAATTTTTGTGGTTGTCATTTTCTATCTAGGTTATATCGAGTCACCTCAAATATTATTTTTACTTCATGCCTCTGACGTTTCCTAAACCCTTTGAGATAAACAGTTATTTGGATTCTATTTCTAGGTTTCCTTTCAGAGCATATTTGAAGGATGTTGCCTCATATACATTCCAGGACTATTTATAAAATTCCTGTGAGCCTGTGGCTCTCCAGAACCCTCTTCTCTGCTTGTTTCTAAGACTTGAGAAACAGAAATTTGGTTTGAAACTCTGCATTCAACTGACTGCTATTCTCCACTGTGTTTCGCCAGTAGACAACACTAAAAACATCAGTGAAACAGGACAGTAGAGGACAGGGTATTTACTCTTGCTGCCTTAGTGCTTCTAGTGGTGGGGTTGGGGCTGGCTCCACTCATTACCTACAGCATCAGGAGCCCTGCTACTAGATCTCCTGCAGAGTCAGGTATAACAGAGTTTTGGTCCTTCAGCTTCCTAATTTCATAATGATACCATAAAATCTCCCTTTCCCATAGTTGATAACTTCCAGGTGTCCCAAACCCATCAATGATTTCTTGATTTTCTACTCATATTTCCTATAGGCAGAAAAGCAGAATCTTGCTATGTGAGTCTATTTGAATAAAATTCCAATTTCCTATGGAACTGGAATAATACAACAATTTGCTAAGCAGATTTCCCAGCCCAAGTACAAAAAACTGCAGAAAATACCAAGAAAACCTGGCCTTTGTAAGACTGTATTCTAACATGGAAACTAACAATCAAAGTACAGAGGGATTCTATGGTGCTAGGTACTAGATAACATTTAAATGTAACCTTGTTAATGATCCTACTAAGTGACATGAAGGGTCACATGTGTAAGGACTGAGGCAGGACTGTGACCAGGCTATTAGTTTTCTTTGCTAGTTCATTTAAGATGAGGTCCTTTGTTTCCTAGACAGATCTTGAGTTCCAAAACCTCCAGTATCAGCCTTCTATCACCATAGCTACAGTCACTGTAGTGACTACTGGACCTCCATTGTAATGTAGTAATCTGTGAAAAAGAGTCATAACATTTGAATAAAAAATTTGGAATTTGACATTTCTGTGTTACAGGAAATATCCCAGATTTAGAATAATCAACAGTACATGTTTTCTTCTCATATGGAGATCATAGCACTCTCTCTCTCTCTCTCTCTCTCTCTCTCTCTCTCTCTCTCTCTCTCTCACACACACACACACACACACACACACACAGACACACACACACAGACACACACACACACATCCACACACACAGAGTAATGTATGTGCACACATGAGCACACTTGGTATAGGGTAGGTGAAGTTTAGGTCATGGTTCTAGGAATGAGATCATCAGAACAGTGAAAAAGAAAGGTCTTAATGGGAAACAAGAATGAAAAGATGTGACTTGAAAACCAAAAACTGGTTACAGAGTAAAGGAAGGTGACTAGTAACTGAGGGGAGAGGGTCTAAGGAGTGTAGCTGCTGTGGGTAAATAATAAAGTCCACGTATATATGAGAATTTTATAATGAGCCACTTACAGTGTTTCATGACTCCAATCCCAGCTCTTTGGAATCAGAGGCAGGTAGATTGCTATGAGTTGTAAGACTAACCTCATCTACATAATGAGTTTCAGACCATCCAGGCTGATGTACTGAAACTATGTCTCAAGAAAATAAATGAACAAGCAAGCAAGTAAACAAGTAAGCAAGTAAGCAAACAGGCAAGTACATAAAACCTCTAGGGGACCAAGAGATGGAACAGCACTTAGGAGAAGTTACTGCTCTTCAGAGGACCCTGATTAGATTTCCAGCACCCACATAGTAGTTCAAAGCTACATTGAAACATTCAATGCAAGTTTATAACCTATGACTTTTAGTGTTCTTTTTAAAACAAGTTTGCATTCTCTACTTATTCACATAGTTAATAAAATATCACTAGAGAAGACAAAAAGAAGGATATCACACATGAACTGATAGACATTTTATCTGGACCATGTTTTTCTGACAAGTACAGCAAAGAAAAATACTGTGGAAATGCAGTTAGTTCTGATTTCTTAAAGAAAAAGATAGCAAAGGAAGCTAGATGCACAGCATTAAAACACAGACATTCCAAGAAAGATCTGAGTTCCTCAGAAAGAAAGATGTAGAATATGTACATTTATGTATCCATGGAGAGATTTTTACATGAGCAGCCTGTGAGAGCATGTGGTTTTCACATGACACAAGAGGAACAACCTATGGCATGTTCCCAATGCAATATGGGCCTGCAAAGGCAGGTTAGGAAACAAGATATGAAATCGTTCGCCGTTTAAAGATTATTAAGGAAAACAATTTGTTAATTTTTAAACCCAGTTCTTCAAGGAGCTTGCAAAATGGTAGGTTGCTGGAATAGAAATAGCAATAAGTGTGAGATGTGGGGATCTAGATATGGATAACAATATTGCAAAGCCTTGTAGAAATTATTTAATTACAGCACAGGGTTTCTAACCCGCCTTTGACCATTTAGTTCCCAGATAAAAGACACACACAACCTTTATATTTATAATAAGCCTTAAGCAGCATAATAGCTGAACAAATATCTATCCTCTGTTTTATTAGAATCCAATTTTTTATCGCTCTCCCGGTGTAATTAGGCAGGGTAGATACCCTAGGTTGGGATTAAAAGTTTCTACGACAAAGCCTGGCAGTACATTTCTGTAATCCTGGCATTTAAAGGGCAAATAAAAGAGAATTATTGTAGATTTGAAGCAAGTCTGGTCTATACAGTGAGATCCTGTCCCAAACAAAACAACCCAACAATCATCATTAGCAACAAAATCTATGAAATGTCATTTTAAAATTAAACTTCTATTTCATGCATCCAATCCTACTACTTTCCACAGCATTTTTTGCCACCACCATCCCCCATACTGGAAAGGAGAAAAATACCAGGTGCACTCCTGAATGATGATCTTATGGGGACATAGATCAACAAAGTCAAAAAGACTGAAAACAAATCCTGGAAGGATGCCTCAAACTCACTGGTTCTGCCTGGCTTTCCTCTGGCATCTGCCAGGCTCCAGGGCAGATATATTCCACACAGCTTGGCTGAGTTGGAAGGGGTGAATGGTTCATTGTTGTTAAAAGGCAAGCTTGGTAGCCAAGACATGATGGTTAGTTCAGATACTGTTTCCAGGAAAGCAGAGTAGATAGAAAATAAAGTTCAGAGCAGGAATCAGGTCCTAACTGTTCCTCATGTTGCAAAAAAGGGTAGTTGTCACTTATCAATTTTCATATTGACATCTGAGGTTTAGTTTACCCAAACTGTACAGTTCTGGATGAAGTGCACACTGGCAAGACATTTTACATGAGCAGTGACCTTTAGCCTATCATCTAAACAAACACATAATATTTTGTCACTTCTGAATAATCCATTTGGTTCTTTCCCAGTCAATAGATCAACATCTTGATTACCATTCTTGTTCTGTTCCTTTACTAAACATTGGTCCTGCCTTTCTTGGTTGCCACCTGAGTCGAATCATATATTATCTATTCTCTTTTGACTTCGTACATCATACTGAAAGGAATAATCACCCAGTCATATTGGCCCTCTTCTTCATAGATGAGGGAATTGACATGAAGGATGAATTGCATGAGTCACATGGTTAACAAATAAGACTGGGGCTCAGAGCCCCTTCTCTCCATTCCCTGTCTGACCTAGTCCCTTTTCTGTCTGTCTCTTTCTGATTTTATTTTGTTCCAAGTTACCTCCTTAGTTGTTTATCATGTGACAAAGTGACATTCCACAACTAAAAGGAGTAAAACCTCAAATTTTAAAAAGACTAAGCTCAAAAATACTTGAAAACAACCAGTAATGCCATTCTTAATTGCCATGGCTTTGATCATGGTAAAAGCAACACAGCAGTGGCAAGGTTGATTGCCTTTTTCACCACACTTCTGAGCTAGCAACACATACTTTATTCAAATTCTACTTTTTAAAATGATTAAACTACTAAATAGGAAAATACTTTTAAAAGCCATGTTTTTTCCCCAGAGCTTTCACTGTTCATATACTGAAAATAATTAAGTACAATTTCCTACTGTTAAATGATAATTTATTATAGATAGTTAGGAATGCATAACAACAATCACATCTGAATTTCTGAAGCCTTTGATGCCATTACTCTGAATATATCTTTCTACTGTTTTTTTTTTTCACTTTCTCCAGAAGTCTGGTTTATTGCTTTTTGTTTGTTTGTTTGTTTGTTTTTGGTTTTGTTTTTTTGTTTTTTGTTTTCCAGTAAAAATTCTTGTTTTGTAGGCCAGTCTGGCCTCTAATTCTCGGTGCCCCTACCTCAGCCTCTGAGTAATGGGATTACAAGCATGTACCAAGATGCTAGGATAGGTTTGATTTTTTCTAATGTATGTAAAGTGCTCATTGGCTTTCAGTACTAGAAAGGAAATATGAGGAGCAGATGACCAGGGAACTACGATGAGCATGGGGGAGAGGGGCACATGAAAGGAACTGAAATGAAAGCAATCTGTTCCATGACGTTTCTGGTCTTGGATCTGTATTATTTTCTACGTGAGATGTTATTATACATTCCTTGATGAGTGAATAATGACTTCAGGGGAAGGCTTATTAATTCAAATATAATATCTCTCATGTCAGACTAGTTCTCACTATAATCCATTAAAGTTTAATTATTTTATACTGACCTCTACCACTCAACTTTGCTCTACAGTTCAAAAGTTCTCAATTAATCCTAATCACCTTCTTAGTCAGTTTTTAGTAATTACAGTGCCATACTGTCCTAAAGAGAATGATAGAAATACTAGCACTACTACTCCACTGGACAGCAATTATTGCTTAATCTTTGCTATTCAGAATAGCAACTTTTCTTCGGAATTCTTCTGAGAAAACAATCCTTGACTAATTATCCATTTACCATGATATTTGTTTGTTTCTGATATTGATGTCTTAGAAGTAAGAGACATGTAAAATCAATAAAGCCACAGGTCAGGTCTAAAGGTGACAGTTTCAAACAAGTCCTGTCTATTGTAGCCACTTACAGGATTCTCTTTAGACTTAGAAACAGGGTTAAAATGTCCTGAGGAAAGCTGCCATGAAATTAATTGAACTTGTTGAAATTTCTGTCTTCTCTAAATTGCCTTGCAGCTAGAATTCCACAGAGATGCTCCAGGCAAGTAAAGAGACACAAAATTCATCTTGAACTTTTAGGAAACAAACTTAGCCTGTGAGATGGACCTGGCCCTTTTAGTTATATAACACTGAATGTCAAATCTGATATAAGACATATTTGATTTTATTTCAATCTTTCATTCATCCATTCTGAAAAGCAGTTTTGAGAAGTCACAGTTCCAAGCACTGGAGAGACAAAGAGAAAAATAAGTTTTGATTTTGTTGTCTTGAAGCACATTATAAGAAGGACACTGATGGAGATATCAAGTAATGGTGCATGATGTGAAGTTCTCACGGGACTTTAAAATGAGGAGAAATTCCATGAACTGTGTTAGGCTGAGCAACAAGGAGATGAGGTTGAATGAATGAATGAAGTTGGTGTATCTGTGAAAAAAGAATATGTTTATCACTGGGCCTTAAAGATGGAGAAGAAACTAAGTCAAATGAAAATGTGGACACTAGTTGTTCTTAATGCCAATGTATTATTCATTCTATAAGCAGTGGGAACATGGAGGAGGGTTTTGAAAAAACAGCAGTAGAAGAAAGATAATAAAAACAGATGTGATATTTAAAGCTATAAATATCACTACCAGCAATAGATCAAATTGCAGGAGACAATTGGTTACTGTGGGAATTGATAAAGTACTGGGATGTGGGTCAGAAATTCTACCCTTGGGGTGAGCACTGCACAAGGAACACCATGGTGGCTTGATTAAGAGAAGAATTCACAACTTCTCAGCCAACAGAGGTCCACGTCTCTACAATGGCGCTTCTTGAAAATGCTCTATGCAGGCTTCATTTTCTTATGTTCTTTATAACTTATAAAAGGAAGGCTCATCTTTTGTCCATCTAGATTCTATTATATGCAATGTTCTGGCAAAACATTCAGAACCCAAAGTCAAGAATTGTTTAGAAATATTTAGGTGATGGATGTGGGTGTGCATACAATACTATTTTTCTGGCCTCTCAGGAGGCAGAAGCAGGAGGAACTTTGTGGGCCAAGAGGCATGAGGCCAGCTTGAGCAACATGAAGAGACTCTGCTTCTGGAAAAAGTTTTAATGCCACTAATTATAGAATAAAAAGTCAGTTTGTCAATCTAGTGATATCCAATTCTTTTTTAAGATTATTTAGACTACTGTCAAGTAGGTCACAGTGAGGTTGGGCGTATATGGTCACATCCATTGACTTGGTCACACTGCATTTCTCCTCTTATGTATCTCCTATTTATTCGTGTGTGTGTGTGTGTGTGTGTGTGTGTGTGTGTGTGTGTGTGTGTGTGTGTATACTAAAGTCCTTAGCTGTGGCATCAGTGAACAGAAAAAAGAGAAAAGAGAACTTATTTTTAATCATATCTTTGGTGGCTTTTAAATCCATTCTCATATAGTACCGAACCAGGTCTTATTATTAATAAAAGTACAACATTTTTATTTCATGAAATATGCCCATGAGAAATTTTCTTTTTGTTTTTTTATTTATTTTTGTTTTTTGTTTTTTGGGGTTTTTTTTGGGGGGGTGGGGGTACCTCACTAGGTGAAAATGTCAGTTTCATGTCCAGTTGCTTGTTCAGGGGTACAATGGATTTAAGTTCTTACAGCATTATAAATGCAGATGATTTGAGCCCGTAGGAGTACTTTGTGGAGGTTCCTGTCTCTGCACAATGCCTTTGGAGCAACGTCTATGGCTCTTACTGTTTCACCATCCTGTGTGAGTTCAAATTGTTTTACACCTTTCTAAATCTTGCTATTTTCATATTAAATTTGATTTTTAAAATTTCAATTAATTTATGTTATTAAATATATTTATTTTCATTTGATGTATATGTCTATTTGATCACATTTGTGCCTGGTACCTGTGGAGGCCAGAAGAAAGTACTAGATCCATTGGAATTGGAGTTTTAGGCAGTCAAGACACATCCTATACGGCTGCTAGGAACTATTTCTTGGTCCTCTGCAAGACCAGCTGACCACTGAGTGTTCCTCCAGCCCCTATTTTTGCTGACATTTGACATTAAGAATCTCTTCATTTGGTCAGGTGGTGTTGATGGGGGCCATCATTTAGAATTTTTAGAGTGGTTTCTTGTTTTATCCTCATCCACCCTTGTGCCCACAAGTGCACTACAAACTGAGCTGTAGTTATCATGTGGCCTTTCACCAAGTATGCATTACAGTCTATTGCCATTTATAACATGATTTTCCCTTCTTTTTTTATATTTGAATGGTAAAATACTTTGTTAAGTTTCAGATGAAAATATTTTAGATATATGTGTTGAAAATATTTTCTTCTACACTTTCACTCTGTTGAACAGATTTTGTCTTATGTCTTTCCTGATTTAATGCCACTAACATTTTGAGATTTAATTGATTGTATATATACAGATTAATTTATAACACCTTTCAATGCCTGAAATGTGTCTGTTTTTAAATTTAGAAATCAATTTTAGTGTAACTTTACATTATGTATAAATTCCAAAAGTCCACCTCTAGTAGAAAGACAAGACATCAAGTGAGGGATGGGGTTGACATCCTACAGTCAAAAACTCTGACCCATAATTGTTCCTCTCCATTAGCCCTCCGAAGCTGAAATGTAACAGTCAATTTTTATGTGGCATTACTGATGTGAAATCACTTTTTGCAATTATTTAAGCTTACAATTTAAGATTTTGGTATCAAGCTGAAGACGTGAAAAGAGAAAATAAAAATATTCAAATTGTCTTAAGAAATAAACAAACAAGGGGGCTAGAGATGGTTCAAAGGTTTAAAAACACTTACTATTATTTACGAGGACCTGGGTTTAGTTTTCAGTACCAACATGGTGGCTCAAGACTATCTGTTTTAAATTCAGTTCCTTGATATCTGATGTCCTCTTCTGACCTCAATGAACACCAGATACACATGTATAACACATAAAAGTATACAGGCAAAGCATTCATACAAAATGAATGAATGAATGAATGAATAAAATATTTAAAAAGTAAATCCACAAACAAAAACTTTTAAAAACTTTATAATAAAACTTTAATATTTAAAAACTTTAAAATTATTATTTTATTATAAACAAAAACTTTTATAATAGGAGGTACTAAATTAAATTTAGGATTTACTCACAATGAAGTGGCTCTCAGACGGTAAATAGAAATATAAATATTAGATGTGTGGTTTGAGTATACATTTAATTCTACTTGTGGTTTAAGAAAAATTCTTTAATTGATTTAATATCTCATTTTAGGGTCTGTCATGTGTTTTTCTTTTATTTAAAAATATCCAGCATATTAGAGAAAAATATATGTTGACTATACTTCATATTTTCATGTTAAAAAATGAAAATCATAGCATACTCTGTAACACACTTAAATCAACAATTTATAAAAATATGAACAATACTTATATGAGCTCATGCTTCTTTGGTAACTTAGAATTCCTCTTCTTATCATAACAATTTTATTTCTCTAAATATTATGAGAATAAATTCCTCTGACACTCTTTAATGCCTGGAATAGAAAGTTCAAGTTAAAATTGCACCTTAGATTTTGACTGCTACAAGACAGATATAACTATGATCAACTTAGTGACTAAAAAAGTGATTTACCTCACAGATTGAAGCACTTTTGGAAGGGAAATGGGGATAGCAACCTGGAGCCCAGAACTGAAACACAGGCCATGGAGGACTGTTTCTTAATAGTTTGCATCACATGGCTTGCTCAGCTGCTCTCTTTAAAAAAAAATAGAGAAAGAAAGAATTTTAATGTAATTCTTTGACACACATACTATTTACCATTTATTAATAGAAGAGTATATTCCCATAAGTAATGTGAAATGCATGCTGTATATCCTCATATAAAACTTTATATTTGAATAAATATTTTTATTCTTTTTTATTGGATATTTTATGCATTTACATTTCAAATGTTATCCCCTTTCCCACTTTCCCCTTCAGAAACCCCCTCCCACTCCCGTTCCCCCTGCTTGTATGAGGATGCTCCCTCCCAACCACTCATTCTAACCTCACGCCCTGGCATTCCCCTACACTGGGGAATCGAGCCTTCACAGGACCACATCAGCCTGCTTTTTTTAAGGACCACCTGTTTTGGGGGCAGGGGTTGTGAAACAACTAGTGCACTAATCTCACTCACATCAATCATGAGTCAGTACCCTGAAAAGTTGTGCACAGGCCAACCTGACAGAGCATTTTTCCCATTAAGATTTCTTCTTCCCAGATTTCTATAGGTTTGTGTCAAGATTTCAAAAATCCAACCATCACAAAGTACATATCTTTGTATAAATACTAAGTGTGAACAGCATAAACAACAGTTGATCACATGTTTGAGTATTATATAAAATGTAGAGAAACAATCATGCAGAAATATTTTTATATAGTTAAAATATTAAAGAAAGCCTAACAAGTTTTAAGCAGTGAATATTTTAATAAGAGAAATTGTTTTAGTCTCTGCAGTGACAACTATGCTCCAAAAGAAGATGATCTCTAATTATTAACCAAGAATGAGATATTTTGTCATTAACATTCACTTCAGTACTAGAGAACATTACATTTATAAAGTTCAGTATTATTAGCTATATACTATGTGGTGATGGATGAAAAGCTCTATGATAAAACAGCCAGTCTTCAAAATTTAAGACTAATGAACAGGATTTAATCATTTCTGGCTCATGCATTGATTGTACATATGTGAGTATGGACCATTTACATGGCAGGTACTTTGACTTAGTCACAATGCCATAGTCTGAGGACATAGATCCTTTTAATCAAATTTGCATCCTGTTGGTACTATAAATACTAAATACTCTCTTTAGTCTATGTGAAGACTGGGCTGATGTAAATGCTCTGTTTTCTTTTCTAGTGAATTAAATTGTGTGTGGGGGAGTGTGTACATAAAACTAGCATGTGTAGGAATCAGACAACAACTTGTCAAAGTTGGTCCTCTTCTTCTACAATTTGAGCCTTAGGGATTGAACTCAGATCTTCAGACTTCGCATCAAGCTCCTTTGCACCTGGAGTCAAGTAGCCAACCCAACAATGCACTAGTTGTTATACTGAGATTGTTCAAGTTCTAGAATTCCTTTAAAAGTATATTTCAAAAGCCATTTGAAATTATGGTAATTTATTACCTGACAAATTTTATGTTTATCATCGCTACAATCAGATCATTGAGATAAGAGATTAAAAAGAACAAAAAGCTGATGTTAATTCATTGTCATTGTTACCAAGTTTGTTGATTGTGTGGCTCTGAATCACAACCATATGAAATATATTGACAGGTGTGCATGTAAAGCATGTGGATTTTGACAGTGGAAATTAAAGTCATGGAGGATATGTCATGAGCACCTCTTAGATGACTTAATAAAGCAGGGTTTTAATGTAAGAAACCTGTCCCCATGCTACTAGGTCTTATCCCACAGTGTTAACATACATGCCTAAGAGCGTATCTCTTATTTTGTTTCAAAATTCCAGTGATTATGTACAAATATATGGAAACAGAGTAGAATGGAGAAACCAAGCAATAATTTGTTATTACCTAGGTCCCCAAGTGCATCAATCTGCTGAAATTTTATATAATTTTGGTATCAGCTCACTTTGTGATCAAACCTTTAACTTTAATATAGTCTAATTTATTATTCTATTCTACAGTTTGTACTTTCTATATACTAAAATATCATTGTCTGCTGACCTAAGGTCACAAATAATTTTCCCTTTCATCATTAAACACATATTGTGACTTTATTTTATATAAGCCCAAAGTCTATTACAAGTTATTATTTGAGGAGGCTATGGAGTAAGGATAATTTTAATCTTACAGTATTTAACTTTAATTGTTTTTTAAGTACAAATAAATTTGTTTTTCCATTCTTCAGTTGAGAGATAATTGATTCCACTTTCTCTAGTACCCTTTCTTAAGACAATCATTCTTTCCTCCATTGAACTACTAAGATGCATTTGATAAAATTGCCTGTGTATCTGAGGATGTTTGGGGTCCATTGCTGTGTTCTAGTCACCCACACGTCCAGCTTTCCCCAGGTCTCCAGCAACTTCACTAGAGTTTCCTGTTAAAGCTTGAGCTTACAAAGTGTGTGTCCTCTGAATTTGTTTTTCTCTTTCACAAAAGCTTTGCTTTGATTGTTAAAGACTGCTGTGCCTGTATAATATCACTCTACCACTACCTAAGAAAACTTCTACAGACATATTAATTTAGATTGATTTTGTACATCAATTTAAGGAAACTTAACATCCTAACAAATTGTAGTATTAAAAGAAGTCTATGGAAAAAGTATAAACATGTATCTCTGAATTTTCTCTTGGGAATTTGTTATAGTTTTCAGGATATAGATTTTCCAGATTTTTAATTTTATAGCTAAGTATTTACTTTCATGTCTTAGGAAAGAATGCTTAATATATACATATATATATACATATATATATATAGTTTCATTCATATTTATTTTCATGTTGTTTATTTATGAAGCACAGATAAATTTGTATAGTAACAAACCTGCATTTTGCTAAATTCATTTATTATTATTACAAGTATTTATTTTAAGGATAACTTTATGCTTTTGACAAAAGTCCTCATATTCTTTTAGGCTAAATTTTATTTTTTTAAATCCATATAACATGACATTTTACAAAAGAGTAAGTGGAAAGACAATGAACATCATTAGTCACCAGATCTATATAAACTAAAATCATGACTTGGTAAGATTTTATATTATATAAAAAATTAATAAAAGATAAGATTTTATATTATATTGAAAAATGAATAAAACTGAAACTGTAAAGTGCAAAGGAAGTTACATTCCTCCTGTTTCACTTTTAGAATTCTATAATGGTACAGTCATTTCACTTTTTGTTTTCTTATTGTTCTTATTGTTTAACACACAAATATCACTCCTACTTATTTGGCCAAGAAAAAATAAGAACTTCTACATCAAAACATGATTATGAATGTCCGTAGATTTAACCATAATATCATACAAACACACATATACACACACAGACACACACACACACAGACACACACACACACACTGAGAGAGAGAGAGAGAGAGAGAGAGAGAGAGAGAGAGAGAGAGAGAGAAGAGAAAAACAACAAATACTCATTTACTACTGAATAAAGAAATTTAGCATAGTTTTACAATGGAATACTGATTCATATTAAAAATTTACAAAGGATGACTACCTGTAACATTGTTTTAAGGACACAAAATCACATATAAATGCATTAGATCTTATATTATTTAATCTTAGGAAATTCTAGAGATGTATGGCCTACTTATATTTATCTACTATGTCTTGTGCTGTCATGGAGTCTATTTCTGTGCCTTTGGCAGTTTGAATATGCTTGGCTGAGTTAGTGGCACTATTTGGAGTTGTGGCCTTGTTGGGGGAAGTGTGTCACTGTGGGCCTGGGCTTAAGATCCTCCTCTTATCTATTTAGGAGACAGTCATCTCCTATCAGTCCTCAGTTGACAATATAAACTGCTCACCTCCTCTAGCACCATGCCTGCCTGGATGCTGCCATGATCCCACTGGACTGGACCACTGAACCTGTAAGCTAGCCCCAATTAAATGCTGTCCTTATGAGTTCTCTGTTGGTCATGGTGTCTGTTCACAGCATTAAACCCTAACTGAGACAGCAACCAATGTCTCAGACTTTTCCTCATTATTTTCTCATACAAATCTTACAGCTTCAAGTCTTCTATTTTTGAAGATTTAATTTTAGGTTTGTTTGTTTATGTCTGTGTTGGTGTATATTTTTTAGCTATTTTATTGAGTTTTTTATATACTATCCTTCCAACTCTTATTCTTTTTTAAGTCCTTCCAACTACCCAGCACTGGATAGAAGAGAAAAGTAATTAGAGGGGCAAGGGAACATAGACCTTTTCAGACTACATCATACTGATTAGGAGGATTGGGTTCCTTGGAACAATTACAATCTTTGGTGTCAGATATCTCCAACTTCTTTTTCTGATATCTTTGCTCATATCTACTTGACAAACTGCAACAACAGCACCCAAGAGGAACAGCAAAAGCAGCAGCCTCCACAGACCCTCTTGGCTCTTTAGAGTGTTCAGAACTGAACTGCCTGCACTTGTCAAATATCATGCCCTGCTAGTACATAAGATAATCACAGTTAATAGCTATGAAATAACTGAACCAACCCCAAATCCCACACCTTGGATTAAAACAAAAATATTCACACAACATAACTGGGTTTTAAAAAGAAAGCAAAATTCTCACTACGTGTTGTATGCAGGTATGTGCGTGTGACTGCAGAAAAGGGCATCAGATCTCCTGGAACTGGGGTTCCATATGGTTTTGAGCCTCCCTATAAGGGTGCTAAGAAACTAACTCAGGTCTTCTGCAATATTAGTAGATGCTCAAAACTGCTTATAGCCATCTCTCTAGTTTTAGCTTCAAGTCTTAAGCTTAAACTTTTAATCTTTCTGACTTGATTTTGGTTATAATATAAAGCAAGGCTTAAATTCCATTAGTTTGTATATCGTTAAAGCATTTCCTCAGTATCATTTGTAAATGAACTAGCCTTTCGTGTTACTTTTGACCCTGGCATAATTGCTCAGTATCAGTTAACTCATTGAGTATGGATTGATGGGGGTCTACTATTTTCTACTAGGTTGAGTATATGTTTTAAGTCAGTGTTATATTATATAAAGTAGTTTAGATTTGTAATCCAATTTGAAACCAAGAAATTGGAGCCCATCAACATTTTTGTTCTTAGAATTATTTGACTCTTCAGGGTCCCTAAAAGTTAACATGAATCTTAGAATTTTACAAAAATTTCTATAGATTGTCATTGGTATAATTGATAATGAATTGCTTTGAATATGCATGTTGTCTTGAGTATTATAAGACACTTTAAAACTGTTATATTTTCAACTAATCAACCTAGTTTACCTTCCCATTTGTTCATGTTTTTAATTTCTTTCATCTGTGTATTACAGTTTTCAACATTTGTAATAAGTTTATGTATTAACAGAAATATTGACCTGTAATTTTCTTTTCTCATGATTTTTTAAGTCTACCTTTGGAAGCAAATTAATATTACTACATTTGCTTTGAATTTTTTATGTTTTCAAGAGTTCTCCAGGGAATCTGTGAACCTGGGCTTTCTTAGTTAGGACATGTTCTTACTAATGCAAATGCTGCTTATATATTGTATTATCGCGTGATTCAAACTTCATGGGTTTTCTGCTTCCAGAAATTAAACACTGTTTGACCATTTAGTTTATTGATGTGATTTGCATCATGTTCCCATATGGATTCTGCAGCATCATCTGTGTATGAACACTTTTAGTCTCAACTTGGTCTCTCCTCCCCACAACATAGTTTATTATATTTTCTATTGCTTTTTTTTCCTCCTTGTTTCATTTATTTCTGTTCTAACCTTTATCATTTCCTACTCATTGCTCTAGAAAACTATTTACTTATTCAAAATAAATAAAGTCGGAATCTCAATGTGATATTATCTCCTTTTTACTAGAGCACTAACATTTAGCTAAAATGAATAAATAACTGAAATGTCTATGAGTGGGTGAAATGAAAAGACATAAAATGCACAAATGAGGGAAGAAATATATTACATAATTATTCCACAAACACTACGTAAATAAAATAATTATATACTTATTTGTTTAAATTTTTTTTGGTTTTTTGAGACAGGGTTTTTCTGTGTAATCCTGGCTGTCCTGGAACTCACTCTGTAGACCAGGCTGGCCTCGAACTCAGAAATCCACCTGCCTCTGCCTCCCAAGTGCTGGAATTAAAGGAGTGTGCCACCACTGCCCGGCTAATTATATATTTATATGCATAAAAACAAAAATCATTATGTAATCACTTCCCTATCATTCTGGTCATCAATAATAATAGCTTAAGAAGTTCTTAATTACTGTGAAAGAACTGATTTATTAAAATATGTTTAATTTTTGCTGTCCATAGATTAGATATACAGTCTTTTGCTTAACTGATGTGTTCTGATTAACAGTTATTTATTTTTATTTTTAAAACTGAAACAGGAGGTTGTAAGATTCCTTCTTGCCATAATCTGTCTCACCACAGATTTGAGTATTTAAAAGTTTTATTTCCTATAATTACTCATTTAGTACATGTGTGTACATATATGCATACATGCAAGTGTGCACACACAAAAACTACACTACTTGTTTGGAGGTCAGGTGACAACCTGCAAAAGTTGATTCTCTCCACAGATGATGTGGGTAAAGGGGACTGAACTCAGGTCATCAGTCATGGCATCAAGTGCCTCTGCCTGCTAAGCAGTTTCTTTAGTTCAGTCTTGTTTTGAAGACAGCTGAGATGCTTTCAAACCAAATGTTACCTTTTTAATTTACTGCTCAGGATCCTATGGAAATGAGTTATTAATATATAAATTATTCTTCATTTCGTCTAGTGAAAACAGCAAAAATTGTCTAGGTTTCCAGAGGTAGACTTTGGTAGAGGAAGTGGGATTAGGACTTAGAAATAGCTTCAACACTAACAGAGTTGAGGCTGAAGGCAGCTCCAGAAGGAATATGGGCTCTTGCTTTTGCGTTCATCTAGCTGCTGTATGATCTTTGTTAAGCCATGTACACAATTGCACATCAAGTGCAGTGTCAACAATTCACAATTCACCTCCTGGGTTTGTAGATTTTCTGACAACTGTGACTTTCAGTAAAAAATCTCTTATATCTCTGGGCAACATGACGTCTGCTCTGTTCACAGTTGCACTATTTAGCTACCACTGAGAAGCTCCTTCTTCTTTCTCATTATGCAAATATAGAATATGCATTGGGGAAGGTAATCTCAATTAGGTTAGGCTCAGTATGAAGTCTCTATCACTTTCCACACTTTGATATCTCCCCTCCTCTGCAGGGACACTCTGCTGCTCTTGTCCTTCTGGTCACATGCCATCATCTTACCAATAGATACTTTGTTTCTCTTATGCCTGTGAGGAATTGATGCACACCATATCCAGGGCAAACCGTATTGCAATATAGCAAAATATTATTATGGGATTAATAACTTAAAATTTGGTAATTTTCCAACTATAGCAGTTTTGGGGAGATTGCTTTATAAACCTGTAAGATCTATCTCAATATTAAGCAACTTTAGAAAAGTTAAGGATGAAATATGAAGACCTCTGAATAATACCAATTAGTGTTGAACTTCTTGAGAATCTAAATCTGGGAATTGCCTTTCACATCCAAGTTCTTCTCAGGTCCTGTCTTGGTCCTGTCATAGTGCAGTTGAACTTAGGAAGTCTCTTGTCTCTCCATGACAGAAACTGAAAGCCAATGCCATTTTACCCTTCTACCAATGGCCCAAGTGGCTACAGCAGACATGTTCTACTGTGAGTGATCAGCAGGTTCTCAATCCTGAGAAACTTCATTACAGCTCTCTTTCAAAGGTCAAAGATACTGAGTCTTAGAAGAGCCATTCTAGGGCTGGAGAGATGGCTCAGTGGTTAAGAGCACTGACTGCTCTTCCAGGGGTCCTGAGTTCAAATTCCACCAGCCATATGGCAGCTTACACCATCTGTAATGAGATCTGATGCCCTCTTCTGGGGTGTCTGAAGACAGCTACAGTGTACTTACATATAATAAATAAATAAATCTTTAAAAAATTAGTTATTTTTAAAAAAAGAGAAGAAGAAGAAGAAGAAGAAGAAGGAGGAGGAGGAGGAGGAGGAGGAGGAGGAGGAGGAGGAGGAGGAGGAGGAGGAGGAGGAGAAGAGCCATTCTAGGTAAAGACCACATAGCCAATAATCAAGTCTGCAAGGTTTTCTACTGAACCCCAAGAGGACACAAAATCCTGATGCTATTCATATCTCCTTTCAGGTGGGTATTTACACACCAGAAACATGTGTCACACTGTAGGGGGAAATTCCTACTTGGGAGGAATGTAATGTGGAAAAGATTTGTGTGTTAAGTGGAAACTGACATGGCTTATTTGGTTTATTAAAGATTTACTATGGAACAAATTTATTTGATTAGGAAATTATGTTAGTTCCAATGTCAGATTTCTTAATTGCAAAGGTATTTATAGAGGAAAAACTAAGAAGAAGAGAGTAATGAGGGGAGAAGGAAGAGAAGAAAAGAGAAGGGGAGAAAGAAAAATATATTGAGTCCTACATCATGGTACATGCCTATAATTCCAGTCCTAGGGAGACAGAAGCAGATATATCTTTGTGAGTTTGAGACAAACCTGATGAAAATCGCATCCAGGCTATATAGGGCGACCCAGTCTGAAACAAACAAACAAAATATAAGAGAAGGAAAAAGAGAGGTGGAGAAAATAGGAGATGAAAGGGATAATATAGTAGCACTCAGTGGGCTCAGGGGTCTTGTGCTAGGTACTGTTTTGCCAAAGTTTATGCCACAACCAAAATTAAAATCCATACTCTATGCCATTGCATTAGAAGTCATATTTGAATAGAAAATGTTGCCATCAGGTGAACCAAGTCTTCAGTTTCTGTCTGTTATTTTTAATATACAGAAGCTCTAATTTTAGCTCAGAGAGAGTATTTGTAGCCCAGATAGATGCCTGTGAGAGGACATTTTCAGAAATGAATAATAATAGTGCTATCATTTTAACTCTAAGAGATTCTGTTGATGAAAATGAGCTGCAGAAAACTGAAGACTGCATGAGAGACTCTGTGAATCGTATTTCTTTGTATTTTTCCCCTTTATTATTGTCTTCTGTCCAAGGCTTAGCGGTACATTAATATATTTTTTAAGGTGTTGGGAATGAACCAGCACCTATTAAACCAAACCCAAAGTTTCCCAAGATATCTTTAATTCTTTGGGTCTCTTCTACTGTGCAAGGCAGCTCAGAACAGTTACAGTAAAATTGTTCATTTTTTAATCTTCAGAAATCAGTGAAAGGAATATCTCCAAAAAGAATTTGAACAACTTAGTGTTGGCACAATTCAACTGACTGTGAAAATTTTTCCAATAGAATGCAATGTTTCAGACAGTGAATTTCTTGCACCAGGATTTATCTTTAAGTAACATTTGAAAAAAAACAATTTTTGACAAATGTCCTAAACATGAAGCTTGGTACCTTATACTTCTGAGTTTTGAGTTTAAATGACATTGGTTTTAACTTTTATAAATAGGATAGACAGAATTTTTAATAACACCAACAATGTGCCACATGGGGAAATTGAGTTTCAAACAACCTTAACCTGTCTGGTTAGCTCACTACAATTTCTAAGATATCACATCCATGATATCTGACCATAATGAGACACAGCAGGGATGAATGTTCTCAGGTTGAACTCCCTCAAACTAGAATGCTCCCATGATACTGAATTTTGAGGAATTGTAGTTTCTCATTTGTCTTATACTGTCAACTTTTTGAGACTGTTTCACCATTAATTGTAAGGGATGTGTTAAAGAGTTTCAGACTTACCTTAGTCTTTCCAGCTTCCTCCTCCCTAGTCTCCTGCCATTCCACATGTAATCCATTCAACTTTGAACCCAGGTCCTTCTCCCTTACATGATGTTGATTTGTAAGGATTTTTGGGCTCCCTGCTGAATTTACCTCAGTACATAGCACATATTCCATTCTTTACCCTGCAGGAAACATGAGGCTTTGGGTGGCATTACTGACTGCTGGTGCTGAAGGAACTATGAATGTTATGAATGCTGTACCCTCTCTGGGGAGATCATAGTCTTTCTACTTCCATGGACGTTCTTAGAATTATTTCTGACATCAGCCTGTGTTTATTTGTTTGTTTGTTTATTATTTTTTAAATTTTTATTTTATAAAATGTGTCCTTGAGGATAGCCCAAATGACCAGGTTAACTTCTGACCCACAAATACCAGATGGTAAAAAAGAGAAAATGGATATCTTAGGATGAGGTCCTGGAGGCTTCTGACACCTGTTCTGAAACTTCTTTTCACCTGTTGTCCACCGAAGAGTCTCTTAATTATTCTGAGTGTCTCCAGGTAGGGTGGTACAATAGGATGCCCAACTCATTACAAAGTATAACTTTTCTGTCTTAGTTTCTTTTCTCATTACTGTGACAAACTGTATAATGCAAGCAGTTTAAACAAGGAAGGGTTTACTTTGTCTTACAGTTTCAGGACAAGTATCATAAGGCCAGGGAAGTCACGGTATAAGAAGTTGAGAAAGCTGGTCACATAGCATCTACAGTGAGAAAACAAAAATAAATTCTTATGGTTGGCTTTCTTCTTTGATATGTGGTATGCCACCTCTTTTCATAGAATGATGCCACCTACAGATAAGGTGTGTCTTCTCACCTCTCTTCAGCCAATCTAGACAATTCTTCACTGACAAGTCCAGAGGCTTGTTTTCTAGGTGAATCTAGATCCTGTTACATTGATAGTATTATTCTTCACAATGACTATTGTTCAGCAGTTTTAGGAACAACTCTCCAAGGTAAGGCACTGTTTCCAAGAAGAGTAACTCTAGCCTATAAAGAACACATTCTTAAGAGCTTGTACTCCAAAGTGTTTCAAAGAAGAACAAGGTAGAACTCAGAAAAGAATGCAAGGAAACTTGAAAGAGAAAAAAATGTCAAAAGTACACCAACAATGTCTGAAAGAATACTGTTTATTTGACATTAATGGAGAAGACCATAATGTTCTTGTTTTGAACTGTGTCTTTGTAAATAGCCTTATTAAAACAATCCTTATGCATCAGTTTAACTGCATTTGATATTAGAACAATGTAGAAGTAACCAGAACCAAAAGTACTGCTTTTTCTGTGCCACTTTGACATTTAAAGGTAATGGACTACTATGTTGCTGAATTATACAAAGCATTATTATAAAGCATTCAGGGTGCTTATAAAGTTATGGAAAAAGAGCCTTTAGATATAAATTCACATCCTCAAATGAGTCCAGGAGAAGCCAGCCCATGGCTTTCATCATAATGTTAACATTAAAAAAAATATTACTGTGAGTGAATATCTGCTTTGGCTTCTGAGAACTGAAGACTAAGTTTGAAGTCCTCTCTTCGGCATTCTAGTCACTGCCTGCCATCTCACAAACATATCAAAATTCGCAACTGCTGGATCCAATGTGGGGTAAATCAACATAAGCAATAGGAACCATATCTAGCAAAATCCCACCTTTGGCCAGTAGACCCTGAATGCATCTATTCTCTCCTGTTTTTGGAAGCTAAAGGATCTGGGACTGGTTAGCACTTGGATGGGAGATCTGACAGAAAAAACCTAGGATCAATTTCCATTCTTTTTCTTGTACTGTTCCTTTTCCTTTTAATATCTCAACAGCACATATATCCTAAGTGAGATAAATTTCAAATTGTTTTCCTTGAGGGTTTTGACATTCTCAACTCAGAATGGAGTCCTTAGTGATTTTCACAAATGGAAAAAAATGTATATTTAATTATTATTTATTTAACTAATTCTCTCTCTTTGGGTGCTGTTATGAAAGAGAAAATGGCAATAGCAAAATGTTTTAAACAAATGATCAATATAAATATTAGCTATGGAAAAAAAGAAATTTTAGATTAAGATTTTCATCATATAAAAATATGGTTGATTTCCATAAGAAAGTCACAAATCAAATGTGAATAGTCTATAATATCAAAAGATGCTCTACATGAATTTGAAATAACAAAATATACCAAACTTATAAATAAGTTCCTAAAATACAATTGTTAAAAATGGACATATGTTTTTCATAAACCAAGTTCAAAGATCAAAGTAACTGTATATAATTTGAACAAATTATGAAAATTTGTATTTATACTATAGATAATAATCTCAGTGTTATATCTCCCAATCAACAATCCATCATTGAGAAAGACCAAGGCAGAAACTCATGAAGGACCTTAAGCAGAGACCACAGAGGAACACTGTTTAATGGCTTGGTTCCCTGGTTTGTTGAGCTATTTTCCATATATACCCTATTCCTATCTCCTAAGGATGGCTCCATCCTCAGTGTCCTGGGCCCTCCTATCCTCCTTATGAAAAAAAGAAAATGCCTCTAAAGACATGCCTACAGGCCAATCTGGTGAAAGAAATTACTCAGTTGAGGCTACCTCTTTCCTGGTATGTCAACTTGACAACTGAAACTAGCTGTGAAACATGCTAATCAGAGAATAAGACAACTTTCCAACTTAATCAATAGACAGGATTAAAAAATCACACTTGGAAACTATTGTGCTCATGAAACTAGCAATATTCAGTAAGATTTATAACCTGCTGTGGGAGGTAAGATGATAACCTGTTATACTAATGTGGCATTTAAAAATTAGATCTGTGTGTTCAGGCATGCTACCACATGCTATTGATTGTGGGATGGTAGAATGGGTCTGAGACAAGGAAACTTGATTGGTACACACCTGAGATTTAGGCAACTCCGTAATCCCTGCCAGATTCCTGGCTTGGAACACATGCCAGTCTCCCCACATAAGGAAATTTGACCTGTGACCATGTAGTCCCAGAACAGAGTTCTCCATGCTAATGAAGTACCTATAGGCCTTGAGGGTTTAGCTAATAATTTTCCCTTCCCAGGCATTCTTCTCTACAAGGGGAATTTAATCTCAGATCCACCCTGAGAAGTAGGTACGGTACAATATGTATCCATTTTCCACAATGAACAGTCAATAAACAGTTTAGAAACATGGACTGTCTCTTTCATCAAGTTCCACAGTCAGGGAGAAGGCATTTGACTATTGAGCTTCAACTTAATTCTCCTATAGAAGGCCTCTTGGTGCTTCCAGCCACAACTACCACCAAGCTAAGGACAATCACCATGGAGCTTACCCAGAGCTCCCCTTTTCCCAGGCCCCAGGCTAGATTCTGTCCTCTGTCTATAGCTTCCCACTCTCACCCCCTAACACTCATCTCATCTCCCCATGACTCAGCAATGCCTAGATGTCTGGGAGTTTAGAGCCCCCAGTCTTGACCTCTTTGAGAGCCTGTGGATCCTTGACCATTCCTTCTCCACTTCTTTGTGTGGTTCTCCTGCAGAGAGTGTGGAAACAGAGAATACCAGCTTTAGCTTTCTCACATCTCAGACTGAGTTTTCCCACCCCCAGAGCCATGTCTCAGTGCTTTCCTGAGTCCTTGAAAAGAGCCTAGGACAGGTGATTGATGAAGATTCATCCCAGTTGCTATGGATACCTCAACATTTTGGACATGCCAGTATCATGGTATGAGCACCAAAGACTGTAGCAGCTGTGAAAGTGAGTGGGCCTAAGCCTGTGAGACAAACAGCATATGTTGTGTTTGACAAATCTAGGGAAGTGGAAATTCCCAAACCCTGTGAAACACAGCAGATTGTGAACCTCAGAAGTCTGACCCTGTGTTTTTCTCTGTTAGACTTTTGTTTTTATTTTATTTGAGTGGGGCTGTGCTCTGATTCTTCCCTTCTGGAGTAATGAAACTTATGTGTTTATTCCACATTGAGAGACTAAATATTTTAGAGAGACTTTTGATATTCTAAAGGAGCATAAACTCTTAAGGACTTTGAATTTTTAAAAATTGTGAGACTTAAAAGATTGAATGTTTAATATTATGATATTTAGAGGAATATGGATTGTTTGAAAATTTATAGCAGAAAAGTAATATGTTTTTGTGTCAACTTGACAAGGGTCAATTGTCTTCTATTTTTTGTCAACTTAGGGTCATCTGAAAAGAGGAATCCTCAACTGAGAAAATGCCAGTATTATACTGGCCTATAAGCAAGACTCTGGGACATTTTCTTGATTTATGATTGGTGTGAATTGTTTCAGACCACTGTGGGTGGTTTGACTCATGGCAGGTAGTTGTGGGTTGTTTATGAAAACAAAGTAACCAAGTCAAGAGGACCAAGGCAGAAATCTCTATATTGTTCATAGCTTCTGCTTCAGTTCCTATCTTCAGGTTCTTGCCTTCAGTTCCTGATCACTTGCCTCTGGGATAGAATGGGATGTCACTGAAAGAAGAAGAAGAAGAAGAAGAAGAAGAAGAAGAAGAAGAAGAAGAAGAAGAAGAAGAAGAAGAAGAAGAAGAAGAAGAAGAAGAAGAAGAACTCTTTCCTTTGCAAGTTGCTTTTAGTCATGTTTTGTCACAGTGATAAAAACCCTAAGAAAGACAGATGGGAAAAAATGGTCTGTCACTACCCTGTGATATATGGATGTTCATGATCCCCAGGTAAGTGGCAAAAACAAGCCGCACAGTCACATGATAGTTGGTGTCACTTTTGCCATAAATGTATTTCAAGCATATAGAGACTTCCTGTCTAGTATGTATTCCTTTGTATTTTTATCTTGAGAGTCATGCTTCACTATGTATATCCACCTATTCTTACACATTTTTACATATTTGACAGAAGCTTTACTTTCTCAATAGGCCAAATTGATGGCCCTGGGTTAATTATTTATGAATTAATCTACTATGGTCATGATGATAACCATATATTCAGATCTTAGTTTCCATTAGAGAGCAAATTCTTCAAAATCAGAGGCTGTGTATTTCACCTCAGCATCCCAGACTGGTATATAAATGTCATATAAATGAAGTGGTTTTCTATACAGGGAAGTTATTTCAAGCTTTATTGAATAGTAAATAACATTATGATCCAACTAAGTTCCTAAAGTTATATCCAAACAAGTAAAAAGAGAGTGTTTGAAAAATATGGACCATCACACAAACAATGAAGAACATCATCAATAGGGGACTTGGGTGAGGCACAATGATATCTAGTTTATGGGTTGCCAAACCCCAGGACCACTCTGGCACAAACATTGAGCAAATATAAATTTTTTAGGAAAATCCTAATGTTATTAATATAAAAAGTATATGATGATTTTTGAATTAGTAATTCTTAAAATCCCTAAAGTTTAAGCACTGCTGAATTAGGCAAAAGTACCTGAACAAAACTTAATGAGAACAAAAAACACATTGCCTTTGATAAAGAATACAGAACCTTAAGTAGAAAGAAGAGAGGCCTCATGGGGCTACATCTCTTTGAAAACAGAATTTGTTTATTAGTTTGTGTCTTAGGGGCAAGGAGCCCCCAATCATAACCAACAGGTGGCATGAGGAATGCTGCAGTGACAGAAGAAAGCATTTCTATGTCCATGCATTTCTGTCAAGTGCACTCAAACTCAGTATCGTCACAGAAATCAAATTCCATTTGAAATATTTGAGACTTGGGTATGCCTCTGCATTAGAGAGACATAGACTTTAATTCCAAGAACTGCCAATAAAAGTGTTTGGGGGTTTGTTTGTCTTATTTTGTTTTAAATCAATGGAGTAGTCTGAAATTTTTAACATGTGTCATTTCTCAAATATCAAATAAAAAAGCTATTGCCAGAAGAGGTCATAACAAATTCCATTTATAAATGACTCCACATATTAGGGGCAAGTAGAGGGATGGATAGAGCAATGGCTCAGCAATGCAAAGCTCCTGCTCCTCTTGAAGAAGATGAGGGTATGGTTCCCAGCTCTTATCTACATTATGGTGCTAGCTGGCTATATTCTGTGAGTACTGAATGTACATGGAGCACATATATAGATATAGGAAAAATAATTCATGCACATAAAATAAAAAAGAAACCTTTAAACAAATGGCTTCACACATCCCAGATGTTATCTCCACATCCCCAGATGTTTTAGAGCATATCTATATGCTCTATAAAGTATTGTAGGCTCATGTATTAGATTTCCATGCTCTTCTGCACAGAGCTGAGAGAAATTGGCAGTGGTTACTTATGCTGTCCACATTTTAAGTACATTATGACAGGTGATGCCTGAACCTGCTAGTAGAAGAAAGACTAGAGAACAGTTCTAATCAGTAAAATTGGAAGGAATAAAGGTTAGTTATAGGCCCAGCAATTAATTACCAGTGTTTGATTTCTCAGAGCTGAATTTTCCCACTGTAGTAGTTTCTGGGACCTGGTGCAAATAATGGTTGCTGTGCTTGGTCCTGTACCAAAAGAATGTGACACAGAGTTCATTATAGTTGAATCATAGGATTGGAAGAAAGGTAAATCTTTGCTTTAATAAGCTACTGTGAGTTTTGTGCTCTTGATTGTCATAGAGAAAGCTAGCCCACTTGAGTACTAGAGTTTCTTCTCCTTGACTTCGTCATAAGTAATAACTATATCAAGAAAATTATAATTGTTCTTCAGTACTAAATGTGGGCTTAGATAAGCAAAGGACTTTGGAATAGCAGCAAGTAATATCCATGCAACACAGTTTTAGTCATATTTCACCATGAAACTGTAATACAGAGTGAACTTCTGCACTGAACTCTTTGGTTGTTGATGTAAAATTAACTAGAAATACCCAATAATTTCATAATAATTAAAATATATATTTAAATGTAGATTGGTTACCTGATTTTATTATTTTATAATTTCTGGCATTAGAAAATTGTAATACAAATCAGTTTTCAATAAGGTCGTGGACTTAAGTGATCAAGGCTCTGGCTTTGAAACACAGCACCAGGTGTATGTGGTTCTGTGGTTCTGCCTCATCACTAAGGTGTCAGAACACCTCTCAGGGAGGCAAAACACAGAGACACTTGACTAAATTTCTTTCCCCTCATTGGGGTGCTTAGCTCATTGGAGGCTGAAACATCACTCAAGGGAGATAAAACCAGCCTAAGATAGGGGTCCCAGTCTATGTTTCACCAAGTGAGAAATGGTGAGAGCTCAGACAGAGGCTGTTGTTCCCAAACTTCTGTGCACTCAGATGTCCCTGGGAACCACAACTAGTTGAAAACTGCGGTTTTTTGTTGTTGGTTTTTTCTTTTCTTTCTTTTTTTTTTTTTTTTCTTTCTTTCTTTCTTTTTTTTTTTTTTTTTTTTTTTTTCTGAGACAGTGTAGCCCTGGATGTCCTGGAACTCACTCTGTAGACCAGTCTGGCCTTGAACTCAGAAATCCACCTACCTCTGCCTCCCAAGTTCTGGGATTAAAGGTGTGCACCACCACTGCCCAGCTGAGTTGCTGGCTGGAATTGAGAGAAGGGAATCAGGTTAAGTGTCATGAGTGCCTAGAGGCTTTCTTTGGAATACTTAAGCTCAGCTCTGTGTGACTAAGGCTTCCCCGTATGGTTGTCTTTAATGAAAGAGACAGTCCTTGCTTGTCCAAACTGCTTATTCATGGTAGAAAAGGATACATATGACTTATTTAGGGTAGACCAGGATTTAAACCCTTTTGCAAGAAGGACTGTCCAGGAAGGGAAGCTTATTAGCTAAACCATTGGAAACCATCTAGATACCTCATTAGAATGGAGAACTGTGGGTTTCTATGCTTTGGGACAAGTTATCATGATCTCCTTGGGAGAGGTGGGTGTTGTCACATGCTCCAGAACAGGAATCTGGTCAGGAGTAGCCAACTATTCTCAATTATGAGAATTGCTGGGTTCCTTAATTGCTCAATCTTACCAGTTTTTCTGTCTGGTGACATGGTTCCACTTGCCCCACACACAGATTGTTGACCTAGTACTTGGCAGCCCTTTAACCTTAAAATGCTACAGTTGATTCATCTCCATTCTATGAGTAATAGTTTTTATACATTTTGGCCATTGTCTTGTTTTAAAAGTTGATCATTAGAGGTTGAGTATTGACTTGTTTCATTTCTGTAAGAGATTCTAGTTATTATATCCTCCACAAATGGTAGCTTTCAGATATTATCATTTCTGTGGCCTGGCTTATCACTCTACTTATGTTTTCTCCTCTGAGTGGAAGCTTTTTAATTTGGATGATGCTTTTCTCTATTTTTGTGTTTGTTTTCTATACTGCATGCCTGTTATCCAAACTATCTTTGTCTTTATCAGTATTTTCAAACATTGCCTCTCTTATTCTTCATAATAATATTCTTGACACAAATAGAAATTTATGCTCCTAAAATTTCTATGGAGTCACAAAGGCCTTGGTGGTGAGAGCAATGTTAAGAAAGAAGATCAATGATGAGGGTGTATATTCTGACTTGTGAGTATACTGTAGAGCTACAGGACCAAATCAACATGGTGCTAAACAATGTAATCAGTTACAGATCAATGATATAGAATATTGAACACAGAAATAAATTCACTTATTTAGAGACAAGAGGCAACAGTATAAATTGGAGAGATAATTAATTATTCTGGGATCACAAGTTATGCATACGGAAAAAAGTAAACATGTGTCTTTCATCAAAATCAAAATTCAGCTCAAAATGGATCAAAGGCCTGTGTGTTTGATTCAAAACTACAAAACTATAAAACTACAGATATTTTGCAAATAAGTTTTATATTTATCCTTAAGAAACTTCCTGTTGCTGTACCTAAAGGTAACATAGTTAACCCAAAATAGGAAAAGGAAGAGATTGAGAATCAGCTGGAGCATTTCTGATTGGGAGCATGCACCCAAGAGATCTAAGAAAGGTTGTGTTTAGAACATGGTCAGCAAAACATATGCCCGTGTGTGTGTGTGTGTGTGTGTGTGTGTGTGTGTGTGTGTGTGTGTAAGGCAGAAATGAACAAGATTTTGTGAAATACTACATGAAATGTCCATTTTATTATCTAGAAGCAAAATGATATGGTTATACTATTCTGCTCCTTTATTATTACAGTGGAAGCATTGAACAGTTGTGATAGAGGCTTGTTATAAAGTCAAAATGGTTGCTATCTAGCTCCTTCTAGAAAGTGGTCCTGGATGCAAACTTGAGCATTTTTATGTCTAGGACTATAGTTGTGCTAGATAATATGGCAGTGTCTGTGAACGCCAAAATAAAATGCCCAGCTGACTTTGCTTTCATAGACCTTCCATCTCATGGCTCTAATGTGAATAAGTATAAAAGAATTTATATTCCAGCTTTCATTAAATAAGAGATACAGGGAGGAGAGCTAGAGAGCAGCAGGAAGATTATAGATTAAGCATTTGAATGTGTAGTTTGAAAAGTGACTCTAACCTGACTTACCACCTACCCATTTTTATGTCTGTCTCTTGTTATCCCTTTTAAATGACTTTAGTTTTGTTTATGGGCTAAAGCTTGGTTTGAAGAGTTAGAATAGTACATAATTAAAAGTACAACCATGATTTTCTCATTCCAATTTGCATTAATCATCTATGATTAAATTATGACAGTATGTTTAATTTTTTAAAAAAGTAGTACATGATACAGGGACTGAATACTTTACCTATCTATCCTTCTCAGTCGTTCAGATATCCGTAGATACTGTTTTCCCCTGCCTGACTCAAAGGGGTATCCTTAAATGACCCAATTCAAATATTAAATCATATTCAAAATCTACTTGCATGTTTTTCAATGAGTGCTTAGGAAATATATTCTCAGAATATGAGGAGGAAAGGGATATGTAGCAGGAGGAAAGTTAATTTTAGTCTTGTAAGAATACACTTTGCTTTTCTAGAAATGATGCACCATTATTACCTAAAGAAATAATGATTGGTAAAAGTAGCTCTTTCTGTGGGAAGGCGTTTTCAAGTATAATTTCTAATGTGACATAAACTCCAAGTTTCGTGCTTCAATTTACATGTTTTCCAGCTGTTCACATTAAGATATATGCTAGTATTTGTTAGCTATACTTTTTTATTTTAATGAATATATATGTTTGTGTTCGATTTTGTAGATTAGATTCACTCAGATACACCTTCAAAATCTCATGGTTTTTGCCTCCATCCTGGGAACATTTCATTAGGAAACACTACTCACTGGGGATTTTTCAAGACAACATGCGTTCTCAGAACAATTTTCTGGAGGGAAACATCTAGGCAAATTTTACAATGAAAGGACTGTGAGCCATTTCCTATGTATTCAAATGGTATCTCTTAACATGGAACCCAGAGAGATATTATTTTGCTTTTATTTTTCAAGTTCTAAAACAGCAAACTAAACTATAAATACCCTCTCTGGCCTTACCTTCCTATCTTGGTTTTTGAGCAGGTATTGTCTTCTGGTCAGTTTTTACTTATCATACTTTTTACTGGATTTGGATTTGAACAGAGAGTTTCCAGGGAATATGTATTTATTTAGGGCCATGATCTATGGCTAATAAATTAGCAGAACAACTGGGGCAAAAGTGTGCTGAGCACTTACTTGGTCAGTTTGTGACACAGAGAGTCTGAAAATAAAGTATCTGAAAGTGTTATATGAAATTATCTTTCAGCAGTGCATGTTTTACTGGCTCATTTACCTGTGAATTCAGTGGTAGGATACTGTCTGCTGTAAATGGCTCTGCTGGTCAAATCTACAAGTAAGCATTCTTCTATTTTACAGTCTGAAATGTCCCCTTCCTTCTCAGATGTCACTAAGTGGGAGCAGTAACTCCCTTTCTCTTACTCAACTTGTATAAAAATAAGAGTTCTTTCAGATCATTTCCAAGAATTGGATCAGATATTTCTAGGAACCTCAACAAATAAATTATTTGTGCCTCATTGGTTTAGTTACACAATGTCTATTCCTAGGTATGTGCTGCCTAAAGAAGGGAGTTCTTCTGCTTAGCCATGATGTGCTGATAGCATCCCTCTAGCTTTTGAACAATGAAGAAGCTACTTGAATGGGAGTTGGTACTTCAGAAAAGGAGAAAGGAGAGCAGTCAAGAAGACATTACTCCCACACCTTTGAGATGGAAAAAAATTTTCACCCACATTTGTCTGTGACATCAAAAAAAGCACAAAAATTTGACACACTTTTGAAATTATTTCAAAAAGTATGTCTTCAAATTTTTCAGTTGGATAATTTTTCTCAAATAACTAATATGAGTTTGATCTCTAGCATCTGGAAATGTTTGCTTCCTATGATCTTTTCAATGCAAACAAATCCAAGCATAAATGGAAAGAAGTTGGTACTTACCTACTTTGCTGATGACTCAGGAAATAATCAGACCATTAACCGACTTGTCTAATGCTCTTCATTGACCAGATTTCTGAGCTTGACATCTCATTCCTTGTCTTTTGCACTTCAGCCCTAATTTTTGAAACCGTCTATTCTCTAGGAGTTATAGTACAAATCGCAGCAAAGTGAATGCCTAAAAACAAGAAAAAGTGATACTCTGACAATTCTAGAGAAAAGAAGTCCAAAATCAGAGGCCAGGCAAGGTCATGTAGTTTTAGTAGGCTCTAGGGGAAGATTCTTGATTCTTCTAACTTCTCCTGATTGTGTATTTTCTTTGCTTTATGTCATAATCATCTATCTGTCTGCATCACTTCTCAACACCTACTCACCTGGAGTGATGTCCTAATTCTCTTTAGAACACTGACCTTCTCTCATGTGAGAATACCTCTGATTATTTTAAGTCACATGTGGATAATGCAGAAGTAGTCCTATAAATAGTTCAATTTAATCACATATTTTGTCACAAATATAGTATTTATTATTTGTATAATAACAAATAGTAATTGTTTACACACACATGCACACGCACACACGCACACACAGAGAGAGAGAGAGAGAGACAGACAGAGAGAGAGAGAGAGAGAGAGAGAGAGAGAGAGAGAGAGAGAGACTGTGTTGTAGAGACTATGATGTGGGCAGAAGTTAGGCGCTACTTTCAGCCTATAATTATTCCTCCCAAAGAATGTAGTTAGAAAAAACTCTGTGGTATGACAATGTAGTTCATTGGTATAGTGCTTGCTTACACCCACTATGATATCCAAGACTACACATGCACACACACACACACACACACACACACACACACACACACACACGAGAGAGAGAGAGATAGAGATAGAGAGAGAGAGAGAGAGAGAGAGAGAGAGAGAGAGAGAGAGAGAGAATGCCAACCAAAGGTGGAGTTTTGTTTTCATATCATGGATCAAATGAAGAAAAAAAAATTGAGCTGGATAGGAAGGTGCTCACAACACATTTGTTTATGGATGGATGAATAAACGCACTAGCTTGCAGGAATGGAAAGTGTCAGAGTAAGAGTAGGATCGTGTCACTATTGACAAGATGCTTCACAGGAAAGCTGCACAACTAAGCAACTGAGAAAATGAGATCAATTTTCTATAATATGTATTTATATTCTCACAAACAATTCTTGACCATGCAGAGGCCCTCATGTGCAAACAGATGTATGATTGAATATCTGGTCTTTTTTCCTGTTTGGGGTGTTAAGTCGAACAAGAAATGTCCTTAACTCAAAGACCATAGGATTTTTCCATCTAGCCTATTTTTTTCTTGATCCAGTAACGTGAAGGAGACACTGCAGAGCCTAAGTGCATCACACAGGCATTGTCTGGGGATTGCAATGTTAACTTTTGGGAGATCTTTTGTTCAAATGGGAACTACTACGTAAGGTTTTGACCATTCACAAGATTACATGGTACTCTGCTAAATAGAAGCTAATTTATTCTTATAGGTCCATAATAAGAACTATGAATTTTATTTAATATCAAAAAGGAAGCCATTGTATCATAACACTCTAACACAGCACTTATGACTCTCACTTGTAAAATGGTAAAAAATAAATTTCCAGACAGTGCTAAAATTCTCATTTTGTGAAATAATTTAAATAGAAGTAAATAAAAAAGAAAGTAATTTAATCAGATGGTGTTGCTTAATGCAATCTGTATCTTAAAATTATTAGAAAAATTTAAACTTAAGAACTTAAAGGACAGGAATATACAGAAGATAAGCTATTCTAACATTGTTCTGCAAATGTACTTTGCTAAGTTTTTTTTTCCAAGTCAACGTTTATTTAATTTTTTTCTCAAAGCTTTGATACATATAATATTGATTTGGATTAATGTATAAGGTTTTATGAATTCATTATTGATCAATCCCACATTAACAGGTTGCTGGCCGAAATACAATGCTTTAGAAGATATTTGTAAAAAAAAAAAAATCCTGTATAACTATTGAAACATTAAGTAAGAGCATCTGAAGATTAAGGAATAGATACCTGGCTTGTTATCCTGTGGGAAAGACATTTCCAGTCAGGGCTTACTCTCTCCTTTTGCTCAAATTGCAGCATAGTGCCAGGAGAATATCCCATGACTGTTAAAGTAAAAGAAATTATCCTTAAGGATAAAACAATTTTATCCAGGTTGTGAAGAATCCTAATAACAACAAGTCTCTAGTAAAGTACTCAGACGTTGCATTCTCTTACTCATTCAAAGGAACTCAAATGCAACTTCATTTTCTAACCTGGCTCATATTGCTTGAGATCTCCATTCTCAATGATGTATCATTTCCTCTAAAAAAGTTAAGAGAGAGAATAAGGATTACAGGGTATGTAGCTCACTGGTAAAGTAATTTTGTAGCATTCATGAGACTTCTGCTACAGACTGTTTTATATGGTCTCGGCTACAAACTAGCTTTAGTTATGCCCATTAAATAAAATGTGCCATCTTGGTCCAAGAGTCCAAACACTAATGGGTTGATGTCTATACCTAAGATGGGAATTTAGCAAGTGGACCAAGTAAATACTGTTCGGCAGAGAGAAAATCCTTATATCGGTAAACAACTGAACTGTCAAAAGCCAATGGTCCATGCAACTGGGGTACACTGACCAGGACACAGAATTTGAGTAGATCCACACCTACATAAAGTCCAGTGTTGTAAGGCTTCTGATCCTGATATTTATCCATGTAAAGCAAATGAGTGACTTTCTCTACTCAACAAATTTGCCTTTTTTAAACATTGATTCAGGATTTTTTTTATTTAATATTTTATTTGCATTTCAAATGTTTTCCCCTTTCCAGGTCTTCCATTTGGAAACCACCTATCCCATTCCCCCTCCCCCTGCCTCTATGAGGGTATTTCCCCACCTACCCACTCAGCTCCAACTTCCTCCCTGGCATTCCCCTATACTGGGCATCTAAGAATCTCATACCCAAGGGCCTCTCCTCCCATTGATGGTCAACAAGGCCCTCCTTAACCACAGATGTGCCAGCATCATGGGCCCCTCCATATGCATTCTTTGGTTGATGATCCAGTCTCTGGGAGCACCGGAGGGCTTGGCCAGTTGAAACTGTTGCTCCCTCCACATGGGGCTGCAAACTCCCTCAGTTCCTTCAGTCCCTTCTTCAACTCCTCCCTCTGGGAACCCATGCTCAGTCCAACAGTTGCTATGAATTGAATCATGGGTGTTCTGAACTATTGGGCTAGTATCTGCTTATCAGTGAGCACATACCATGTTCATCCTTTTGTGACTAATTACCACACTCAGGATATTTTCAAGTTCCATCCATTTGACTGTGAAATTCATGAAGTCATTGTTTTTAATAGCTGAGTAGTATTCCATTGTGTAAATTTACCACATTTTCTGTATCTATTCTTCTTTTGAGGGACATCTGGGTTGTTTCCAGCTTCTGGTTATTATAAATATGGCTTCTATGAAAATAGTGGAGCATGTGTCCTGGTTAGATGTTGGAGTATCTTCTGAGTATATGCCCAGGAGTGGTATAGCTGGATCCTCAGGAAGCATTATGTCCAATTTTCTGAGGGTCCGCCAAACTGATTTCCAGAGTAGTTGTACCAGCTTGCAATCCTACCGCAACGGAGGTGTTTTCCTCTTATTCCACATCCTCAGCAGCATCTGCTGTCACCTGAGTTTTTGTTCTTAGCCATTCTGACTGGTGTGAGGTGGAATCTCAGGGTTGTTTTGATTTGTATTTCCCCAATGACTAAGGATGTTGAACATTTTTTTTTTTTTGAAATGGAAGAAAATTCTTATTTTATTTTTATTTTATTTTATTTTATTTTTGATACTTTATTTACATTTCCAATGTCTCCTCTTTGGAAACCACCTATCCCTTCCCCCTCCCCGCCTCTATGAGGGAATTCCACCTCCCACCCACCTGCCCACCCATTCCCATATTCCCACCTTGACATTCCCCTTTACTGGGGCCTCTGACACCCTCAAGACCAAGGGCCTCTCCTCTCTCCCTGATGGCCAACGAGGCCATCCTCTGCCACATATGTGGTACGAACCATGGGTCCAT
>CM052708.1:100564695-100593357 GCA_028551405.1 Uromys caudimaculatus
TTTTGTGACTGAGTTACCTCGCTCAGGATGATATTTTCAAGTTCCATCCATTTGCCTGCAAATTTCATTAAGTCATTGTTTTTAATAGCTGAGTAGTACTCCATTGTGTAGATGTACCAAATTTTCTGTACCCATTCCTCTGATGAGGGACATCTGGGTTGTTTCCAGCTTCTGGCTATTATAAATATGGCTGCTATGAACATAGTGGAGCATGTGTCTTTATTACATGCTGGAGCATCTTCTGGGTATATGCCCAGTAGAGGTATAGCTGGGTCCTCAGGTAGTATTATGTCCATTTTTCTGAGGGTCCACCAAACTGATTTCCAGAGTGGTTGTACCAGCTTGCCCTAGAACAAAAAGAAGCTAATACACCCAAGAGGAGTAGAAGGCAGGAAATAATCAAACTCAGGGCTGAAATCAACCAAGTAGAAACAAAAAAAACTATACATAGAATCAACAAAACCAGGAGTTGGTTCTTTGAGAAAATCAACAAGATAGATAAACCCTTAGCCAGACTGACCAGAGGGTACAAAGACAGAATCCAAATTTAAAAAATTAGAAATGAAAAGGGAGACATAACAACAGATTCTGAGGAAATTCAAAAAATCATCAGATCCTACTACAAACACCTATACTCAACAAAACTGCAAACTTTGGATGAAATGGACAATTTTCTAGATAGATGCAAATACCAAATTTAAGCCAGGATCAGATAAACCATCTAAGCAGTCCCATAATGCCTAAAGAAATAGAGGCAGTCATTAGAAGTCTCCCAACCAAAAAAAGCCCAGGTCCAGATGGGTTCACTGCAGAATTCTATCAGACCTTCAAAGAAGACCTAATACCAATACTCTTCAATTTATTCCACAAAATAGAAACAGAAGGAACACTACCCAATTCCTTCTATGAGGCCACAATCACACTGATACCAAAACCTCACAAAGATCCAACAAAGAAAGAAAACTTCAGACCAATTTCCCTTATGAATATCGATGCAAAAATACTCAATAAAATTCTCACAAACCGAATCCAAGAACACATCAAAACGATCATTCATCATGATCAAGTAGGCTTCATCCTAGGGATGCAGGGATGGTTCAATACCCGGAAATCCATCAATGTAATTCACTACATAAACAAACTCGAAGAAAAAAACTACATGGTCATTTCCTTAGATGTTGAACGTTTCTTTAGGTGCTTCTCAGCCCTACAAGTTTCCTCAGTTGAGAACTCTCAGTTTAGCTCTGTTCCCCATTTTTTGATAGGGTAATTTGGTTCTCCGGAGTATAAATTCTTGAGTTCTTTGTATATGTTGGACATTAACCCTCTATCGGATGTAGGATTGGCAAAGATCTTTTCCCAATCCGTTGGTTGCTGTTTTGTCCTATTGAAAGTATCCTTTGCTTTACAGAAGCTTTGCAATTTTTTGAGGTCCCATTTGTCAATTCTTGATCTTAGAGCATAAGCCATTGGTGGTCTATTCAGAAATATTTCCCCTATGCCTGTGTGGTTCGAGAATTCCCCACTTTCTCTTCTATTAGATTCAGTGTATCTGGTTTTATGTGGAGGCCCTTGATTCACTTGGACAGGGAGATGGGAATGGATCAATTTACATTCTTCTACATGTTGACTGCCAGTTGAGCCAGCACCATTTGTTGAAAATGATGTCTTGTTTCCACTAGACGATTGTAGCTCCTTTGTCAAAGATAAAGTGACCTTAGATGTGAGGGCTCATTTCTGGGTCTTCAATTCTATTCCATTGATCTATCTGTCTGCCACTGTACCAATACAATGCAGCATTAATCACTACTGCTCTGTAGTACAGCTTGAAGTCAGGGATGCTGATTCCCCCAGAAGTTCTTATATTGTTGAGCATAGTTTTTGCTATCCTGTGTTTTTTGTTATCCCAAATGAATTTGAGAGTAGCTCTTTTTATATCTACGAAGAAATGAGTTGGAATTTTGATGGGATTGCATTGAATCTGCAGAGTGCTTTTCCAGGATGGACATTTTTAGCTATATTAATCCTGCCAATTCATGAGCACGGGAGGTCTTTCCAACTTCTGAGGTCTTCAATTTCTTTCTTCAGAGACTTGAAGTTCTTGTCATACAGATCTTTCACTTGGTAGGCTAGAGTCACACCAAGAAACATTATATTGTTTGTGACAGTTGTGAAGGATATCATTTTCCTAATTTCTTTCTCAGCCTGTTTATCCTTCAAGTATAGGAAGGTTACTGATGTGTTTGAATTAATTTTATATCCGGACACTTTGGTGAACTTGTTTATCAACTGTAGCAGTTCTCTGGTGGAGTTTTTTGGGTCACTTAAATATATGATCATATCATCTGCAAATAGTGATATTTTGATTTCTTCCTTTTCATTTTCTATCCCTTTGACCTCCTTTTGTTGTCTAATTGCTCTAGCTAGAACTTCAAGTGCTATATTGAATAGATAGGTAGTGAGTGAACAGCTTTGTCTAGTCCCTGATTTTAGTGGGATTGCTTCAAGTTTCTCCCCATTTAGTTTGAGGTTAGCTACTGGTTTGCTGTATGTTGCCTTTACTATGTTTAGGTATGGGCCTTGAATTCTTGATCTTTCTAAGACTTTTATCATGAAGGGATGTTGAATTCTGTCAAATGCAAGTTTTCAGCATCTAATAAAATGACCATGTGGTTTTTTTTACTTTGAGTTTGTTTATGTAGTGGATTACATTGATGGATTTCCAGGTATTGTACCAACCCTGCATCCTTGGGATGAAGCCTACTTGATCGTGATGAATGATCATTTTGATGTGTTCTCAGATTTGGTTTGTGAGAATTTTATTGAGTATTTTTGCATTGATATTCATAAGGGAAATTGATCTGTAGTTTTCTTTCTTTGTTGGGTGTTTGTCAGATTTTGATATCATTGTAAATATGGCCTCATAGGATGAATTAGGTAGTGTTCCTTCTGTTCCTAATTTGTGGAACACTTTGAAAAGTATTGGTATTAGGTCTTCTTTGAAGGTCCGACACAATTCTGCACTAAGCCCATATGGTGCTGGGCTTTTTTTGGTCGGGAGACTTTTAATGACTGCTTCTATTTCTTTAGGGGTTATGGGACTGTTTTTTTGGTTTATTTGACCCTGACTTAACTTTGGTATTTGGTATCTGAGTAGAAAATTGTCCATTTCATCCAGATTTTCCAATTTTGTTGAGTATAGGCTTTTGTAGTAGAATCTGATGATTTTTTTGAATTTCCCCAGGTTCTGTTGTTATAGCTCCCTTTCATATCTGATTTTGTTAATTTGAATATTGTCTCTGTGCCCTCTGGTTAGTCTGGCTAAGGGTTTATCTATTTTGTTGATTTTCTCAAAAGAACCAGCTCCTGAATTTGTTGATTCATTGTATAGTTCTTTTTGTTCTACATGGTTGATTTCAGCCCTGAGTTTGATTATTTCTTGCCTTCTACTCCTGTTGGGTGCATTAGCTTCTTTTTGTTCTAGAGCTTTCAGGTGTGCTGTTTAGCTACTAATGTATGGACTCTCCAATTTTTTTTGGAGGTACTCAGAGCTATGAGTTTTCCTCTTAACACTGCTTTCATTGTGTCCCATATGTTTGGATATATTGTACTTTCAAATTTATTAAATTCTAGTAAGTCTTTGAATTCTTTCTTCTTTCTTCCTTGACCAAATTATCATTGAGTAGAGCGTGTTCAGCTTCCATGGGTATGTGAGCTTTCTGTTGTTTTTGTTGCCATTGAAGACCAGCCTTAATCCGTAGTGATCTTATAGGAGGCATGGGATTATTTCAGTCTTCTTATATCTGTTGAGATTTATTTTGTGACCAATTATATAGTCAATTTTGGAGAAGGTCCCATTAGGTGCTGAGAAGAAGGTATATTCTTTTGATTTAGGATGAAATGTTCTATAGATATCTGTTAAATCCATTTGGTCCATAACTTCTCTTAGTTTCAATGTGTCTCTAAGATTGATGAGAGTGGGGTGTTGAAGTCTCCCACTATTATTGTGTGAGGTGCAATGTGTGCTTTCAGATATAGTAAAGTTTCTTTTATGAATGTGAGTGCCCTTGCATTTGGAGCATAGATGTTCAGAATTAAGAGTTCTTCTTTGTAGATTTTTCCTTTGATGAGTATGAAGTGTCCTTCCTTATCTTTTTTGATGACTTCTAGTTGAAAGTTGATTTTATCTGATATTAGAATGGCTACTCCTGCCTGTTTCTTGGGAACATTTGCCTGGAAAATTGTTTTCTAGACCTTTACTCTGAGGTGCATTTCCTGTATGCAGCAAAATTATGGGTCTTGTTTATATATCCAGTCTGTTAGCCTATATCTTTTTATTGGGGAATTGAGTCCATTGATGTTAAAACATATTAAGGAATAGTGATTCTTACTTCCTGTTAATTTCGATGTTTTTTTTTTTTTTATGTTTGTGTGGCTATCTTCATTTGAGTTTGTTGAAAGATTACTTTCTTGCTTTTTCTAGGGTTTAGTTTCCCTCCTTGTGTTGGCATTTTCCATCTATTATCCTTTGTAAGGCTGGGTTTGTGGAAAGATATTGTGTAATTTGGTTTTGTCATGGAATATCTTGGTTTTACCATCTGTGGTAATTGAGAGTTTTGCTGAGTATAGCAGCCTGGGCTGGCAGTTGTGTTGTCTTAGGATTTGTATAAGATTTGGCCAGGATCTTCTAGCTTTCATAGTCTCTTGTGAGAAATCTGGTGTACTTCTGATAGGTCTGCCTTTATATGTTCCTTGACCTTTTTCCCTTACTGCTTTTAATATTCTTTCCTTGTTTTGTGCATTTGGTGTTTTGACTATTATGTGATGGGAGGAATTTCTTTTCTGTTAAAATCTATTTGGAGTTCTGTAGGCTTCTTGAATGCTTATATTCATCTCTTTCTTTAGGTTTGGGAAGTTTTCTTCTATGATTTTGTTGAAGATTTTTACTGGTCCTTTAAGTTGTGAATCTTCACTCTCTTCTATACCTATTATCCTTTGGTTTGTTCTTCTCATTGTGTCCAGGATTTCCTGGATGTTTTTGGTTAGGAGCTTTTTGCATTTTGCATTTTCTTTGACTGTTGTGTCAATGTTTTCTCTAGTATCTTCTCCACCTGAGATTCTCTTTTCTATCTCTTGTATTCTGTTGGTGATGTTTGCATCTATGACTCCTGATCTCTTTCCTAGGGTTTCTATCTCCAGGGTTGTCTCCCTTTGTGATTTCTTTATTGTTTCTATTTCCATTTTTGGATCCTGGATGGTTTTGTTCATTTCCTTCATCTGTTTGATTGTGTTTTCCTTTATTTCCTCTTTAAGGGCTTCTAGCTATTTACCTCTGTTCTCTTGTATCTCTTTAAGGGAGCTATTTATTTCCTTCTTAAAGTCTTCTATCATCATCATGAGAAGTGATTTTAAATCTGAGTCTTCCTTTTCTGGTGTGTTAAGGTATTCAGGGCTCCCTGTGGTAGGATAACTGGGTTCTGATGATACCAAGTTGCCTTGGTTTCTGTTCCTTATATTCTTGCCCTTTCCTTTCACCATCCGGTTATCTCTGGTGTTAGCTGGTCTTGCTCTCTCTGACTTTGGCTTGTCCCTCCTGCAAGCATTTTCATCAGTACTCCTTGGAGACCAGCTCTCTCTGAGAGGAATTTGGGTTTGGAGAGCTGTGGTACAGAGTCAGCTCTGGGGTTCAGACAGAAACCAGAAGGACCCTCTCCCCAGCTGTTCCTCGGTTCCTGTATCCTGATGGTTCTGCAAGGGTCCCTCTTGAGTGAGGAATTTGAACAGAAGTGGTGGTCTTCCTGTGCTCAAAGATGTGTCAGCACTCCTGGGAGATCAGCTCTCTCCTGGCACTGAATATGGAGCCCTGTATCATGGGATCAGCTCCCCGGCCTCAGAAGAAACCAGAAGGCCACTCCTCAGTCCCTGTCTCTTGAGGGTTCTGGACAGTTCTCTCTGAGCAGAGGCGCTGTCCTTACCGCCTGATCATAGGCATGTCCACACTCTTGGGAGGGTAACTCTTTCCCTGTGCTATTTGAGTATGGAGGCTTCTGGCACAGATCACAGGTGTAAACAGGAATGTTCCTGTCCCAGACTGTTCCTCTGTCCCAGTGTCCTGCAGATTCCGGGTGGTCCCGCTGAACAGTGACGCCTGTCTTACCTCCACTCAAGGGCTTTTCCACACTCCCTGGATGCTAGCTTTCTTCCTGTGCTATTTTCTTATGGAGCTTTGTGGCACAGACTAGTGTTCCAGGCCGCAGAAGGAGACTGGAAGGCTGCTGTCCCATGCTGCTTGTAGGACCCTGTCTCCTGGAGATTCCGGGCAGATCTCTCTGAGCAGAGGTACTGGCCTTATCCCCTGATCACAGGCTTGTCCACACTCCTGAGAGGGTAGCTCTTTTCTTTCACTAATTGTGTATGGAGCCACATGGCACAGACCCTTTTTTAAGTTTTAATGGACACACACACACACACACACACACACACACACACACACACACACACAAGTTAAAGAGAACATGCTTTTCTTTTCATTTCTTCAGGTGATTGCACTAAACCTGAACCAGGACAGTCTTAGAGGCAAGGACTGTATCAGTTAGCCATACCAGCTATATTATAATACATTTCTTTTTTTTTAAATTTATTTATTTTTTATACTTTATTTACATTTCCAATGTTTCCCCTTTTCTAGGTTTCCTCTTTGGAACCCCCTATCGCCTCCCCCTCCCTGCCTCTATGAGGGAATTCCACCTCCCACCCAGCTGCCCACCCATTCCTGTATTCCCGCCTTGACATTCCACTTTAATGGGGCCTCTAACACCTTCAGGCCCGAGGGCCTCTTCTCTCCCTGATGGCCAATGAGGCCATCCTCTACCACATATGTGGTCCGAACCATGGGTCCCTCGATGTGTATTCCTTGAAGCAAATTTACTGCTCATTTCTCATAAGATATTGTCCATGTGTTTTCCTCTTCACTGTGGCATTCTGGGGGTAAACATGATTTCAGCTTCTCTTACCTCTATCTGAGGCAGAGTTAAATTGGAAAGGAATAATACATCACAAGAAAAAGGGCATTCCAGGTAGTAAGGGAAGGAAATTTTCTATGTAAAATGTTTTTGAACAGTTACTGAATAGTGACTCTAAAAACAGTCCTGGGTGTTGATTTGTTTTGAAAGGAAATGTCAAAGAAGCATTTCCTTTCATGCCTAAGTTCAGTCCAAGTTTCACTGTGTACATAAATTTTGAAGTCCTATAGTCTTCCATGTTTAGTTTTCTTTATTCTTAAACCCAAATACCGGTTTTTAATAGGATATTGCCTTGACCAGCTTTGAAAGCTGCTTTATGATGGAATATTTTGGTGAAACTGGGTGAATAAATTTGGATGAATGGCACACATGCTTTCATTCTTGTTCCATCTCAGTGCTGACTATTCCCAGGCAACAGCAAACATGGACATGGCTATTTATTTTGTACCCCATAACATCTCAAGAATACAAAGTTTCTTTTCAGAATTTAAGTAAAATTTCCAGACACTAACATTTGCCAAGGGAAAAGAAATCACATTTAACACTTCCTTCAAGTTTGACATGCACATTCCAAAACTCTGAGAATGTAGATATTATGAGCAAGAAATTGGCTAGCATTCAATCTCACTGTGGACAGACAAAAGCCAAGATGCAAAAAAGAAAAACAAGCAAACGTTGAGCAAATAGGTCTTGGGCTACAGAATTAAGTCAGTATCAATTTTAAAACAAAGATATGTTGCGGCTTTACCTAGCATCTTTAGGAAGGTATAAACTAAGATAAGCAAAAGGCCATTGGATACTCTAGAGATGGTTATGGAACAATCAGTGCTGTACAATAACAGATCAGCACTATGAATTTAGTCAGACAACTCAATTACATCAACTGCTTGAACAAGTAAATTAGAAAAATATCTAGATTAGTATATATGTACACAGCAGACACAGTGTTTGTTAGGCACACATAAACATGCATTTCTTACCCAATAATCATGGTTATAGTCAATTCTTTCAGAGCTATCACTAGAAGATAGTCCAATAATTTTTAAAAACCAACCACTGAAAAACTTAATCTATGTTTCCTATGTAAATTATGATGCCTATACACAGATACTAACAGGAGGTCTTGGGGATAAACAATTAATAAATACAATAAATAATCTAGACAGCATATCTGTCATAGGGATGAACATGGGTCACCATCAATAAAAGGAGACAAGTCAATGGAACCACAGGTTGCACTGGTGTGCTTTGAATACACAGTGAGAGAAGAGTTTTAAAATATTAATGTTGCTATAAAGTAGTACAGGAAACCATCTTTTTCCTCTATCCTCCAGAAACAACAGCATTGATCACACCTTGAATTTATACCACTGCAACTAATTCCAACTAATAAAAGTAAACTTGCTTTGCTCCTTTCTTAGTCCATCTGTCTACAAAAATCCTGCATTCAATCAGTTTTGTTGATTACTTTTCTGTTAGTGTAGCAAATAACTGACAGAATCAGAATTTACTCCGGCTCATTATTTCACAGGCTTCAGTCCATGGACATGAGTCTGGGGCTGCTATGAGAAGAGTACCATTGTTGTAGAAATATTTAATCCCAACCCAATGTTTCTACCCCACTGTTGACCATTTAGTTTCCAGATAAAAGGCACACGTAACCTTTATATTTACAATAAACTTTAATCAGCAGTAGAGCTAGAAAGCTATCTACCCTCTACATTATTAATATCTATTTCCTATTGATAAGCCTGAGTTAGTACTTATGCTTCATCTGGATACTCTTAACTCCAATTGGCCAGCCCTTGGGGTCATGCTTTCCTTGACTCCTAATCCATGGAGTCGAATTCCTCTCTCCACTTTCTTCTTCTCCCTGGTGGTATACTCCAATTTCAAGGCTGGGAACAACAAGCCCTACCTATCTCAATTCTGCCCGGCTATAGGCTGTAGGTATGTTTATTCACCAATCAGAAATAACATGTGAGCTGTGCAGTGGTGGTGCACGCCTTTAATCCCAGCACTTGGGAGGCAGAGGCAGGTGGATTTCTGAGTTCAAGGTCAGCCTGGTCTACAGAGTAAGTTCCAGGAGAGCCAGGGCTATACAGAGAAACCCTGTCTCAAAAACAAAAAACCAAACAAACAAATAAAAAGAAATAACTTGGGGACAAGGTCACATATTGAAACTTGGGTCTATACATGTTGACTCTCTGTTCTCTGGGGCAAACAGGTATTGGGAATCCATACGTAACAGTACAGTACATAGCAACAGACCAAACCTCAACACATCATTGTCAGAGAATTTGGAGGAGGTAATTCACCTTACTTCAGATAGTAAGTAGGGAGCAGAAGCAATGTGATGTAGACAGAGCATGACACAGCACCAAGGACATGTCCACACTATTCTACTTCCTCCACTGAGATATATTATATCCCAAGCATTTTTAAGTCTGTCAGTGGAATGATTTACATAATCTAATTGTCCTTGAAAATGGCCTCAAGCACACATCCACAGTTGTGCTTTATTCATCTAAGACTTGGTATTAACCATAACAATATTAACTATCAGAAGAATCAAGAATATTGACAGAATAACAAATGATGAACCACACAGAAACTTCCTATGAAAGGATTTAAGTATAGATGAATTGTTTACAGTTGTGACTTTCATTTATCTTAAAATCTATATTACCTTCCTTTTCCTTTTGCTTAGTTGGTTTTGTTTGTTTTATTATTTATTTTAAATTTATTTTCATTCATTGTATTTATTTACTGTTTATTTTCAGGATCTCATGTTATATCATTATAACTATATAAAAAACTCCCAACTTTCAGAATTTCCAGTCTTCAAAAATTTAAACACCTTAACCATTCAATTTCTTTAAAAAAAAAAAATAAAAACAAAAACAGAACAAAACTAAACAAAACCCAAAATCTCTGAAAATTTCTCTTAAAATCCCTCTAAAAATCCAAGGTCACTTAACTTTGTGCTCATGTAAAATAAAAAAATGTTATATACTTCTTATTAGAAGACGGAAGTAGCAGCATATGGTACAATTTAAACAAAGCAAAACCAAACCCAATAATATGAGTTCTAGAGCTTAAGCTATGGAAATTTTCAAGCTCTGCCATTCATTGCACTTGTAGCTAGTCTCATAGGCTCTGCTGACTCCACACTACAACAGTTGCTATCCTTTGAGGTGGTCCCATGGTCTTGGCATCTCCAAAATAGCAAGGTCTCCACTTTCTCCAATGGCCCTTGGGCTCTTTTCAGGAATTCTGATCTTTCCACATGGTGAAAAGCCTCAGCCTCTCTCTATGACTCTTTCAATCCTGCAGCTTCTACTGCAACTGAGGTTTCATATCCACCGAAGGTCTCTCAATGTGGCAAGCCTCACCTGCAACTCATGGCTCTTTTATGCATTCAAAGACAGCACCACTATGTGGGAAACTCTTACACACTATCAAGTTAAGGTTCCAGCACGAGATGTACCCCGTGTACCCCTGGAACACAACTGCTGTGTTTTGACCCTGAGAAATATTCACCTCCACGATGATGATCTCTTCAAAATCACATACAGTATCAAATATCAAATATGCAATCCTAAAATAGTCTTAAGCTTCCCTCTGAAAATCTACAAGCAAGCCTTTATAGTCTATATTGCTCTCAGCATGATCTTCTAAGTTCCCACATCTCAATAAGCTCTGAAAACTTAAAGCTTTTTCTATCACAGAGTTCCAAAATCCTTTATACTTCTTCCCAGTATGTCACAGTCAGGTCTCATCCTCGTATCAGTTTCTCTCCTAATTTGCTTAATATTGCTGTGACAAAGTCTGTGGTCAATAGTGAATTGGGGAGGGAAGGGAGTACTTAACATCAAAGACTAAAGCCATCATGAAGGGGAGTTAGGACAGGACTTCAAGACAGGATCTGAAGCAGAGCTTATGAAAGAATTCTCCTTACTGGATTGGCTATTGTGGCTCATTCAACTTGCTTTCTTATATAAACCAGGCCTATGGATTGCACTGCCACAGTTTGTTAGGCCCTTCCACAACACAGGTTTGCCACAGTCTAATCTAATGGAGGCATTTTCCACAAGAAACAGTTGCTATTTACTCTTCCTTTTTGTTTTTAATTTCTTTTACTTTTTATTTTATTTTTAGCATGACCTCAGCCAGTTCTCAGGCTGAGACAGGTTTATTTTTTCCCACTCTGCTTTTATACCATTTTAATTATATGCAAGTAACAAGGTCAATTCTAGGTTAAGGAATAAGCAAGACAATAAACACAAATAGTCAAGGAACAAGCAAAGCAATAAACAAGTCCCACGATCACTCCTGTGATCACTATTTCTAAGGGCTTATTAGGATGACCAAGATATCTGAGCCTACTTCCCTGTCCTAGTCCAAAGTCATATTCTTGCCTGAAGGCTACTTCTTTGTTCTAGCCTAAAATTAGATTCCTGCTTAAAGTTACTTCCTTGTCATAGCCCAATGTCAAATTCCTACCAAGTGGCCCCTAAAGCTTTCCATATCTCCCCCTCCCTTTTTTATTTCATAAACAAGACTGTGCCTGTCTTAGGTCATTCTGACAAGAATGTCTTCCTTACCTGTCATGGAATATGCATTATCAAAAGCAATGCACTTCTATCTTAGGTTAGTAATGCTCTGTGCAGGACTTGCCCATTATTGTCTGCTAGCCTTTTAAATTAATAACTCTGTCTGGGGGTTCATTTTTAGCTTCAAACCATGTACTTTGGCCACCAACATACTGATATTGTTAAAGACAAGTTTTATCACAATGGACAGGAATAAAAGTATTCCCAGGACAAGAAGAGCTAACATGATCTAGCTTTAAATGCCATTCTTGAAACTTGATAAAGATGAAAATACTGATCTCAGGCCACAAATAATTTTATCAGCAATCTGCAGCTTCAAAACTTGGTGGAGCAGTATTCTTTAAATTCATAATCTCACCATGCAAAGTTAAAACATCCAGAGAGGTATTAGAATTGTGCAAATACCCTGCAAGTGTCTTTGAACTTTTTCCCAATTATAGTGACTGTCATTGAAATTTTACAAGTAATACAAATTGATTGGTATTTAGCATGACACTCAAGATGCTAACTCAGGTTTGGATTCATTCAGACAACAACACATGGCATGAGCCAACCCAGGGAAACAGGTGTTTAAATATATCTCTTAATTGGATAGTATTTTGTGTAATTCTAGAAACTATACTTATCAAAGATAGGATTTAGGGCAGTGTCTCTTTGGTGAGGTATTAGAGGCTGAACTGCCATGAATTTGTATGCAAGAACTGGCAGCCAAACATTGTCACATGGGGCTGATGCATTTGGTATTGATTTTGGAGAGACTGGATGTTTGTTGGAGGTTGAGTTTTGCTTCCCACAGTTATGGTTGTGCTCCGGTATTGCAAGAGAAATTATAGTTAAACTGCCAGTGTTCCATTGGCTGCATTTTAAAGTTCAATCACAGACTCAGGATTCTAACTAAAAATATTTGTAATTAAGAAAAATTCAAGCATGTGAGATTGTTGCAGGGTCTGGGAAGGGTTGATGAGGCTATGGAACTTGTTGGGGCATTGCAGCCTGGCTTGCCTACTCTAGATGCCATTCCAAGAAATACATATAGAATTGTTATGGATTTGGAGGATTGTTTTTATACTGTTCCATTACATCCTCATGACTGTAAAAGGTTTGCATTTATTATGCCTGTTTGTAATATTAAAGAACCCATGAAATGATATCATTGGAAAGTTTTGCCTCAAGGAATGGCTAATAGCTCTATATTATGTAAAATATTTTGTCACTGCTTCAGTATAAGAAGTTAGGATTTTGAATCTTTCAGTGTATGTTATTCATTCTATAGATGGTATTTTATTAACTGAACCCTCTGAAGGAATTTTACCATAAGCATTTGTTCTTATACAATGAGTTTTCAAAGTTTGGAGTAGTTGATGCTCCAGAAAAGATTCAAAGGAAGAATCAATATCTGGGACATCAGTTATATCTTAAACATATTGTGGCATAGAAAATTCAAATAAGAAAAAATAATTTACTTACTTTCAATGATGTTCAAAAGTTGTTAGGAGATATTAATTGGCTAAGACCTCATCTTAAACTTACCACAGTAGAACTTAAACCTCTATTTGATATTCTCAAAGGGGATAAAAATCCTGGTTCTGTCCCACAATTAACTGATGAGGGACAATTAGCTTTGCAGAAAGTAGAGGAAGCTATTATCTAACAATAGGTACATTATATAGACTATGACCAATTGGCTGTTTGTGTTCTTACTACTTTCTTCTCATGTGCTCACAAAAGTTCTTTGGCAAAAGAGACCATTAATGTGGATTCATCTACAATGAATATTTTTGGTTTTGGGGTTTTTTTTTTTTGAAATTTTTATTAAATACATTCTTTATTTACATTTCAAATGTTATTCTCTTTCCTGATTTCCCTTCAGAAAGCCCCCTATTGCCTTCTCGCTCCTCCTGCTTCTATAAGCATGTTCCCCAGCTAGCCCCCCATTCCCGCTTCCCCGTCTTGGCATTCCCCTACACTGGGGCAATCCCACCAACAATATAAGAGTGTTCCTCTATCTCCATATCCTAGAAAGCATCTGCTATCACCTGAGTTTTTAATCTTAGCCATTATGACTGGTGTGAGGTGGAATCTCAAGGTTGTTTTGATTTGCATTTCCCTGATGACTAAGGATGTTGAATATTTCTTTAAGTGCTTCTCAGACATTTGAGTTTCCTCAGTTGAGAATTCTCAGTTTAGCCCTGTACCCCATTTTTTGATAGGGTTATTTGGTTCTCTGACGTTTAACTTCTTGAATTCTTTGTATATATTGGATATTAATTCTCTATGGGATGTAGGGTTGGTAAAGATCTTTTCCCAATCTATTGGTTGTATAAGGCATTAGTATTCTGTTTGGGAAATTATCCCCTGTGCCTATGTGTTTGTGGATCGTCCCTATTTTCTCTTTTATTAATTTCAGTGTACCTGGTTTTATTTGAAAGTCATTGAACCATTTGGGATTGAGCTTTGTAAAAGGAGGTAAGAATGGATCAATTTTGCATTCTTCTACATGCTGACTGCCAGATGAACCAGCACCCTTTTTTGAAAATGCTTTCTTTTTTTCACTGGATGGTTTTAGCTCTTTAAGATCCAGTGACCACAGGTGTGTGGGTTCAATTATGGGTATTCAATTCTGTTCCATTGATCTACCTGCCTGTCTCTGTACCAGTACCATGCAGTTTTTATCACTATTGCTCTGTAATACAACTTCAGGTCAAGGATGGTGAATCCCCCCAGAATTTCTTTAATTGTTGAGAATAATGTTTGCTATACCAGAATTTTAATTATTACAAATGAATTTGCAAATTGCTCTGTCTAACACTATAAAGAATTGAGATAGATTTTGATGAGGATTGCGTTGAATCTATAGGTTGCTTTTGGCAAGAGGGACATTTTTACTATATTAACCCTGCCAATCCATGAGCACAAGAGATCTTTCCATCATCTGAGATCTTCTTCAATTTCTTTCTTTAGAGACTTCAAGTTCTTGTCATACAGATATTTCACTTGCTTGGTTAATGTCACACCAAGGTATTTTATATTATTTGTGACTATTGTGATGGGTGTCCTTTCCCTAATTTCTTTCTTAGCCTGTTCATCCTTTGAGTGTAAGAAGGCTACTGATTGCTGTGAGTTAATTTTATTACATCCAGCACATTTGCTGAAGTTATTTTTCAGGTTTAGTTCTCTGGTGGAATTTGTGGGGTCACTTAATCACACTATCATATCATCTGCAAATAATGATCTTTTTTAATTCTTCCTTTCCAATTTGTATTCCTTTGACCTCTCTTTTGTTGTCTAAATTCTCTGGCTAGGAATTCAAGTACAATATTGAATAGGTAGGGAGAGAGTGAGTAGCCTTTTCTAGTCCCTGATTTTAGTGGGATTGCTTCAAGTTTCTTTTTATTTACTTTGATGTTGGCTACTGGTTGGCTGTATATTGCTTCTACTATGTGTAGGTATAGACCTTGAATTGCTGATCTATCCAAGACTTTTATCATGAAGGGGTGTTGGATTTTTTCAAATGCTTTCTCAGTATCTAATGAAATGATCATGTGTTTTTTTCCATTGAAATTGTTTATATAGTTGATTACATTGATGGATTTCCATATATTAAACCATCCTTGCAGAACAGGGATGAAGCCTACTTGATCATGATGGATGATTGTTTGATGTGTTCTTGGATTCTGTTTATGAGAATTTTAGTGATAATTTGCATAGATATTCATAAGGGAAATTGGCTGGAAGATCTCTGTCTTTGTTGGGTATTTGTGTGGTTTAGTTATACGCATAATTGTGGCTTCGTAGATCAAGTTGGGTAGTGTTCTTTCTGCTTCTATTTTTTGAGGAATATTGGTTTCAGGCCTTCTTTGAAGTTCTAGTAGAATGCTGCACTAAATCCAACTGGCCCTGGACTCTTTTTTTTTTTTTTGGTTGGGAGGTTTTAATGACTTCTTCTATTTCCTTATGGGATATGGGCATTTTTAGATAGTTTATCTGGTCTTGATTTAACTTTGGTATGTAGTATCAGTCTAGAAAATTGTCCATTTCATCCAGATTTTCCAGTTTTGTTGAATATAGGCTTTTGTAGTAGGATCTGATAAATATTTGGATTTCCTCAGTTTGCATTGTTATGTCTCCCTTTTTATTTCTGATTGTTAATTTGGACACTGTTTCTGTATCTCCTGGTTATTCTGGATAAGTGTTTATTTATCTTCTTGATTTTCTAAAAGAACTAACTCTTGGTTTTGTGAACTTTTTTATAGTTCTTTTAGTTTCTACTTGGTTGATTTCAGCCTTGAATTTGATGAGTTCCTGGCAGATACTCCTCTTCATTGCATTTGCTTCTTTTTGTTCTAGAGATTTCAAATGTGATATCAAGATACTTGTGTATGCTCTCTCCACTTACTTTTTGGAGGCACTCAGAGCTACAAGTTTTCCTCTTAGCACTGTTTTCTTTGTGTCCCATAAGTTTGGGTATGTTGTGCCTTCATTTTCACTAAATTCTAAAATGTCTTTTATTTCTTTCCTTATTTCTTCCTTGACCAAGTTATCATTGAGTAGAGCATTGTTCAGCTTCCATGCGTATGTGGGCTTTCTGTTGTTTTTGTTGCTATTGAAGACCAGTCTTAGTTTGTCATGATCTGACAGGATGCATGGGATTATTTCATTCTTCTTGTATGTGTTGAGGCCCATTTTGTGACCGATTATATGGTCAATTTTGGAGAAGGTACCATGAGATGCAGAGAAGTAGGTATACACTTTTGTTTTACAATGAAATGTTCTATAGATATCTGTTAAATCCATTTGTTTCATAACTTCTGTTAGTTTCCTTATGTCTCTGTTCAGTTTCTGTTTACATGATCTGTCAGTTGATGAGAGTGAGGTATTGAAATCTCCCACTACTATTATGTGAGGTGCAATGTGTACTTTGAGCTTTAGTAAAGTTTCTTTTATGAATATGAATGCCTTTGCATTTGGAGCATAGATGTTCAGAATTAAGAGTTCATCTTGGTAGATTTTTCCTTTGATGAGTATGAAGTGTCCTTCCTTATCTTTTTTGATAACTTTTGGTTGAAAGTTGTTTTTATTTGATATTAAAATGGCTACTCAATGTTTCTTAGGACCAGTTGCTTGGAAAATTTGTCTTTGTCACTGAGGTGCATTTCTTTTATGCAGCAAAATGTCATGTCCTGTTTACATATCCAGTCTTTCAGTCTACATCTTTTTACTGGAGAACTGAGCTCATGATGTTGAGTTCAGGTTGCATGGTAACTTGGTGTCCTATTGTCAAATGTTCAGTTTCCACTAAGTCCCAATAGCAGGCCAAAACCTGTTTTTCAAAGGGAGAATATTTGTCTGCAGATGATGGTAGAGATTTGCTCCAAAATTCCAAAGCTCTTTTCTGTGACTTACCTACAGGGGCCTGCCAGAGGCTCCAAACAGCATTTTTATCTGCTACTGACATGTCAATTACCATCCGGTCTGCTGGATCACATGGCCCAAGTGGTAGAGCAGCCTGCATGGCAGCTTGGACCTGTTGAAGAACCTTCTCTGGTTCCAAGAACCACACAAAGCTAGCAGCTTTCAGAGTCACTTGGTAAATGGGCCTGAGTAACACACCCAAGTGAGTAATGTCCTGTCCCCAGAATCCAAATAGACCCACTAAATGTTGTACTTCTTTCTTGGTGGTGGGAGGGGCCAGGTGCAATAATTTATCTTTCACCTTAGAAGGAATATCTCTACATGCCCCATACCACTTGACTCCTAAGAATTTCACTGAGGTAGATGGTCCTTGCATTTTGGTTGGATTTATTTTGCATCCTCTGATATGCATATGTGTTACCAATGAGTCCAAAGTGGTTGCTGCTTCCTGCTCACTTGCTCCAATCAGCATAATGTCATCAATATAATCCACCAATGTGATATTTTGTGGAAGAGACAAACGATCAATATACCTTCTAACTAAATTATAACACAGGGCAGGAGAGTTAATATATCCTTGAGGCAAAACTGTAAAGGTATACTGCTGGCCTTCCCAACTAAAGCAAATTCCTTCTGGTGGTCCTTATGGACAGGTACTGAGAAAAAGGCATTTACTAGATTAATAACTGCATACCAGGTCCCAGGAGATGTGTTAATTTGCTCAAGTAATGAAACTACATCTGGTACAGCAGCTGCAATTGGAGTTACTACCTGATTCATCTTCCAATAGTCAACTGTCATTGTTAAAGGGAAATGTTAAAGGGAGATGTGGTGGAAACTACCACCCCTGCATCTTTCAAGTCCTTGATAGTGGCAGCAATTTCTGCAGTTCCTCCAGGAATAGGATACTGTTATTGATTCGCTATTTTCTTTGGTAGAGGAAAATCTAACAGCTTCCATTTAGTCTTTCCAACCATAATAGTCCTCACTCCACATATCAGGGAACCAATGTGAGAATTCTGCCAATTTCTAAGTATATCTATCATAATTATACATTCTGGAACTGAGGAAATGACCACAGGATGTGTTCAGGGTTCTACTGGACCTACAGTGAGTCAGACATCAGTTAAAACTCCATTAATCACTTGTCCTCCATAAGCCGCTATTTTAACTGAAGGGCCACAATGTTTCTTGGGATCTCCTGGGATCAGCACCAATTCAGAACCAGTATGCAATAAACTCCAGAATGTCTGATTATTTCCTTTCCCGAAGTGTACAGTTATCCTTGTAAAAGGCAGTAGGTCCCTCTAGGGAAGGACTGGAGAAAGACTAACAGCAAACCTTTTAGGTGTCTTATCAAGATCCCTTCTCAGGAGAACCTGACCACCCCTTCATTCAAAGGGTTCTGGGTCTGAAAACTGACTCAAGTCTGGAAATTGATTCACTGGCTGAGATTGCCTTTTGCCATGATCCAATGTAGCCTTTCTTTCATTTGTTTGAGAAATTTTCTGCTTATACAGATAAAACAGATATGCAGTAGGCTTCCCATCTATTTCATGCCTGGAAACACCATGACAGATTAGCTAGTACAAAAGGTCCAAATGAGTCATGCCATTATAAATTTCACTTCTCCTGTGCTGACCACTATGGTATATATCATTATAAATGTTGTTTTGTCTACGCTATCCATTTTAATAACTATGATCACCTTGTCTCTGGCGATTCAATGCTGCCACCTGGCCCTTGTTACCTCAGGGCCCAATTAATCCCATTGAATTTAATTAATCAGATCGAGCAGCAGCATCTCCAACCCTAAGGTCTGGCACAAGGAAAAGGGCCAGAACAAAACTCTCCAAATGTGCTGGTGCCCCTCTCTCCAGTTTGTGTCTTATAAGATTCGTGAAGGGCACATCTTCTGGACCTTCCCATTGTGGAGGATTAGGTTTTACACAACATATCCACTCTAGCATTGCGATTTCCATGAGCCTTAAAAATCCCTTCATCAACACTAAGCCAAGGGATATCAGGCACCTCCAACTCCTTTTCAGTAGGCCATCTTTTGATAAACACTTCAACCAACCATTCACACAAACTTCTGACACCTTTTTTAACTGTGCAAGCTTCCATATTAAACCTAGAATCTCCACTCCGAGGGCCCATGCCAATAAACTTAGCCTGATCTAGTTTTACATTCCTTCCACCATTATTCTACACACTTAAAATCAATTCCCACACATATTCCCCAGACTTCTGCTTTAATGAATTACCAAAATCATTAAATCTTTTTAGTAGTGTAGCACACTTCCTCATGGACTACCTCCCCTCTTAGGGCCTGTTTTCTTTGAGTCTGGTTATATATCTAGAAGAAACTATTGGTGGCCCTTGAGAAACATCAATATTGTCTTGTCTGTTATTTTCTTCAGCGAAAGTCACTGCTGGTTTGTCAGACACTGAAGGATTAATTTGTTCATCCAGCAAAGGCATTATTTCAAGGGGTGGGGCTGAGGGTACTATTTCCTCAGGTGGGTAAACCCTTCAACAAGGTCCTTCCACACATATCTATCCCAAGTTATAAGATTCCATGCTTGCCAATCAATGCCCTTACTTTAATTGATGACACCCTTTGAGGCTGAGACTTGAATTTTCACTGTAATTCAGCCAATCTTATAATGAGAGTTTTGGTTTGATTTTCTGCAACTTGAGCTCTATGGTTGATGGGAGAAAAGATTCTCTTCAAGGACACACTTAGCAACTTTTAGATTGGTTACTTGCATCTGGATCTGTTCAATTTTATCATACAACTCCTTTTCCTTCACATGTTTTCCAGAGAAGTTAAGAGCAATCAGCCATAAAAGTCATTTTCAAATTTTTTCCCCAACTTGTAGAAAATTTTGTACATGCAATCACCTAATTCATCAAGATACTCAAAGGTGTTAGCTTGTTTAAACTTGAAATATATTTTCAATCATAGGTCTTCAATATTCTCCAAGCTCCCAGGAGAGAGCGTATCTAGAGAGGTTTCAGCAGTTGAAGGTGCTGGGGAATTATTAAGCCAACACCAGATTCTTAAAATATTCATTCTAATACTTCTGCTTTCTGCTCCTCTAGAACTACTCCCAGGACCAACTTCTATATTAGTCAGCATTCTCTAAAGTCACAGAACTTATGGGTAGTCTCTACATAGTAAGGGAATTTGTTGATGCCTTACAGTCTGTAGTCCAACTCCCCAACAATGGTCAGCAGCAGAAAGGAAGTCCAAGGATCTAGCAGTTGCTCAGTTCCACAAGGCAAGCTGGTGAAGAAGACAGAATCTTCCTTCATCCAATGTCCTTATGTAGATCCCCTGCAAAAGGTGTGGGCCAGATTAAAGGTGTGTACTACCACACCTGGATCTGAGACTTGCTTTGTCCCTGGCTGACCTTGAACTCAGAGATCTCCTTGCCTTAATCTCCTGGGATTAAGGGCATTTACTACTTTGCCAGAGCCTATGCTTTTCATGGCCACTATGGCTCAAGATCTCCATGCCAAGATCCAGGTCAGAAACTTGTGTCTTCCAGCTGCAAGATCTGGATCACAGGTGAGCCTTCTAATTCTGGATTGTAATGCACTCCAGATATAGTCAAGTTGACAGTCAGGAATAGCCACTACAGAGTGGTACTATTTGAAAGAATTAAAAGGTATGAACATCTTGGAGTAAGTACATCACTGAGAGTGAACTTTGAGGTTTCAAAAAAGCCCGTGTAAAGCCCAGAGTCTTGAAATGCTGCCTGTGGATCCAGATGTAGGCTTCTGTTACTTCTGAAGCACCATGTCTGCATGTGTTTTACAATGTTTCCTTCCATCATAGAAATAGACTAAAGTTCTGAGTCTGTAAACAAGCATCCAAGTAAATGCTTTCTTCCATAAGAATTACCATTGTTGTGGTGTCTCTATACAGCAATAGAGCACTGATTATGACCTACATATATGAAAACATATATATCTTATGTGTGTGATGTGATGTGTGTGTGTGTGTGCGCACACGTGTGTATTTCAGGGCTAATAATTTGCCACTAGGCAACCAATTACTATGATCTTTTCTGAGGAAGACTATTTCTTAGCATTCCTTAGTTGCCTATAGTTTTATATGGGGTTCAGACCTTGGAGGACTTGCCGATATCCATGCTAGCATGTCTATAAGTGTCATACTATTCTGCTATTAAGGTAGCCATGTTGGTAAGAATTATGGGTATAGCTTCTGGCATTCCTTACGACCAAGCAAAGTTCAATGTTGTGGAACACAGTGCCATCTACCCTTAAGTAAAAAATTCTCCAGTGCATAAACCTGGGTGTCTGTACATAAAGTTAATTTAAGCAATGTGACAGTTATGGCTATGTCATTCTGGCTACAAGTCTCCAGGAGGCCACGGGTGACAGACACCCTATACTGTGACATGATAGATTTTGAAAGAAGTCATGTTTTAATTAGTCACCTTTGTCATCTCTTTGGCTTTAGATTTGCACAGATGGCCATGCTTTGTTCAGGGAGCTGAGAGAAATGCAAAATTCTATATTAATAAAAGTATACAATCTAACCCAAAAGTTCTTGTCTTCACACCTATGGTTTTTCTTTTTCATGCATACCTAAGTAGTGTGACAATGGGGCAATTTGTCAATAAAGCAAGAACATTACTTGAGCTTTGATGCACAGCTCTGTGCAATCCATTGCTATAAGTTGACTTTCAATGAACTAAGTAGTACAGAGACCAGTTGGGAAATGTAGAGTCAAAATAGTTTTGTGTCTTTTCTCACCACCATGGCAGCCTTATCTTACAACATGGTGAATTATTTCATCTGATCTATTAGGTATTCTGGGCCCCATATTGCATTCAAGGTTGTTTGTTGGAAATATACCCTCTATGGTTAAGAGGTTCACTGCTCTGATATTGCTATTGAGTTTTGTTTCCCTAGTTGAGCTTTCTGGTTCACTTCTGGGATATTGCTATTGACTGTGGAAAATTATTTCCTTGGGCCAGCAAATTCATCTAAACATAGCTATGCTTGCCTTCATACCTAGAAAGAGCCTGTAATGTCTAATGAAAAGAAAAGTGAATTAAAGGGAAATGTGTTTATATATTGTATTAATAGAGTAGTGAAGGGTGCTTATAGGATACCCATATATATTGCACATGTAGATGAATGCAAGCCAGAAAATCATGACTTAATATACAAACAAAAACTGCCAATGCTGAGAACATTATTATGCTGAGTATTTGACTGTACTTAATTAAGCCAGAGTTGCCTTAAATTGTATGCTTTTAATTTGTATAAGCACCTAATTTGAATATGAATAAAACATACTGGATTTTTTGACAAATCTCTAATTATAACCTTTAGTTTTCATGTAACAAATCACTAATTGGTAAATATGTGTGTGTGTGTGTGTATATATAGATATATATATATCTATATATACACACACACACACAGAATGGATACTTAAGTATCCATTCCTCAGTTTAAAATGTGAGGTCAAGACTGATAATGTCCAACCCCATGCACTAATATAATTCTAAAACCTGCAAAATCATAATAATATTGACATTTCTGTCTTCTCTTTATTACAAACTCACATGATTCTGCCCCCTCCCAAATGTAGAATTCTAAGTACTTCATTTTCTTTTATTGGTAGGTTTATAGAAAATGAATGCATCTCTAAATAATGTTATGTAATTTTCTGAGCTAGTTCTGGATGTTTGTATTCTCATTAGATCCTACTGTATCATTATGCAACTTACTCCATTCATTCCATGTCCTTCTGGGGAGTTCTCCCTTTTATTGTTTTGTGCAAATTGTGTGCTATAATTATATCCCCTTTTTATATATTCCAAATAGTAATCATTTATACTTTCTATTTTTATTTCAAAAATTTTAAAAGTATTGGTTGTCTCATAGAATTCAGCTTCTTTACAATCTTAATATTTTTATTTTTGTTACATTTTATCTATTGCTTTCAAATTTATTTTTCTCATAAATTCTTAAGTTGAAGATGGGAGCTGTAGTTTAGTTATGGGGTAATGCTTAGCATGCTCAATGCTCTGGGATCAGAAAGTTTAAGTAATTTATCTATCTATGTATCTATCTATCTATCTATCTATCTATCATCAATCATCTATCTATGCAACTAAGTGTAATACTTCCCACTTTGATCTGACTCTCTGTTATATACTTCTGGATTTGCTTTGCCTGATTCTCATTATCTGAGTTTTTGTTCTGGGTTGCTCAGAAGTGTGATTTTGTTTTCACTTTTTATGATTGATTTTCTTCTTTTGTTTCTATTGATTCTGAATTCTACTGCTTTGTTCTCAAAGAACATGAGCTGCATTATGATCTTTCGCTGAAATGTGCTGAGACAGTTTTATCAGCAAGAATAACTGGAATTTATAAATGCTGCAGAGGTACTTGGAAACAGTGTTTAATCTTCATTCCAGAGAAAGGGCATAAAATATAGACTAATATATATGTTCAATGGATAAAGTTTATTGAATATGCTTTTACATATTCTATATTCTTGTCCTTTATGATTAATAGATTATTACTAAATCCCCACAATTTATTAATTAATTGATTTATTCTTATAATCCTTTCAAAAGATGCATTACACTTTTAAGGCAATATACTCTCTATATCAACTCATCATCCAGCCAGCCAGCCAGCCGACCATCATCTTCTCTCTGTTTTTCTTGTCTTTTCATGAAACTTACCAGCATTGATAGTTCTGTTTTCAGGCTATTATTAAATAAAACAACAATCAACTGAACACAGTAGTTCAGTGCCACAGAAGCAAGTACAATGACTACAGTTACAAGGTGGCACAGTAGAAACTTTAAGCATGAGGAAGATCCATTCCTCTGGAGGTACAGAGCATGATTGTGTGAGGCTTCATCACTATTTATAATGGTGCATGGTTTGTAACATAAAATAGTTTTTGGTTTGGTGTTTGTTTTGTAAATCAGAATTGTTTGCTAGAATTTCCTATGTAGTCTATTCAGACCATGTTGACTGTGACAGGAAATTACAAAGAGTGGAACTATAACTAACATGAATGCTATGCAGTCTGTATTTAACTCATGCAAAATTTCAAAATTTACTGTTAAATTTCTCATGTTATTTGATATTGGTTTAAGTGTTTGGCAAGAAGCATGAGTCTGTTTTAGCTTTGATTTTCATTTAACAAGTTTTGTCTTTGTAAGCCAGATTTTAGTCTTTTTAGATTGAATGTGATAATATGTATATTAAATTATTTTTTAGCATTTTATTGTGTGCTTTAATTTATTCTTTTTCTGGCTACTTCCTCCTTTCTCTTCTTTTTTGGCTGTTACTTCTGTTTGGATTTTTCATTAAATTCTTAAAATATGTAGTGTTTGTTTTAAGGATTGAATAATATGTTAATTATATTTAAGTGTAAATTGAAATAATATCTTTTAAATTCCAGAAAAATTCAAGGTCTAGTTAATGACAAAAGCAGATTAATGTCAATTACTTCCTAATATTGTGTAGGCCATTCTTTCTCAAATCCTTAGTTTTATTTCCAATATAAAAAAACCGAACAGATTTGCTTTTTCACACACTGAATAGCACAGACTCACAAATGTGATTCTAATAACTATTTAGAACACTATCTCAGTGTCTCTTCTTCCTTTGATCACTGTTTTTCAACCTGAACATGCTTCTTTCTATCAGTGTAAAATAATTTTAATTTTAGCTCTGTCTGGAAATGATGGAATTGTATGAATGCACATTTTCCCTCCTGGCATGAGCTGTGAATGCCCTACATTTCTTTTTCTATCTATTTCATCAGTACCATCAGGCCCTAATGGATAAACTTAAGCTAATTCTAGATGTTCTCTCTTTTCTTTATAAATATTTCAAAATGTGTATTGAGGAGATTACGACTCTATAAAAAAATTAACACACATTTTGCCAGTGCCAAATAGAAATAAGTATCCTCTAATAACACTGTGTATGCAGGTAGCATTCAAATTCCCCAAGTTTCCCTATCACTGTTTCAACAGTTGAATCCTACAAGAGGTTAGAATTTAAATTTTACTCAGTTCAGTGCCTTTCAGAAAATCTTCTAAATCACAAGTGATACTTCTTCTATTTTGTCTGAAGGAAGCAGGTTGGTTGTTTTGTGTTTTATCTTTGCCATATCTTCCTTAAAGACCAACAACTTCCCAACATGATTGATGAAGTCCATTTTGGATTTTTTTCAAGAATATTTCACATGTTCTCAAAGGTTCAGAACGTTCAAAATTTCTTGTTTCTGTGATGATGTTGATGATGATCAGGGGGTTAGAATTTTGATACATGTTCCTGTTCATCACCAACTCACAGACAGTCAGCATTTTCATGTGTCTCTAGCAATTGATGGCCATGGAGCAATTGCTTAAGGCCACCAAGGTTTGCAAAATAGTGGCATTCTAGCTTTATTTCTACTGGAAGGATTTAATTAACTGAGGTTAATACTTCCATTAACAATGCCTTTACCCCATCAAATGCTGAGTTTCTTGAAGTTTTAAAGTAAAGGCTAATAATTTTAAGAGGATTTGTTTTATGCATTTTTCTACTTTAGTACTTCTAAATATGCCTGTGCTCTGTTTTGTTTTCTCCTTTTTATTATTAAAACTCCACACATATTAACATGTACTTATATTACTTAAATTCAATCCATTAATCTTCTGTGGTTGCTAAAATTATCTTCTTTCTGGAAATTAGGGCATCTTTTATTGACACTTGGTTCATCTGAGTTGACCACAGTACTCTCTATAGCTCCTTCCTTTATCACTTGAGAATCTGATCTAGTCTCTTCACTCTCTTCTTTGTCAATCCTGAGACTCAGCGGTTTCCTCATGCAGTCTTAATATTTACTAACTAAATAAGATTATTTAAGTAGTATAATTTTAGCAGTAGGGGATATTCACTGCTATATTTGTCTTGTATCTAGTATTACTCATAGTATGAGCTCAGAATTAAAACATATCCTATATAGAAAATGTGAGATTATATTGGTAGTTTCAGTTTAAATGCAATATTTCAAAATTTTTCCTTAATGCTATTGATGTTTACATTTAAATCGGTTCTCTATCTTTGTTATTGCTATCTGTATTTGGTTGTTAAAGGCAACCTATTTTTATCATCAATCATTGTATTTGTTTGCATTTCAAATGATATCCCCCTTCCTGATTACCCTTCCAAAAAGTCCCCATCCCATTCTCCCTTTTCCCCCTCCACTTTGCCTCTATGAGGATGCTCTTTCACACACTCACCAACTCCCTCCTCACCTCTCTAGCATCCTCCTACTCTGGGGCATCAAATCTCCATAGGACAAAGGGCCTCCCCTCCCACTGATGTCAGATAAGGCCATTCTCTGATACATATGTATCTGGAGCCCTGGATATCTACATGTATACTCTTTATATGATTGTTTAGTCTCTGGGAGTTCTGAGAAGTCCAGTTGGTTGATATTGTTCTCCCTATGGGGCTGCAATCCCCTTCAGCTACTTCAGTCCTTTTCTGAGCTTCCATTGTGGTTCCCAGGCTCATGCTGATAGTTGGCTGGGAGTATCTGCATCTGTATTGGTTGGGTGCTGGTAGAACCTCTGAGGAAACAGGCATACCAGGCTCCTGTCAACAAGTACTTCTTGGCATCAGCAATAGTGTCAGGGTTTGGTGTCTGCAGATGGGATGGATCTCTAGGTGGGGAAGTCTCTGGATGGTCTTTCCTTCAGTCTCTGTTTCATTTCTTTGTCCCTGTCTTTCCTTTGTACAGGAACATTTCTGGATTAAAAAATTTTGAGATGCGAGTGTGTCCCTATCTACTAAAGGTAGTCTTTACAGGTTCTATCTCCTCTTTGTTGGGTATTTCAGCTAAAGTCATCCCCATTAGGTCCTGAGAGCCTCTCCCTTCTCTAGCATTTGTGACTTTCTAGTGGCTACTCCAAGTTCCTCATCTCCAACAGCTACATTTTCTATTCATTTCCTGACACACTGTAGTTCCCTCCTGTCCCTACCAATATCTGATAATTACCCCTTTTTTTCACTTCCCCTCCACTCTGCCTGCCAGGTCCCTCTCTCCTGCTACCACCTGTGATTATATTGTTCCCCAGTCTATTTAAGATTGAAGCATCCATATTTTGGTCTTCCTACTTCTTCTTCTTTTTTTTTATTTTACTTTTTTTTTTTTAATTTATTTATTTTTTGATACTTTATTTACATTTCCAATGTTTCCCCTTTTCTAGGTCTCCTCTTTGGAAACCCCCTATACCTTCCCCCTCTCCACCTCTATGAGGAAATTCCACCTCCTACCCACCGGCCCACCCATTCCCATATACCCACCTTGACATTCCTCTTTACTGGGGCCTTTAACACCCTCAGGCCCAAGGGCCTCTTCTCTCCCTGATGGCCAATGAGGCCATCCTCTGCCACATATGTGGTCTGAACCATGGGTCCTTCGATGTGTATTCTTTTTCTCCAACTCCTCCATCTGGGACCTCACTCTCAGTCCAGCGGTTACTGTAAAGTGAAACTTGGGCATTCTGAACTTTTGGACTAATATCCACTTACCAGTGAGTACATACCATGTTCATTCTTTTGTGACTGAGTTACCTCGCTCAGGATGATATTTTCAAGTTTCATCCATTTGCCTGCAAATTTCATTAAGTCATTGTTTTTAATAGCAGAGTAGTACTCCATTGTGTAGATGTACCACATTTTCTGTATCCATTCCTCTGCTAAGGGACATCTGGTTGTTTCCAGGTTCTGGCTATTATAAATATGGTTGCTATGAACATAGTGGAACATGTGTCTTTTTCACATGTTGGAGCATCTTCTGGGTATATGCCCAGTAGAGGTATAGCTGGGTCCTAAGGTAGTATTATGTCCATTTTTCTGAAGGTCTGCCACATTGATTTCCAGAGTAGTTGTACCAGCTTGCAATCCCAATAACAGTGCAGGAGTGTTCCTCTTTCTCCACATCCTCGCCAGCATCTGCTGTCACCTGAGTTTTTGATCTTAGCCATTCTGACTGGTGTGAGGTGGAATCTCAGAAATTAGGGAAATGACATCTTTCACAATTGTCACAAAAAATATAAAGTATCTTGTTGTGACTCTAACCAAGCAAGTGAAAGATCTGTATGACAAGAACTTCAAGTCTCTGAAGAAAGAAATCGAAGAAGACCTCAGAAGGTGGAAAGATCTCCCATGCTCATGGATTGGAAGGATTAATATAGTAAAAATGGCCATCCTGCCAAAAGCAATCTACAAATTCAATGCAATCCTCATCAAAATTCCAACTCAATTCTTCATAGACTTAGAAAGAGCAATTCTCAAATTCATTTGGAGCAACAAAAAACCCAGAATAACAAAAGATATTCTCAACAACAAAAGAACTTCTGGGGGAATCAGCATCCCTGACCTCAAGCTGTACTACAGAGCAGTAGTGATAAAAACTGCATGGTATTGGTACAGTGACAGGCAGGTAGATCAATGGAATAGAATTGAGGACCCAGAAATGAATCCACATGCATATGGTCACTTGATTTTCGACAAAGGAACCAAAACCACTCAGTGGA
>CM052708.1:100593857-100628490 GCA_028551405.1 Uromys caudimaculatus
GAACAGAACACCAGTGGCGTATGCTCTAAGATCAAGAATCGACAAATGGGACCTCATGAAATTGCAAAGCTTCTGTAAGGCAAAGGACACTGTCAATAGGACAAAACGGCAACCAACAGATTGGGAAAAGATCTTAACTAATCCTATGTCCGATAGAGGGCTAATATCCAATATATACAAAGAACTCAAGAAGGAGACTCCAAAAAACCAAATGACCCCATCAAAAAATGGAGAACAGAGCTAAACAGAGAATTCTCAACTGAGGAAATTCGCAGGGCTGAGAAGCACTTAAAGAAATGCTCAACATCCTTAGTCATCAGGGAAATGCAAATCAAATCAAGTTTTCCTACTTCTTAAGTGCCATAATTTGTTGCTTGTATCTTGGGTATTCTGAGCTTTTGGACTAATATCCACTTATCAGTGAGTACATACCATATGTGTTCTTTTGTGTCTGGGTTGCCTCACTTAGGATAATATTTTTAAGCTCCATTCATCTGACTGCAAATTTCATGAAATCATTAATTTTAATAGCTGAGTAGTATTCCATTGTACAAATATACCACATTGTATCAGTTCTTCTTCTGTTAAGGGACATCTTTGTTGTTTCCAGCTTCTGGCTATTATAAATATTGCCACTATAAACATGGAGGAGCATATTTCTTTGTTATATTTTGGAGCATCTTTTGGCCCAGTAGTGGTATCGAAGACAGAGAAATAAAGCCACACACCTGTGGTCACTTGATTTTTGACAAAGAAGCCAAAACCATCCAGTGGAAAAAGACCTCATTTTCAAAAAACGGTGCTGGTTCAACTGGTGGTCAGATGTAGAAGAATGAAAATAATCTATTCTTAACTTCTTGTACAAAGCTCAAGTCCAAGTGAATCAAGGACCTCTACATAAAAACAGATACACGAGTCTAATAGAAAAGAAAGTAGGGAAGAGCCTCAACATTTGGGAAATTTTTCCTGAAGAGAACACCAATGGCTCATGCTCTAAGATCAACAATTGACAAATGGGACCTCATATAATTGAAAAGGTTCTATAAAGCAAAGCACACTGTCAATAGGACAAAATGGCAAGCCACAGATTGGGAAAAGATCTTTACCAACCCTACATTCCATAGAGGACTAATATTCAAAATATAAAAAGAATTTAAAAAGTTAGACTCCAGAGAACCAAATAACCCTGTTAAAAATGGGGTACAGAGCTAAACAAAAAATTCTCAACTGAGGAATCTCAAATGGCTGAGAAGCACTTAAAGAAATGTTCAACACCTTTAGTCATCAGAGAAATATAAATCAAAATGATCCTGAGATTCCAACTCATAACAGTTAGAATGGCTGAGATTAAAAATCTCAGGTGACAGCAGATGCTGATGAGGATGTAGAGAAAGAGGAACACTTCTCCATTGCCGGTGAGACTGAAAGCTTGTAAGATCACTTTGGAAATCAATCTACCAGTTTCTCAGACAACCTGTTATTACCATATAAAATATGCTCAAAATAGGAACTGGAGAAAGTGATTTTGTGGTTATGATCATACAATACTTTTAAGGAAATTCTGAATTCAGTTCATGAGACCTATGTGAGGTAGCTTCCAACTCCCTATAAATTCAGCTTCACTGGATCCAGTGGCCTATTCTGGCCTCTACAATAACTCCAGTCACATTCAAATAACCACAACCCTATACACACATACATGTAATTTAAAATAAAAAGTAAATGTCTATACTGCTCAAAATAATTCTTGATTTTGTAGGTATCAATATTTTTCATACATGTTAACATTAAGTGTTTAACCATAATTTATATTTTACTTATGATTTGAATGGAGTTATCTATGAGTTTTCTTTTTATTTTCTCTTTTTTATTCCTTTCATCTGGTCTTTGATTATATTTTTTAGCTTTGATTTGTATTTTAATGATATATACAAGAGTTAACAACATACAATTAAAATGGAATTTGTTATGGTAATTTCATAGAACTTAAACCATGCAACAAGGCATGGTAAAAACAGGTTCATTTATATACAAAAAATATTCCTTTGTGACTCATGACAGTGCATAGAAATTTTTGACATAAGCTTTTTGCAAAGAATATTTTTTTAAAAAAAGTAAAGATCTGATTAACCAATTAGTGAAATATTAGGAAAGAGAATAAACATTATTATTAAAGAGGTTGCAGTGATTTATACTAGGTTTAGACAGGGATCAATGTAGTCTCATTAAATAATGCTCAGTTAAGAAATTAGTTTTGAAAAAAATCTTGTATTGAAGCCATGTATTAATTTTGTTGAATCAGCTTATATAAATCAGTAGGCAAGTTTATTCAGTTAAAGAAAATAGGACTATGTTTTCATATATATATATATATATATATATATATATATATATATATATATATATATATATCCTATATATAAGTGAAGAAAAGTTCTTTGTAAAAAAAAGAATACTGCCAATCCAGTTGCTAGGGTTGAAATAGTTCTTTATCCACATACTAACTCCATTGATAAAAAATGTCTTATTTAAATCACATTCAATCTAAATTCAGCATAAATAGTTAAACTGAATATTGTTGTAAACAATAGAAAAACCAAATTTGTTTGTATTTTAAATTTCATCACTGAGTAACAACATACTTCTCAGCTTAGAATACTTTATAAAGATTCAACATTTAATTTAATCAAGTCCAAAGTCCACTAAAGGGTAAACACAGTGAATGCTTTTCAAAGTGCATAATTTCCTAAGCATCCCCTTGTAGTATTTATCCAATACTGGTTCATCAGCAACAAAATAAGATGTGCTTATCTATAAAAATACTAAGGAATGTTATTGAAAGGGAAAGGATATTTGGTAGAAATAACTACAAAAATAATTAGTTTAAAACTTTGTAAAGCTTTAATGCAAGAACATCAGTACACTGTCTTTCCATAAAACTTAAAGTATGATCAATACCAAGACTGTAAATGTAGTTTAAAGGGAATTGCAACAAAGTACCTCTTAAAAATGTAAGACTAACAATCATTCAGGTGGTAATCTACAGGCATTTGGGATGCTAATGTCTGTGCTTCACTGGCAGCAAAGATGGGCAAGGTGCTACTTGGAAATATGGGGCAAAGGTGCCAATATTTTCATCAGTGTCAGAATCTGGAGTTGTAACTTCACTGTCCTGAAGTCACAGGATCTCACAAACTACTTCTGGCAATTCTATGCTTTGTGCTATCTGTAAGGAAATTGCTTCTACTTTACACAGTATATCTTCCACATCAATTTTCATGGACAATTCATTGTTGTGCTTAATTATTTCATTGAAGCCATAATGCTTTTCCATTATCTGTTGCTTTTTTGATTCCAGGATTGCACAACACAGAAGAAGATGAAAATTCTTACAGGGCAGTTCAGTCCACATTACCTCCCATAATCAAAGTATATTTAGAGAACTAAATTCTCTTTTGAATCTGACTAAAAACCACCTGAAGCAAAAGTATAGATATCCAGAGTCCTGGGATTCTAAGTAGCTACAAAATCAACTGTCCAATGATCTGAGTAAGGTGCTCAACTAGATTAACTGGGTCTAGATACCTTGTGTTTGTTCTTCAAAATTTTGGTGCATTTGGTCCATGTAAGAAGCAAAGCACCAAAAGGCATCCATTTCATTCTCCATCACATACAAAATGAGAGAAAGTAAGTCTCTCATTCCTTGTACATATCCTAAATCAAAGTCATATATGCAGTAAGTCATCAAAATGTCCTGGAGGAGAATAAGTCCCGGGTTATCCTGGCTTCCCTAAAACTTGTTTGTTTGATCTATTCTGTTGACATCTTTTTTGGTCAGATTTCTATAGTCTCTCAAGTGTTAGTTTCTCTTCTCTTGTGCCTCTCTGACAGACTTCCAAGGCAGATTCATTCTGAAGTACTTATTAGCTTTTTGTTTTTGTAATTGAGATCTTTCCTCTTTGGTACTATCCCAAGAAAAATAACCCAGGAGAAATTCCCATGCTTGGTTTCTTAATGAATGATTTCTATTCCTGCACAAACATCATGACCAAGAAGCAAGCTGGGGAGGAAAGGGTTTATTCAGCTTACACTTCCATGCTGCTGTTCATCACCAGAGGCAGTCAAGACCGGTACTCAAGCAGGGCAGGCAGGAAGCAGAAGCTGATGCAGAGGCCATGGAGAAATGTTTCTTACTGGCTTACTTCCTCTCCTGGCTTGCTCAGCTGACTTTCTTATAGGGTCCAAGACTACCAGCCCACAGATAGTACCACCTACAAGGAGCCCTCCCCCCTTGATCACTAAATGAGAAGATGCCTTACAGATGGATCTCATGGAGGCATTTTCTCTACTGAAACTCCTTTCTCTGTGATAACTCCAGCTTGTGGCAAGTTGACACAAAACCAGCCAGTACAGACCCCCTCTGAATATCATCTGCTTCATGCTCTCTGTGTTTAGGAGTCATCCTTCAGAGTCAAGGCTTCTGGTCCATTCTTTCAGGGATACTGGTTCCCACCTTTGAACAACAGGTTGCTCTCCCAAATAAATTCTTGTGATGACTTCAAGTCCTTGTTCTTCTTGCTGATTTATCTTTAGACCTGGAATAGCATACTAAGAAAATCTGCCATTTCTGAAGGTGGTCACTGATGTGTAGAGGGATCACTGCCTTGAAAACTATCAAAAATGTAGTTTGTAACTTTGGAAATCCTACCATGGTTGCTGTACAAGGCTCTTTTTTAATTTTTGTATTAAGCCATATGCTGGTTCTTCAAGATTTTTCAAAGACTGTGAAGGAAAATTCTGAAAATTGATAAGAAACATTCTACTATCTTGTGATGACATCCTGTAGTCTAACTCCCCAACAATGGTCGGCAGCAGCTGTGAATGGAAGTCCAAGGATCTAGTAGTTGTTCAGTCCCACAAGGCAAGCAGGCAAAGAAGAGAGAATCTTCCTTCTTCCTATGCCTTGTGTAAGTCTCCAGCAAAAGGTGTGGCCCAGATTAAAGGTATGTACCACAATGCCTGGATCTGAGACTTGCTTTGTCCCAGATGACCTTGAACTCAGAGACCTCCTTGCCTTAGTCTCTTGGGATTCATAGCCACTATGCCTCAAGATCTCCATGCCAAGTTCCAGGTCAGAAACTTGTTATCTCCGAGCCTCAAGATCAAGATCACAGGTGTGCCTTCCAATTCTGGATTGTAGTTAATTCTAGATATAGTCAAGTTGACAACCAGGAATAGCCACTACAATCCATCCCTTGTCAACTTGATGCAAATAGTATCTTATGTCCACATGAAACAATAACAAGATCATGAATACACCTAACATGCTATAACTATTCCTCAAACAATTGCAAACACATTTGTAAATTTACAATGGGGCAATGTCCCTCGAGAACATTGTTTTAGTGTCTCAACTTAAATACCAATTGATGTTAAAGAAATTGGAAGAAAGACAAATGTGTTCTTAACAAAATAAAACAGAAGCATTCATATTACTTTATAATCCTCATTTCTGTAACTTGTTACATGGCCTTAGCTGGTATTTATAACTACCTTTCTCTACCACCCATTTGTATTTCCTCTACCCTCTGCAAATACCTCAGAAAGTCTTGGCTCTTTTCCTGGAGGAGTGACCCATACCTTCATTCCTGATCTGTCTGTGTCCTTTGTCATCCTGCTTGGATTAGGCTGTTGTAGTTTCCCATTGACTTTAATCAGAGGGCATGGTATTACTAAGAGAAACCCTAAGGGATCTCCTGCACTCCAGACATAATACTTTTTGCCTCCATTGTGGAGAGGCAATTCAATTTCCCCATGGTAATCTGGATCTATCACCCCTCCTAACACTGTTATTCCTTTCTTAGCCTGTTGGTTTAAGGGCATTAGAAGCCCAAAATGACCAGGGGCAAGTCTGAGCTTTCAGTTCAAAGAAATGTTTGCTGTGGCTCCTGGCAGAAGCACTCCCCCCCACTCCCGAACCAAATATTCTAGGGTAGCAGAACCTAGAGTTGTGGGTACAGGAAGCAAAAAATTTTCCTAGAGGGGTACTAAGAGTGATAGTGAATGGAAATATTCCCTTTTCTACTCCTTGATTCCTGGACCCATGGATCTTGGCTGTGGGAGAAATTGTACCATATATAGGACACTGATTCAAAGCATATACTGTCTTCTGAAGAACTCTGCCCCAGCCTCCATGCTGCTGCCACCTTATTGGTGCTGTAACTGTGTTTTCAAAAGGCCATTCTATCTTTCTATTAGACCAGCTGCTTCAGGATGATGGGAAACATGGTAAGATCATGGGCCCACTGTCGCACTTCTCTGGCTGTGAAATGATTTCCTTGGTTAGAAGCAATACTGTGTGGAATACCATGACAATGGATAAGGCGTTCTGTAAGTCCATGGATGGTGGTATTGGCAGAAGCATTACATGCAGGAAAGGCAAATCCATAATCAGATTAAGTATCTCTTCCAGTAAGAACAAAACGTTGTCCTTTCCACAGAGGAAGTGGTCCAATGTAGTCAATCGGCCACCAGGTTGCTGGCTTGTCACTTCAAGGAGTGGTGCCATATCTGAGGCTCAATTTTGGTCTCTGCCATTTGAAGATCTGGCATTCAACAGCAGCTATAACCAGGTCAGCCTTGGTGAGTCGAGATGAGATTTCTTAAAGCTCCATGATGGGGTTGGAGGCCATGTGCTTTTCCTCAACATTGACCTAACGGGCAGAGCCACTTACAGTTGCAAAGTGCCGCATGGCATGCTTAGTGGAGACAGTCTTCACTGTGCCTGACTCTCCACTTACAATGATGGACTGATTTCGTTCATCCCTTGCCATTTGCTTATAAGCCTCTTCAGCTACTGCAAAGATGTGAGGATCCATGTCACCCATGTTCTGGCCACTGTAGACATTAATAATATCTTTTCCATAAATAGGCAGCTGTTCATTGGGATTTATAGCTACTAGGACTACTCCACAATACATATAAATAAGTTTGGAATCAATGAAACGAACTCTGAGATTATGTAGCACAGTTGGCTTGTGAAGATAGCTGAGGGCTGTGAGGTCATTTTCTCCAACAAGTATGTCAGGGTTCCAGAAGTGAAGGAGCTCACTGATCTTTGGATCTAGACTGTATTCCAAATTCTTCCCTTCCTCAAGGTAAAGCAGGAGCACTTTATCTCCAGGCTTATAATCCTTGAGCAACTCTGCCAAATTCCATACTTCCTTAGGATCAGATATCCAAACCCTGGCAAACTTGGTGTAGAGCTCAGACCCAGCTATGGTGGGCCCAGCACCACCCCCCACCCCCACCCCTACTGAACCCCCAATCCCCTCACCCTCCACCCCAGTGCCTGGGTGGAGGCCGCAGCATGGCAGCTGCTCACACAGGTGAAATGGTGCAATTGTTTTTAGTTTTCTAAAATTAGGCTGCAGTAGTCATTCAGTGGGTACGAATGCATATTGCTCTTGCAGAGGGCTGAGGTTAAGTTCTTAACTCCTAAGTAGGGTCACCCATACTACCAGTTTAACTCCAGCTGCTTGCCTCTGACCTCTACATGTACTTTGATTCATGAGCATGTGTGCATTCCTGAATTTGCATGTACACACACACACACACACACACACACTCACACACACCAGCAACAACATGACCTCCACCACTACCACCACCACCACCATTATAACAAAACAACAACAACAACAACAACAATTCTTTCAAATATTTCTATGTGTAGTGTTTCAGTGATTATTCTGGGGTTATACATATTCCTAAATCACAGCAGTCATGTCATTCTGGTATCTTGTGATTCCAAATGAAATGGTATAACCTTGCCAACTTTTAGGTACTACTTATTTTTTCTCTATTATGAGAATTATTTTACATATTTCTTTTGAATGTATTGAAAATTTATTGGACAATACCATATATTTTTCTTTAAGTCTAACAATTTTTTTCTTTAATTCTCACAAAACTAATTTATTGACTCAGAAAAACTCTATTGTACATACACAGATATTTATGTTACTGTTGAATTATTACTCCTAGATGTATCATATATAGTTCCTTTTTTCTTGAGACTTTGTCCTCCTATTTTATATATTTTTAAAAGTTTGCATATGAGTGTTTACATGTATGCATGTATGTATGTATGTATGTATGTATGTATGTATGTATGTGAATCATGTGCATGCCCAGTGTCCATGGAAGTCAGAAAAGAGCATTGGATCACCTTAACTGGAATTATGGATGGTTGTGAGCCACCATATAGGTATTGGAAACTGGACCTGGGTCCTTTGCAAAGCAACAAACAAACTTAACTTCTGAGCCATCTCTACAGTCCCTCACTCTTCCAGTATTTTAAGAAATCATTTGTAATTGCTTGGTGAAACTAATCTTGTAGCTGCTTGAAAATCTATATTTGATCATTTCAACTTCAAGTCATCTTGGAATTTTGATTACCAACCCTCATTTCTAATGATATTTTCTTAGCTCTAACTGTGATGAATAACATTGCATTGTATTTTGACTAATCGATAACTTTAGTATTTCCCATTAAAATAGAATACTATGGCATGTGAGCAATTCACAGAATTTTGGAACACATGCCTTTACTAGATGAGTGTTACAGGCTATAGCTCAAATGTCAGTTTAATTTTCAGGGTTTGTATTCTGTACCACCATGCAGAAGCCAGTTGAAATATTGTTAGAAAGTCCCTTCTAGGTTCACTGTGCTTGGATTTATGCATGTTTTGCTGAGGAAACACCTGACCTAGGCATCTGAATGAAAGTTCTAAAGGTTCACTCAGATCCTTCCTTTCCCTATGCTTTGTTATTCTCAGTGGTGTTCAGTTTCCTGTTATTATTTTAAGACAAGGGGACAGTGCCTGACAGTGCTCCATTCTTTTCATTCCATGACGTTTGTGCTGTCCTGGAGCAGACACCCAGACACAGCATTGAACTGAGTAGATGCCATCTTGGCTTACATTCTCTCAGAAAATCAGAACTGTGGTCACAATTTTCTACTTGCAGCCATCTCAGAGGCAGTGGCAGAAAGCATAGATTGCAAGGCTTAGAGTTATATTTGACTTTGTTCAGAGTAGAATAATTATATCAGAAATGTGTTAGTTATAGGCCTCTGTAAGGAAGGCATGTTTTAGGAGTATTTTCTTTTTAAAATTAGTACATATTTAGGGTGATCCTTTATAAAGCTTAAATTTTGGAAGAATTACTATATCCAGTGCCTTTTATTTTGTTATTGTTAGTTTATATATTATTTAATCGGTTCAGTTCTGGTTACTGTAACAAAATTCCACAGATTGAATAGACTATGAATAATAACACAATTTGATCTCAGTGTCCTGCTGGCTAGAATTCTGGAATCAGGGTGGTAGCATGTTTAAAGTCTGATGAGAATCCTTCTCGTGGTCCTCACCTAGTGATTAGTGGGCCACACTAATCCTGTTTACCATAACTTCACAATCACATTGAGGTTTCAGTTTCAACACAGAAACTGTAGAAAGACAAAAATACCTATTCCACAGCAACATGCAGAGTAGCAACGAACATTTAATGCTCTTAAGGTAAAGATTTAAACTCCTTAACAATGTTTTAATGTTGGAATCTCACTTTGAACATTGTCATTTAAATGACATGAGAAATGTTTAATTTTATATTTATAGTCGTTCTATCACTCTGATTGGCTAGAAATATTTGAAAGTGATATTATGTAATGGTAGTTATACTTATTGTAAAAAATGCTGATACGGGTCTGGTATGTGCTGCTGTGGGGACAATCGCACCTTCCAAAACCACACCAAGCCAAACAGTTCCAGGTGAAGGGTTTACGGGGGGGGGGGGGAAAGGTAGCAGCAAGGAGAGAGAAGGGAAGAAGAGGGGAAAAAGAGAGGAAAAGAGGGGAAAAAGAGAAAGAGAGATGGAGGTCCTCTATATATATAAGGAAAGTGACGTGGCATGACATAGCCACAGGTAAAGGTGGGCAGTGGGCCAAGGTTAATTCTGGGAATATGGTGGCTGTTGCCTTAGCAACAGGTGGGCAGGTCGCGCTGTCACCTGGGTGATGTCACCTGGGTGCAATGTCACCGATTTGGTGGTCCTGATGCCAACACTTATCAATGTTAATATATTATAATATAATATAATATAATATAATATAATATAATATAATATAATATAATATAATATAATATAATATAATATAATATAATATAATATAATATAATATAATATAATATAATATAATATAATATAATATATAATATATTGGTCATGTACAAAAATCATTTACATCACAATACACTGTACAACTATTGTCTATGTTATTTTTGCCTGTTGTGGCATGTCCCACATCTACATTTCCTTAAGTTATAAGATGTATGCATAACCATATATCATCTCTGACATATATGGAAATAAAATGACAATTTAATATTTTATTTTATTTAATCATTTATTTATTTATTTATTTATTTATTTATTTATTTATTTATTTATTTATGCATTTAACACTCCAGATTTTATTCCCCTCCCGGTCCACCCTCCAACTGTTCCACATCCCGTACCTCCTCCCTAGCCCCTGTCTCCATGAGAAGGTTGCCACTCCCCACCTCCCACCCTACCAGACCTCTAAACTCCCTGGGGCCTCCAGACTCTTGAGGGTTAAGTGTATCTTCTCTGACTGAACCCAGACCCACAGTTCTCTGCTGTATATGTGTTGGGAGCCTCATATCAGCTGTTGTATGCTGCCGGATTGGTGGTCTAGTGTCTGAGAGATCTTGGGGTCCAGGTTAATTGAAACTACTGGTCATCCTACAGGTTCCCCCTCCTCCTCAGCTTCTTCTAGCTTTTCCCTAATACAACCACAGGAGTCAGCAGCTTCTGTCCATTGGTTGGGTACAAATATTTGCATCTGACTCTTTCAGCTGCGTGTTGGGTCTTTCAGAGGGCAGTCATGATAGGTCTCTTTTTGTGAGGACTCCATAGCCTCAGTAATAGTATCAGGCCTTGGGGACTCCTCTCGAGCTGTATTTCACTTTGAGCCTGTCACTCAGAGTCCTCTCCATTTCCATCCCTGCAGTTCTTTCATACAGGAACAATTACGTTTCAGAGTTTTGACTGTCGGATGGCAACCCCTTCCCTCACTTGTTGCCCTATCTTTCTGCTGGAGATGGGTTCTACAAGTTCCCTTTCCCCACTATAGCACATTTCATCTAAGGTCCTTTGAGTCCTGAAAATCTTTCAATTCTCAGATCTCTGATACATAATGGAGGGTACCCCTAACCTCCTACCTCATAAGGTTCCCTCTTTCCATTCTTTCAGCTGACCCTCAGGGCTTCAGTCCTTTTCCTCCACCCAATGTCAGATCATGTTTCCCTCTTCCCACACCTATCCACTTTCTTTCCCAAGTCCTTCCCTCACTCCACCCTTGTGATTGCTTTCTCTGCCTTTTATTGTTAAGAATTGTTTCCGCTATTCAGGATTTTTTGCCTTTCCAGATGAATTTGAGAATTGCTTTTTCCATGTCCTTGAAGAATTGTGTTAGGATTTTGATGGGAATTGCATTGAATCTGTAGATTGCCTTTGGTAGGATGGGCATTTTTACTATGTTAATTATGCCAGTCCATGAACATGGGAAATCTCTATTTTCTGAGATCTTCTTCAATTTCTTTCTTGAGAGACTTGATGCTATTGTCATAGAGATATTTCACTTATTTGGTTCGTGCTACCCTAAGATATTTTACATTATTTTTTGCTATTGTGAAGGGAGATGTTTCCCTAATTTCCTTCTCAGCCTGTTTATCATATGTGTAAAGAAAGTCTACTGGTTTATTTGAGTTGATTTTATATCTGGCCACTTTGCTGAAGTTGTTTAACAGCTGGAGAAGTTCTTTGGTAGAATTTTTGTGGTCTGTTATGTCTACTATCATATCATCTTCAAATAATGATGCCTTTATTTCTTCTTTGCCAATTTGTATCCCCTTGATAACTTACTGTTGCCTTATTGTTCTAGCTAGTACTTTCAGTAAAATATTGAATAGATATTGGGAGAGTGGGCATCCTTGTCTTGTCCCTGATTTTAGTGGGATTGCTTCAATTATGTCTCCTGTTGGTTATTAGCTGTTGGTTTGCACTAAATCATGTTCATAATGTTCAGGTATGGACTTTGAATTCCTGATCTTTCCAATACTTTTAACATAAAGGGGTGCTGTATTTTGTCAAATGCTTTTTCTGCATCTAATGTGATGATCATGTGATTTTTTCTTTGAATTTATTTATATACTAGATTGCATTAATGGATTTTCCTATTTTGAACCCACCTTGCATCCCTAAGATGAAGTCTACTTGATTGTGGTGAATGATGGTTTTGATGTGTTCTTGGATTTGGTTTACAAGAATTTTGTTGAGTATTTTTACGTCAATATTCATAAGAGAGATTGGTCTGAACTTCTCACTTTTGGTTGGGTCCTTGCATGGTTTAGATATCAGAGTAATTGTAGCTTCATAGAATGAATTAGGTATTGTTCCTTCTGTTTCTATTTTACATAATTGTTTGAGAAATATTGATATCAGGTCTTCTTTAAAAGTCTGGTAGAATCCTGCACTAAATCCATTTGGCTTTGGACTATTTTTGGCTGGGGGGTTTTTAATAACTTCTTCTATTTCCTTCTGGGCTATGGGCCTATTTACATAGTTTACCTGGTCTTCATTTAACTTTGGTATGTTCTATCTGTCTAGAAAACCATCCATTTCATCTAGATTTCCCAGTTTTGTTGAGTATAGGCTTTTGTAGTAGGATCTGATGATTTTTTAAATTTCTTCCATTTCTGTTGTTATGGCTCCCTTTTCATTTCTGATTTTCTTAACTTGGACACTGCCTCTGCGCCCTTTAGTTAGTTTGGCTAAGGGTTTATCTATCTTTTTGATTCTCTCGAAGAACCAGCTTCTAGTTTTTGGGTTTTTTTTTTTATTCTTTGTATTGTTCTCTTTGTTTCTATTTGATTGATTTCAGTCATGAATTTGACTATTTTCTGCGGTCTACTTCTTTTGGATGTGTTTACTTCTTTTTGTTCTAGAGCTCTCAGGTGTGTTGTTAAGTTGCTAGTGTAAGATCTCTCCAGTTTCTTTACCAGGGCACTTAGTGCTATGAATTTTCTTCTTAGTGCTGCTTCCATTGTGTTCCATAGGTTTGGGTATGATGTGTCAATATTTTCATTAAATTCAGGGAAGTCTTTAATTTCTTTTTTTATTTCTTCCCTGACCAGGTCATCATTAAGTAGAGAGTTCAGTGTCCAAGTGTATGCGGTTTTTCTGTTGTTTTTGCTGTTATTAAAGACAAGCCTTAGGCCATGGTGATCTGATAGGATGCATGGGTTTATTTCAATCTCTTGTATCAGTTGAGGGTGGTTTTGTGACCAATTATATTGTTAATGTTGGAGAAGGTACCATGAGGTGCTAAGAAGAAGGTGTACTCTTTTGTTTTAGGGTGAAATGTTTTGGAGATATATATTAAATCCATTTGGTTCATAACCTCTATTAGTTTCACTGTATCTCTGTTTAGTTACTGTTTCAATGATCTGTCCTTTGGTGAGAATGAGGTGTTGAAGTCTCCCACTATTATTGTGTGGGGTTCAATGTGTGTTTTGAGCCTTAGTAAAGTTTCGTTTATAAATGTGGATACCCTTGCATTTGGAGCATAGATGTTTAGAATTGAGATTTTCTCTTGGATTTTCCCTTTGGTGAATATGAAGTGTCCTTCCTCATCATGCTTGATAACTTTTGGTTGAAAGTCTATTTTATTAAATATAGGATGGCAACTCTAGCTTGTTTCCTGGAATCATTTGCTTGGAAGACCTTTTACCATCCTTTTACTCTGAGAGATTAATTGTCTTTGTTATTGAGGTGTGTTTCTTGTACGTAGCAAAATGCTTGACCATGTTTGTGTATCCAGTCTGTTAGCTTATGTCCTTTGATAGGTGAGTTGAGTCCATTAATACTGAAAGATATTAAAGACAGATGATTGTTGGTCCCTGATATGTTTGGTTTTGTTGGTGGCTTTAGGTGCTTGTAGTTCACTCCTTTTTGTTCTCTTGTGAGATGCTTAATATCTTGTCTTTACTTTGGTGTAAGTACTTTCCTTGTTTTGGAGTTTTCCATCTAGGATCATCTGTAGGACTGTATTGGTAGATAGATACTGTCTGAATTTGGTTTTGTCCTGGAATATTTTGGTTTCTCCATCTATGTGGATTGAGAGATTTGCTGGGTATAGTAGCCTGGGCTGGCATTTGTGTTCTCTTAAAGTCAACATGACCTATGGCTTTTATTGTCTCTGTTGAGAAGTCTTGTGTAATTCTGATAGGTCTACCTTTGTATGGTACTTGGCTCTTTTCCCTTGCAGCTTTTAATATTCTTTCTTTGTTCTGTGCATTTGCATTCTGTGTTTTGATTTTTATATGATGAGAAGATTTTCTTTTCTAGTCCCATTTATTTGGTGTTCTATAGGCTTCTTGTACCTTTATGGCCATCTCTTTCTCCGTAATTCCTGACTTCTTTCCTAGGTTTTTCATTATCATGTTTGCTTACATTTGTGTTTTCTTTATTGTTTCTACTTCCACTTTTAGGTCTTGGAATACTTTATTCAATTCCTTCACCTGTTTGATTGTGTTTTCTTGTATTTCTTTAAGGGATTTATTTGTTTCCTCTTTAAGGGCTTCTTTCTGTTTACCTGTGTTTTCCTTTATTTGTTTCAGTGAGTTATTTATATCATCCTTAAAGGACTTTATTATATTCATGAGATAGTATTTTAAGTCAGCTTTCTGATTTTCAGATGTGTGATGTGTTGGTGTATTCAGGGCTTGCTGTGGTGGAAGAACTGGGTTCTGATGATGCCCATTCATATTGGCTTCTGTTGCTTATGGTCTTGCACTTGCCTTTCACCATCTGGTTATCCCTTTATGTTTGCTGGTCTGGATAACTCTGTCTGAAGTCTTTTGTCCCTAGGTTGCTTCAGGTCTCCTGGCAGACCTGTGGCCCTGGCTGTAGCAGTCCACCTGTGGGGCCTTCCAACTGGAAGCTCTTCAGAGGTGCAGAGAAGCGGCTGATCTGTTGCCCTGGCTGCAGCAGATCTCCTGGGAGGCCTTCAGACTTTTGGGTCTTCAGAAGAGTAGTCAAACTGTTGTCCTATGTGAAGATATTCTCCAGAGGGGGCATACAGATTGTGTTTTCTGTTTCTCTGTGTGCAGCAGAACTCCAGGGAAACTTTCATTCTGTTGGGTCAGTTGCCCTTCTTGCCACAGAGCACCTGGGAGGTCTGTGGTGTCTATTGCTCAGTTGTCCTGTGTACAGAGGAGCTCCTGGGACACCTTCAAGCTGTGGTATCTTCAGGGAAGCAAACAAGCTAGTGATCAGTTGCTCAGTTGCCCTGTGTGTAGCAGATCTCCTGGGGTGCCTTCCGGATGTGGTATCAGTTGTCCTGTGTGTAGCAGATCTCCTGGGATGTCAATTGTCCCATGTGCAGCAAATCTCCTGTGTTGCCTCAGACTGTGGTGTCAGCTACCCTGAGTGCACTGGATCTTCTGGGATAGCTCAGGATATGGTATGTTCAGGGAAGCAGACTAGCTAGCAGTCTGCCTTAACAGAAAGGACTGAGCAGAAGAGGAGTGGTATTCGGCAGGTGAGGGCTTTGGGGAATGATGGGTCCTGAGTCCACTGGACTCCCAGCGGCAGCTTTGGGACTTCAGAAAGGTTCTTACCAACTTCTCTGAGTGCAGCGGATCTTCTGGGATGGTTCAGGATATGGTGTCTTCAGGGAAGCAGCAACAATTTAATATTTTAAAAGTTAGTGTTTTACAATTTGTATTGTGTATTAATGCTATTTTAAAATATTCTTATTTTTATTTTTGTAACTTTTAAACAGATATTTTAATTGTGTGTGTTTGTGTCTGTCTGTCTGAAGGCCAATATGCATGCAGAACTTGAATTACAAATGGTTGTGAAATGCCTTGTGGGTGCTGGTACTTCAGCTGGAATCACGAGCAAGAGCAGAAAGATGGCTCTTAACTCTAAGCCATCTTTCTAGCCCTTATTTCTACAACTCTTCATTTTATGCATATGCTTCCCTTAAATATGAAAATATTTTTCTAGTTTTAATAATTTATTTGAAGGCTAGACATATAAAAGTCTTAGCAATAGCATCTTTAGAAAATGCCTGTTTAAATTGTTGAATGGCAATATAATCTCATCTTCCCCCATGGAATTCAACATCTGATAAAGTGTTGTTCATCTGGGGCTGATGGACAAACATAATTTCTAATAGAAATGACTATGTGCTTGGTATGCAGCAGCTTTCAGAGTTGGCTTTCTAGGCAATGGGACTATCAGGATGAGCCACAAAACCGACAATTTAAAAAGAGCAGATTTAAAAATCAATTTAAAGCATTCATATATTTTATGTAAGAAATTACTTTCTATTTCTTATCAACACAATGCAGCTCACAATCGCAGGGACAGTGGGAAGTTTCTGCCAGCATTTGAAGGCACTTAGAGTCAAAGTGAGCTTTTTTCTGATTTTTCTCAGCTCAGTGCCTCACAAAGTTGCACTGACCTTGTTAATATGTTAAATCCCTGTGGGTAAATCTTTCAAAACTTTCTTTTCTAATAATTGATTTCAGTTTCTAATTTCAATTTGTCATGTTATTAAGACACAATCCAATGTTCCTCAGTAAAATTATACCAGTGACAGATTTCTGCAGCACTATGAAAAATTAGCAAACCATTTTAAATTTAAGGGACCTGTCAAAGAAAGGATGAACTATCATCACTAACTATCCTTCTAAAATGATAATATTGTAAATGTATTGAGAAGATTTATTCCATTTAAAAATTTTCTTCAGTTTTCAGAAGATGATTCTAAGTGAGCTAATCTTGCCTTTAGGTAAAATTACTTAGGGAATATTATTAACAATGATGTACTCCTTTAAATTTCTACCATGTTATTGTTTGCCTAAGTTGATGGGTTGCATAGTCATTTGATCAAAATGTTGAAACAATTATTAAGTTTTATTTCTTTACTATACACAATATCTGAGCACAGATCCTCTAACACAGGTGCAAGGATGGTAACCAGTGATGTGATGGGAGGCATCACAGACTCTATACTAAAGCTCTATTGTTGCTGTGACCAGAAACCTTAGAGACAGAATTGCAGGGAGGATTTCTACGTTCTTGTTCAAGCTTTATTTTTGCGGAGAAAGCATGGCAGATCTGAGTAACTCAACTTCAGAAGCAGAGAAGAATCACAGGAAGGAACAGAGTCAAGAGATACCCACAATCACACATCCCTAATGACTAGCCTGTTTCCTTAAACAGGCCCCACCTCCTCCTACTCTCTTCACTACCTATCAGCAATAACACTGTATTATAAATCCATCATGGAATTCATGTTTTACTGAGCCATTGCCTTCAGAATGTAAATACTTCGCAAAAGCCCATTAACAGGCAAACAAAACCAAGAACACAAGGAAATCGCAACATTTTATGTTATGTTTATTTATTATTTATGTTATGTTTATTTTCTACTTCCATTTCTAATGTGAACTACCTCCCCATGACCATTGATCTGGCAATTAAAGAACTGATGACCTCTCCAGTCGAAGCAAGGAGAGGCCATGGAAATAGAGGTGCAAAAAACCCCCAAACTGGTCAGGTCTTTCCTACTACACAATATTTAACTAGATTTCTCAACCTGGAGTTTCTATTTACATTTATTAATTATTAGTTTGTCATATAGACAGCACTAACTGAAAGAGATGATGGGAAGTATTTCTGCCAAAGCATGACTTGGGTCCAATTTGTAATATAAACCAGGAAATTAGAAATTCTGTACAATATGATACAGTTTGTGCTTATTATATTAATACTCCTGAAAGATTTAATTTTTAAATAAAAAAATGTAAATGAGTATAGATATACATTTATGAAAAAGGAGGAAGCAGAAGTATTTACTGGACAAAGAAACCCAAAGGAAATGTTAGCACTATTAATGATGCATAGAATATTTTGTCCACAAAGTACATCTTTTCTTTCTTTTCAACTTGTTTTTGGTTTCATATCTCTTTATTTATTCAGGACAAATGCAAAATCAGAGAGCAATAATAAAATCGAAAGCTAGAGTCCTTTGAAATTCTTCTTTTCAAATACATTTTGCTGGACAAGATAATAGAACTTATATCAAAATAAGATTTGAGTCATTGAGAAAATGGAAATGTTTGGAAAGTAACTTTCTAACTAAATTTATACCATACCTCCAAAGTCACACAAGCATTGAGTGTGGTGTGAATAAGTGACTGCGTCAAGAAAAAATAAAATTAAATAAATAAATAAATAAATAAACTCTGTAACAACTCAACAGTGGGCTGGAGAGATGGCTGAAATGTTAAAAGGACTGACTTCTCTTCCTAAAGGACCCAGGTTCAATTCCCAGTACCCACTGTCTATCCACTCCATGGATCCAATACCCTTACACAGAAATATGTGTAGACAAAAGAAGCATATAAAATAAAAATAAATAAATAAATATATTCAAATTAACAAATTCAAACATGGTACGTGTCATCTTCTGTCACAGGTTTCTAAACTTTCCCTATTGGAGTTTCCTTTGGTATTAACTATCATAAATTATAAAATTGTAGTTTGATATCTAAAACAACACATGTATTTTTAAAATGAAATGGGTTTGAGAAAGCATGTGGTAATAAGGAGGAATTAATATGAGAGGTATACTAGTTAGTTTATGTAAAAACTGGAGATAGCCACTAGAAAGTCCCAGATACCAGGAAAACAAGAGGCTCCCAGGGCATAACGGGGATGACAATAATCAATAGAGACGTATCTCAGAGGTTAGGCACGGACCCCAGTTGGGGGATGGGGCCACCCACCCATCTCAAAAAAAATAACATAGAATTATTTCTATCTAAAAGATATGCAAGGACAAAGAGTGGAGCAGAGACTGAAGAAAAGACCAGCCAGAGACTGCCCCACATAGGGATCCATCCCATCTGCAGACACAAAACCCAAACCACTATTGTTGATGCCAAGAAGCACTTACTGATAGGAGCCTGGTATGGCTGTCCCCTGAGAGGCTCTGCCAGAGCCTGACCAATACAGATGTGGATGCTCATTGCCAACCATCAGACTGAGCACATGGATCCCAAAAGAGGAGTTTGGGGAAGGAATGAATTAGCTGAAGAGGTTTGCAACCCCATAGGAAGAACAGCATCAACCAACCAGACATCCCCAGAGCTCCCAGGGACTAAACCACCAACCAAGACACATGGAGGGACCTATGTCTCCAGCTGCTTATGTAGCTGAGGATTGCCCCCTCTAGCATCAATGAGAGGGGAGAGCTTTGGTCCTGTGGAGGCTTGATGCCCCAATATAAGGGAAGGCTAGGGCAGTGAGCAAGGAGTGGGGGGGGCTCACTCATAGAAGCAGGGGGTAGGGAAAATGTGATTGGGGACTTTGTGGAGGGAAAACCAGGAAGAGGAATAACATTTGAAATGTAAATAAATAAAATAACCAATAAATAAAATAAATGCTTCACATAAGCCAATTAAAAGGAGGATACATTTATTTAAGATCATAATGCCAAAGTTCAGTTCATGGTTGTTTGGCCTTATTCGATTAAGAAGAACACAATTATGGTTAAGGTATTTGGTGAAGGACACCTATTTACCTTCTCGTCACAAGGACACAGCCTCAATATCCTGTTTTATCTGAGGTCCCAATCCCTATCTTTCATCACCTCTCAATAATACTACCATATTTTGAGTTTATCGGACACGCAATTACTTCATTAGTCCTTCGGATTTAATTGTCTTTAGAAACACAATGACTAATATACCTCAGAATTGTATTATTTCTTCCCTAACCTCCTAGGCATTTCTCAACTCAATCAAGTTGACAGTTTATATTATCCATCACTGGAGCTCATAGTTTTATTGTTCTTCATAGTATTCCAAGTGGAAATGAATGAACACAAGTCCTGATAAAGTTCTGTTGGAAAAAATGCAAACAGGAAGGGAGGGGAGGAAGAAAGTGCCTCTGAAGTACTAGATGAGTGAACATACTTTACTCTTCATGTACCATCATATTAGTTGTCTGGGGAAAAAGCAAGAAGACTGTCTATTCAAACACTATCCATTTATAGACATTTTATTTTGATGGTATCCAAATACTTTGAAAGTGATTGGAATCCTGATTTGTGGTATGGTGAATGTAAGTATGGTGGACAGACTCAGTCAACTAAGAATTATCCAGAAGAAATTAGGTTTGTTTTCTAGATAAGCCTGGCTCCAAGTTCTAAGAGGTTACCATTCTTTCTTCCTACATGCCTGCATGGTTACTTATGGTTTTTGAGATTGTTGTGATGATTAATATTATCAATTAAGCATGATCTAAATGACAAAGGAGGCAAGCCTTTGGCCACCCTGTGAGGCATTATCTTGATTAGGATAATTATTGTGGGAAGACACACTCAGAAGTAGGTGCACCTTTTTCTAGGTGGAGTCCTGAACTTCATACAAAGCAGAAAACTAGCTAACCACCAGAATTCATCCTTTTAATTTTCTTGACTCAGGGAGGACTATGACCAATTGCTTTACATTCTCTTCCCCCTCATGATAGGCTGTACCCTAGAATTGTGAGCTAGAATATACCCTTCCATCCTTCAGTTGTTTTAAAAGGGTATTTTATTGCAGCCACAGGAAAAAGAACTGAGACACTTCCACTTAATAAAGAGCAGAATACAAAGTATAACTCAGTCTTGTCACTCTGACTCTGCTTCTAAAATACCTGAGAAAATCTAAGACAGTTTAGAGTACCAGAGTTCCAGAGATTGGGGCATTAGAGCTGCTCTGCTGGATCACCTTATAAAAGCCAATATCCCTAGTGGAAATGACTGGCCAAGGTCAAACCAGCATACCTAAATGTCTTAATGAGAGTAGATTTTGTTCTTTCCCTAGTGTCAATGTGACTTTTTGAATTGAAATGAGTCTTAGACCAAAGGTAAGAAATCACCAGAAAACAAAAAACAACAAAAACCTGCATCTACTTACAGGTCCAAATTACTATGAGTCCACACACTGAAACCTGTGGGGTTATCTGTTCAAACACACACATTTCCATTTATTTCCATAATGAGCATTCACAAACATGAATGCATTCTATCCTGTACACATTTTACTGTGATTTAATCTACTTTAGATAGTTCAACAGAATTTGCCAATGTCACTCAGCCCACAATATGCATTTCCATCAACTGCTGTTAGAATGCCTTCCACATGCTCATGTGTATAGAGGAGATGGTACAAGCAGCCAGAGACTAATGTTCTTAATCCCTTCTCTACATCGTTTGAAAACAGAAAACCACCAGCATTCTCAATCTTTACCAGCTGCTCGTTCTTTGGTTTTCCTTTCATTTCCTCTTATTTCAACTCCACTTACAGAATTCAAAAGAAATCTGAATTGTTCAGTGTTAAGATATCTGTATGACACCTAGGTACATGAAATAAAGATTATAGTGGACTGTAACCTGTAATAAGGAACAGAGAAGCTTCTCCTCAATTAATTCAGAGACCATCAATGGATCAACACACAGAGAATAAAAGATTGTTGAGTCTCAGCCCTAAATGGAACATACCATACCCCTTCCTCTAAAGCTCAATATCTTTTGAGGAAGAGGGGATAGAAAGAGGTAGTGAATAACTTCAAAGAAACTGTTTTTCCAGACACAGTAAAGCAGACATACTTATGAATTCTCACCAACTGTGACAGCATGTACAAGATCTACACAGAATAAAGGCAAATAAAAGCCCAGAATGAAGGAAGGAAAATGGGCACAAAATCCCACCACCAGCTGAGGAGCTACTGGGTTTTGACAGTTTCTGGGAGAAGTAGAGGCAGTTTTCTTTAATGATGTGACTCCTCGTAAACTGACCACATTCCAGGACAGGTCCACTCCCAAGAGTAACTTGGCAACACAAACTGGACCCAGTAGGGGTAAAAAAAGAGAAAAAGAAAAAGGCTTAAAATAAGGTGGAAGGGGGTGGAGGGTTGAGAAAGTACTTATGGGAGAAGTTGGATAAGGGAGTAAAATGTATTCAGGATACATTAAATGTATACTCTGTTATGCTTGCAGACAGAAGCCTAGTATTAATGTCCTCTGAGGAGCTCCACTCAGCAGCCCATGTAAACAGATGCAGAGACCCACAGTCAAACATTAGCAGGAGCTCAAGGAGTCTTATGGAAGAGTTGGGGGAAGGAATGAGGAAGCAAAAAAGGATAGGAACCCCACAGGAAGATGAACAGAGTCAACTAGCCTGGAATCTTTGGGGCTCCCAGAAACTGAACCAAAGACTAAACATGAGCTGGACCTAGGTCCTTTGTACATATGTAGCAGATGTGCGGCTTGGTCTTCATGTGGGTCCCCCACAACTGGAGCGGGGGCTGCCCTGAATCTGCTGCCTGCCTGTGAATCCTGTTACGCTTACTGGCCTGCCTTTTCTGGCCTCAGTGGGAAAGAATTCAATCACATGTGCTAGATGGAGATGATACCTTAGGGAGGCTACCCCTTCTCAGAGGACGAGGGGAGGGGAGAATTGGTTGAGGAGCTGTGTGAGGGGGGAAACTGGAGGAGAAGAGGACTGATACTGGACGTAAATTGAATACATGGAAACAGATGTCACTCCCCATGCTTTTGAATCATCTCTTCCTCATAGGCAATCTGCATCCCCTGAAGAAGCTGAAGAGTTTCCTTGTGATATTTACTCATTTTTTTCATCTGATTGATTTCCTGAAAATCTCCCTCTTCCCTGGTAGCTGCTGTCCTCATATCTGCTTATTCTCATTACAGCTGGCTATGAGAGACTTATTTCACACTTTTGATCATATACGGAGGCTGCATTTCTTTATATAAGAAAACAAATTAAAAATGCATAGAGGGCATTAATTGTGAACAAAAGGCATGTGGTATAAGTAAATGGGACACTATCTTCGAAAACAGCTACATCAAGCATGCTTTAATTTAGTTTGTGGTTGTATGCAATGGGTGTCCTAGGGAAAACATATATGGGTTATTTTTTATCTTGTAACCCTGAATGTTCTGAGCTGAATCGATATACAGCTTTGTCAAATCATTTTCCTTTGTGCTTGAGAGGTGTTTAGGTACTTCATGCTAAAATTCTTTCATTTCCCCAGCATGGTATGGAAATCCTCTATAATATCACAATAGTCCTACTGGTACGTAGTGGTACAGTATACCTTATTATCAAATGATGGTGTCATAGACAAATGCAGTTCTAATGAGCAATGATTAACTGTCCTGAGGGAAGTTGGCAAGGCTTTAACTCTATCCACCAATTTGCTTTATAAACCTCTTAGGACAAGTGGCTCCTGTGGGTATATTCAGTTAGTACCCAGATCTCATTTTGAAGAAGCTAAAAAGAGATGATGCCAGAGGTTTGACTCTTGATATACTGTGTTCAAAGTTACATTTCATTTCAATTATAACAGGAATGGAGCATGTGTCATTTGTTTCTCAGAAGAAACACAAATAACTCTTCAGAATATTTTCAAATTTACTACAGTTTCAAACAAAGTTTTTTTGCTTCAATATAAAATTAAACAGAAAATTGAAACACTTTGAAAAAGATTTTTATCAAGGAATATTTAGGGTTTCTATTTAGCTTTGCGATCATAAACTTTTGCTTTTATGAAAGCCTTCTAATCATAAGTCTCAATGAGTATTTTACTCTTATACAGAAAAACCATCAAACAAACAAACCATGCTGTCAATAATATTGAAAATGGTTTACAAAACAAAAACCTGGTATCTAAGCTCAGTATAAGGCCAGACTGTTTATGGAATACTCTTGTGTTCCATTTTGGGTGCACCAGACCTCTTATCTCTCATTAATGTTAAAATGCTAGCAACACCCTCTGTGGAGAATTATCCATATGCTCTGGGAGTAAGGAGTGGAAATTTTACTAAGTCAATGATGAGGAAAGTTCCTCAGGAGAGAGCGCACAGGAACCATTTTGTAGCCTGACAGGCTTTCAAGGTGATGGTTTGCATTGATTCCCACTCTTTCATCTCTTCTTTCTGTCCTCTGTTCTGCTCTCCAGTCACCACCCACAGTCCTTGACACTTAAAATTGGTTAAGTGAGGTGATTTTCAGAGCATCTCAGCTTATGTCATCAGCCAGGTGAATCAACAGCCATTTTTGTATTTACAGTAGATATGAAGAAAGAAAGGCTCTGAGACTGACTTTACAACAAGTAATAATATTAGATGAGCATATGGTTCCTATGTGACATATTCCCATTTCCATAGTAGGGCTATCACTCAGTGTAACACCCCCACCTCAGAGAAGCCCTGGCTGTACACACACACACACACACACACACACACACAGACACACACACACACAGACACACACACACACATACACACACACACATACACACACACACACACACATACATACATACACACACACACACACACACACACACTCTCACACACACACACGGAGAGAGAGCCTGCTTTGGAAATAAAATTCATTTGAAAAATTAAATTTATTAAATGAATAACTTCCTCATCAGGACTAAACCATAAAAACTTTCTTGCATTCTTTTCTTGTTTCAGAAACATAGTTTAAATATTTAGAATTAAATAATACAATAAATTTCTAAATCTCTGGGCAATATTTGCTTTATGGTGTCTATATATTTAATTCTCTTGTGTGCCATTGTCCAGTGTGTGAGGTTGTTTAGGACTCTGTCTAGCCCACTAATTAAAACTAAAATGCATATGCTTTGTCTTTATGGAATGTTCTAGAAGGTGACACTTCTTGTTTGATCAATTTTTTAGATGTAGGGGACTTTGATTCCTTATAGATACTGTTTTTAAACAATCAATGTTACTTTTGGGTTTTGCAAACAGAGCCTCTTGTAAATGACGTTGACCTAAAACTTTCATAATGACAGCTTGCCAAGGTTGTCTTTGACTTCTTGATCCTTGTGCCTCATCTGCCAAGTGCTAGGGTTACACATATGCACTATCACACTGCTCCAACACCCAAATTTTCATACTTTTAAGATTATACTAATAAAATTTACTTACAACTTGCATGATTTTCTCCTGTGTTGTCTCTTAAAAGTTTTATTACTTTTTAAACTTTTGTGTGCATTTTACATGTGGGCATACCAGAACACACATAGGGAGTTCATAGGTTAGAACTGTTTGTCTACCATGGAGGATCTAGCTCATCAAATACCTTTATCCACTTTGGTGGCCCTTTATTCTCTCTCTCTCTCTCTCTCTCTCTCTCTCTCTCTCTCTCTCTCTCTCTCTCTGTGTTAGGTCAGAAGACAACTTGGAAGAGTTACTTTCCTCCTTCCATCAAGTCGATCTCCTGGATAGAAATCAGGTTGTCAGGTTTGGTGTTGCCTTGACAGCTCTCTCTGGTGTTATCATCTAGAAACATTATTATTTGTGTTTACATTTAGCTATTACACTGTGGTTTAATTTTTATGAGTAGCAGAAGGTCTCTCTCTCTCTCTCTCTCTCTCTCTCTCTTTCCCTTTCTCTCTTGCTGATGTCTAGTTATTACAGTAACAACTCATTTATTTTTTAAATCATTTTTTCTTCTTTATACTGTTTTTTTTAAGTCTCATTAATGATCAGTTCTCTGTGTCTCAGTAGGTTGTCTAATCTCTTTCAACAGTGTCTATTTTTTTTTCAGTCACCGCCATTCCTGTAACTGTATAATTAATTTTGAGTGAGTCTTAATCCCCTTAACTTTGTTGTTCTTCAGGTTCACATTGGCCATCTTGGTCTTTTGCCTCATCATTGAAACTTCAAAAACATGTAAACTTTGTAAGTAATTTGTTAATACCTAAAAATAATTTCTACTTCAGTTTTGTTAGTGCTATAGTTAAGCTTAGTAAGAAGTGATTATGTTGACAGTATGTTTTTCTGTTTTACTTGAATGTGAAATACATATCCACTTTGTTTACCTAGTTATTTGTTTCCATTATCTGTGATTTAATTTTCCTTATTTAAATCCTACATATATTATCAGGAATAAAAATATAAACTTTACTGTGTTTTGAATTTCAAATCCCACAAGTCTCAGCTATATGTAACAAAGTATTTGTGCTTGTATTAACTCATTGTCATAGTTTCCTTTCTGTTCTTGTTCTGAAATACACTGACAAAAATGCAACTTAGAGAAGGATAAAGGAGTTTAATTACAGCTTACAATTCCAAGTTAACATCCATTATTATGGGGAAGTGAAGGCAGGAGCTTGAAACATCTAGTCAGAGCACTTCCCACAAGAACAGAGAAAAATAAGTGCATATTTGTTTGCTTTGTGCTTGCCTGTTCTCAGCCTGATTTCTCTACTTCTGTACAGAGCATGACTCCTTGCCTAGGGAATTGTGCCACCCATAGTGGGCTGTTTCTTCCCATATCAATTAATTTATCATAATCTCCCACAGATCAGAGCACAGGACAACTTAGTGTAGACAATTATTGAAATTCTCTTGATAACAATCACACTTATGTAGCCTGCATTTTTCCAAAACTTTTGTTAGTGTTTTGTGGGTTTCTATATAAATTGACCATGTCATCTACTGTCATGGACAATTTTAACTTTTCTTCTCACTGTGTGTTTAATTTGTTTCCCTCTCTTGTCTTCTAGCACAACATAGCATAGAGAATTCAGTGAAACAGGGAACTTTTCTTCTGTTTGATCTTACTGCCTAAGTGTCTAGCTCTATCTCAGGAAGCAGAGTGTTAGTATAGGTTTTGTGTAAACATTCTTCACGATATTATCATGTGGTAGTTTTGAGTGTGTATACAATTTATTGTTATGATAGATTACACTAATTGACTCTTTAAGTGTTGACCTAACATTTAGTATCTAGGACAAATTCTAATTTGTTATGATATATATGTTATACACCTTTTTGGTTGATTATGAAGTATTCACATATGCCATTTTATATTTTTTTGAATTTGCTTATGTCAATACTTCTGAGACACTGCTCTGTGCTTTTGTTCTTATGAAAGCTTTGCCTGACTTTGGAAATATTCTAATGTTGGCTTTATAGAAGGAGTTTGAAAATCTATGCTGTGTAAGCTGTTCAATTAGGGATAAATTGGTAGATACCCAACAGCATACATTTTTAGTGTACTCTGACTCTGGGATGTCAACATATGAGAGAAATTTGGTCTACCTTAACTTAAGCAAAGAAGGCATTTGGTCACACTATAAATTCACATGCCAAGTACAACGTGTAGCCTTGAACTGCTAGGCCTTTCATAATCTTGCTGGTATCTTCTGTTAAGCTAGATAGTCACTATTGTTTAGTCCCTAAACTGAATGCTTCTGATACCTTTTTACATCATTGTAGACAGCTGCATCCTAAAGAGTACTTTCTATTTACCACTAAGGATGGAAAATTTATTTCCTATGGCATACTCTTTAATAAATATCCCTATTCATTGAATTTAGATAATAATATTTATAAAAGGTAGTATCAAATCAAAGCTTTATTTCTGAAATTTGTTTGCTAAACTAATCAGAATTGAAATTCACTGACAATTAGGTACCTCCTGTCCTGATATCCTGTTTCAGGCTTTATGACTTCCCTGTATGAAGACAGCTTAGTCTTCCTATGGATAAAATTAGCATAATTCTTTTGAATTTTATCTTTCTTGTATCAGGATCCAAGGGAAGAAATGCTAAAATGTTGTTTTAGCTTATTTTCTTTATAGATGGCATCAAAGGTACACATCCTTCTTTTCGGGTCATTATTTTCCCACCAAGATCTCCTGTGTACACAGCTGCCACTCCACCAAAGTGGAACAGACACTAATGGCCGTGTGCTCCTCCCTTAGCCAAGTATCTGGCAGTGGCTACTAATAAAACCATCTGTCACTGAGATGAGTTCATAGCCTGCCACTATTATAACTTGAGGATGCATAGACTTGCCAGGCACCCTAGTTATTAGAGGTCCAAATGTAGCCCCTTGGGCCCACAGCAACTGTGGATATAATTATGAAAAAAAAACAAACCCTCAGCTGGCTTGCCATTCATGCTGAGTGATCTTAGAGCAGGCAGGCACTGCAGCAGGCACTAAACTCAAAAGGTGATCTGAGGACAACCAGTTTGGAAAACTCAAACTGAAGCATTATTTTCTCCTCTTTCCTTAAGACTTTCATTGTTTTAAAAAAATCAAATATTGTGCATGAATTAATGATATTAATCTTAACACAGAATATCATTTTGTGTCTAGAGGCTGACATCTTGATCCATCACCTTAAAGAGAAAGGGAGACAAAAAACGTGCATGTGCTGTGGCCGCCTATAACTTGTCAGGGCCTCGTAACCTGAGTTTCATTTACCATGATAATATTTCATAAGATCTAATAATATCTTTAGTCTTCTGAAGGAGTAGGCAGAGGTTATTAAGTTTAGTACATGAAATTATACAGTACTAACAAGGAGAAAAACTGACTTTGGAATACGGGTATTTCTTCTTAACTGCTTTGTGCTTCTACCACTTTTAGAATAAGTTAAATCAGGTACAAAAATTTGTTTCTTTTAATGTTATACTACATCTAAGGTTATTTTTAATTATATTTGGGTTTTTTGGGTTTTTTTGTTTGTTTTTGTTTTTTGTATAGAAATAGAGTTTATTTACGGCATGGGAAGGGGAGTTAAGAGGGTAGTAGAGACAGAGAGAGAGGAAAAGAGAAGTAGAGGAGTGGAGGCCAGCCATGACCGTGTGGAGAGAGTGGGGAAGGGAATGAGGAGAGGTAAGAGAAGTAAGAGAGAGGCAAGAGAAAGATAAGAGAGCTATTATATTTGGTTTTAATGTCAACTTAAGATAAACAAAAATCACCTGAGGAGGAAGCCTAAAGAAGTGTTCTGAATCCCAGATTGATAAAGATCCACCTAGATTGTCAGTGGTACTTTCTAATACTTTCTATCTACAGATGAAGGGGCTTGACAGAAGAAAGATCATCTTGCATTCTTCTCCTTGGCTCTACTGCAGCTGAATTAATTGTTCTGTTGCTATTGTGCTGGATCCTTCATGGATATATAACCAGAGTTTCCAAGTGCTCATTATGGACTAGAGACCAGCAGATCTCTAGAAAGCTTCTGACCTTTCAGTAACAGATTGGAACTTCTGAAGCACCTAGGCTTGTATATTGAGCAACTACTAGGTTCTCATCTCTCAGATATGATTTTGCTGTTGCTACTCTTTTAAAGCTGACCTAATAAATTCTTGAATGCAATCATGCATATATGCTTTTCTTCTCACTGCTTGTATTTTTTTACAGAACCCCAACTTAATACACTCCAGTTTCTATCACTGTCTACCACATTTGGGCAATATGATTGGCATTACTACCCTTACCAAAGAGATCGTTAAAGCTCTAGGTCCTTCAGCAAGATGCAGTTAGAAGGCAACATCTATGAACCGGATCCCAATCTGCCCATAGTTGATACTGGCCTGCCTATCCTCTGAACCTGTGAAGAATGAGTTCATGCAGTTTATGAACTGCCTTGTGGTAGTATTTGTGATAGAAGCTTAAGTGACCTTTCAGTTTTCTCCATGGTTCCTTGGCATCTCTGGATTTCTTGAGAAGCCTCGGAGACTAATCATGATATCAGTGATGTCCTATTCTGACTCAGGCTCTTTGTTTCAAGGTTTCTAATTTTCTCTCTTTCTTTCCATCAGCATATTCCCACTGCCTTTTCTTGGATGAGGCCCATACTGCAGCTCTTATCTCTAGCATGCTTTCTTATTGGGGTGTCTTCACTACCTGGTAGGGAGCAGATCTGATCTCTAGTCACACTTGCTTCTTCTCCTATTTGTCACTTCCACAGTATATCTTCCACCCTGAACTCTTCTGTTCTTTATGATGTCATAGAAGTGATGGATGGGTAGGTGGAGAGATTAGAAAAAAAAAAAAGCTTAAATTTCACAAATGTGTGTCTCAATGGGAACCTAAGAATATGGATACAATGCACTCCATTGCATAACTTTTTGTGTGAAAACAGTGTTCTAGAAGTTGTTGGCCTGACCAAATGACGTGTACATGAGCGCACAATAATAGATATACCTACCCTTATGGATCAAGTTTGTCTGAAGCTTATCTATAGCATGATTCACTTATTTAATGACATGAATGCTTTTCACTGGGAAATGAGCATTCTAAGCACAGAACCATTTCAAAACATCTCTCACATCTAAGGTTTCTTTCCTTCCAATCAAATTGTCAGGAACTTGGTTTGTAATAGCCACAACAAGAATTGTAATCTCTCTGGGCCCTGTTTTTTTATCTAAAGAGAAAGATTTTGAAATTAGTTGATATAATGCATAGAAAAACATTCACAATAAAACAGATCCTTCTGAAAATTTTAGCATGGCATTTGTCAAAATTACTTGGGAATATTCATAAAATGCAGACTCTGATTTACTAGCTATAGGCCAGAGCTAGAGAACCTCACTTTCTAACAGCTTTCAGGATAGCTGATGTTTTGGCTGCCACAATATGTTTGATGCTAATAAACAAACAATCAAACAACAACAACAAAACACCCTATGATCTTTTGTTCTTTCATCTGCAAAGTAGTTGTAAAATTCACTCACTTCTCAATGGATACATATTTGAGACAGACAAAATGTTCTCTTAGGAGATGAAGATATTAGTATTGGGTCTACAGAAAACCTGAGTTCAATTCCCAGAACCCATTTGGGCAGCTTACAAATGCCTCTAACTCCAGCTCCAGAGCATGGAATGTCTTTGGTCTCCATAGGCACATACACATATAATGGTCTCACTCTCTCTACATGTATCTCTCTCTCTCTGTCTCTCTCTCTCTCTGTCTCTCTCTCTGTCTCTCTCTCTCTGTCTCTCTCTGTCTCTGTCTCTCTGTCTCTCTCTCTCTCTCTCTCTCACACACACACACACACCCACACACACACACACACACACACACACACACACACACAAGAATACAGACTCTTACACACATATCCACATAATTAAAATTCTTCATTTAAGCAATTGCCAATTTAATTCCTTTCATAACCTACAGATGGGATGTTTATTGTTTAAACTAGTGTTTAGAATTTTAATCTAAGGTAGTTTTATCATGCTTTGTCATTTTGTAAGTCCTGGTTTTGAAAAGTGCACTCTGGGTGATTCAATTCAGGTTTTCATGCTTGTTTGGCAACCAGTTTACTTACTGATCTATGTGTATATATATATATATATATATATATATATATATATATATATATATATATATATATATATATATATATGTATATGTATATATTCTAAAACTTGTGTGTAAAATTTCTTAAAGATGTAGATCAAATAACCAATTAACATATAAAATGTTCAACAACTTAGTCATAAAATAATAAAATTTAAAACTATACTGGGATTCTTGATTTTACTATTTAATAAAGGAGAAACAGAAAGTCTGAAGATGTTCTTGGCTGACCATGGCTTGTCTATCACACATATAATAACTATTCTTGTCTTTAACCCTTTGATCTAACATCCTTTCTGTGGTGTTACATACGCATTCAATTTTACACAATTTTTATGTAATATTAACATTTATAGCAAGATCATTGCACAAATTATCTGTATTCTGAATTTCTAGAGTAATAGACCATATATATATATGTATGTGTATATATATATATATATATGTATATGTATATATTCTAAAACTTGTGTGTAAAATTTCTTAAAGATGTAGTTCAAATAACCAATTAACATATAAAATGTTCAACAACTTAGTCATAAAATAATAAAATTTAAAACTATACTGGGATTCTATCTTACCTAGATCAGAATAGTTACCATAGAAAAGGAGACAAATACAGATGGAGACAAAGACACAGTGGAGAAAAGAAACGTATGTACTATTGCTGGGAACATAAACTGATAAAGCCACTGTGGAAAGCAGTATGAAACTTCCTCCCAAACTTTAAAATAGAGTTAGTGCAGAGTGTACCAATAACATTCCTCCAGGGTTTCTCTGTGTAGCCCTGGCTGTCTTGGAACTCACTCTGTAGATGCAGTTTCATTCTTAATGTCAAGTTATGATATTAGCCTAGGTGTTTGGCAAGAGATAAACAAAGTGTGGCAAATATTCAAAGTCTAGGTTTATTCAACCACAAAGAAAAATTAAATCATCTTGTTTTCAAAGGAATAAATGGAATTGAAATCACTATATTTGATTAAAAAAATCAGTGAGATCTAGGAAGATGTGTATTTATTTCTCCATTGTGGATCATAGATTTTAAATAAACCCAGGAGAAATGGGGAGAGAAGGAAATATAGGTCATGGTGCTGGGTGAGCAGTCAAAGTACATCACATGTGTGAATAAAATTATCTTCTGAAATCCATCACTATTTTTAGAGACTATAAACCAAAAAATATATAGCAAATATTTATCATTACATACATATGTTTCCTTCAGAAGTAGCCATAACTTTAATCACATTTTCACTAATAAATCCTTAATATGCAATAAGTTATTCAAGAATAATTTTAAGACTTTTTTTTAATTTTTAAAATTATTTATTTATTTTTTGATACTTTATATACAATTCAAATGTTTCCCCCTTTCCAGGTCTCCTCTTTGGAAAACCCCTATCCCCTCCCCCTCCCCCCCACCTCTATGAGGGTATTCCACCTCCCATCCACCCGCCGACCCACTCCTGTCTTCCAACCTTGACATTCCCCTTTACTAGGGCCTCTAACACCCTCAGGACCAAGGGCCTATCCTCCCCCTGATGGCCAATAAGGCCCTCCACTGCCACATATGTGGTCAGAGCCATGGGTCCCTCAATGTGTATTCTTTGGTTGGTGGTCCAAGCTCCAGGAGGACCAAGGGGGGGGTGTCAGACCAGTTGACACTGTTGCTCCATCCATGGGGCTGCAAACTCCCTCAGCTCCACCAGGCCCTTCTCCAACTCCTCCATCTGGGACCTCACTCTCAGTCCAGTGTTTACTGTAAAGTGAAACTTGGGTATTCCGAACATTTGGGCTAATATCCACTTATCAGTGAGTACATACAATGTTTGTTCTTTTGTGACTGAGATACCTCGCTCAGGATGATATTTTCAAGTTCCATCCATTTGCCTGCAAATTTCATTAAGGCATTGTTTTTAATAGCTGAGTAGTACTCCATTGTGTAAATGTACCACATTTTCTGTATCCATTCCTCTACCTAGGGGCATCTGGGTTGTTTCCAACTTCTGGCTATTATAAATATGGCTGCTATGAACATAGTGGAGCATGTGTCTTTATTACATGCTGGAGCATCTTCTGGGTATATGCCCAGGAGAGGTATAGCTGGGTCCTCAGGTAGTGTTATGTCCATTTTTCTGAGGGTCCACCAAACTGATTTCCAGAGTGATTGTACCAGCTTGCAATCCCATCAACAATGGAAGAGTGTTCCTCTTTCTCCACATCCTCACCAGCATCTGCTGTCACCTGAGTTTTTGATCTTAGCCATTCTGAATGGTGTGAAGTGGAATCTCAGACTTGCTTTTACTTGCATTTCCCTGATGACTAAAGATGTTGAACATTTCTTTAGGTGCTTCTCAGCCCTACAAATTTCCTCTGTTTAGCTCTGTTTCCCATTTTTTTATAGGGTTATATGGTTTTCTGGCTTCTAACTCCTTGAGTTCTTTGTATATATTGGTTATTAGCCCTCTATCGTACGTAGGATTGGTTAAGACCTTTTCCCAATCTGTTGGTTGCTATTTTGTCCTATTGGCAGTGTCCTTTGCCTTACAGAAGCTTTGCAATTTCATGAGATCTCATTTGTCGATTCTTGATCTTAGAGCATAAGCCATTGGTGTTCTGTTCTGGAACTTTTCCCCTGTACCCAGGTGCACTAGAATTTTCAACACTTTCTCTTCTATTAGATTCAGTGTATCTGGTTTTATGTGGAGGTCCTTGATCCACTTGGACTTGAGCTTTGTACAGGGAGATAGGAATGCATCAATTCTCATTCTTCTACATGTAGACCGCCAGTTGAACCGGCACTATTTGTTGAAAATGCTGTCTTTTTTCCATTGGGTGGTTTTAGCTCCTTTGTCGAAGATCAAGTGACCATAAGTGTGTGGGTTCATTTCTGGGTCCTCAATTCTATTCCATTGATCTACCTGCCTGTCACTGTACCAATACCATGCAGTTTTTATCACTACTGCTCTGTAGTATAGCTTGAGGTCAGGGATGCTGATTCCCCCAGAGGTTCTTTTGTTGTTGAGAATAGCTTTTTCTACCCTGGGTTTTTTGTTGTTCCAAATGAATTTGAGAATTGCTCTTTCTAAGTCTATGAAGAATTGAGTTGGAATTTTGATGGGGATTGCATTGATTCTGTAGATTGCTTTTGGCCGAATGGCCATTTTTACTATACTAATCCTCCCAATCCATGAGCATGGGAGATTTTTCCACCTTCTGAGGTCTTCTTTGATTTCTTTCTTCAGAGACTTGAAGTTCTT
>CM052708.1:100628990-100667578 GCA_028551405.1 Uromys caudimaculatus
ATAGGTTTGCCTTTATATGTTACTTGACCATTTTCCCTTACTGCTTTTAATATTCTTTCCTTGCTTTGTGTATTTGGTGTTTTCACTATAATGTGATGGGATGAATTTCTTTTCTGGTCCAATCTATTTGGAGTTCTGTAAGCTTCTTTTATATTTATGTTAATCTCTTTCTTTAAGTTAGGGAAGTTTTCTTCTATAATTTTGTTGAAGATATTTACTGGTCCTTTAAGTTGGGAATCTTCACTCTCTTCGATACCTATTATCCTTAGGTTCTGTCTTCTCATTGTGTCCTGGATTTCATGGATGTTTTGGGTTAGGAGCTTTTTGCATTTTTATGTTCTTTCACTGTTGTGTCAGTGTTGTCTATGGTGTCTTCTGCTCCTGAGATTCTCTCTTCTATCTCTTGTATTCTGTTGGTTATGCTTGCATCTATGACTCCTGGTCCCTTTCTTAGGTTTTTTAACTCCAGGGTTGTCTCCCTTTGTGATTTCTTTATTGTTTCTATTTCTATTTTTAGCTCCTGTATAGTTGTGTTCATCTCCTTCCTCTCTTTGATTGTGTTTTCCTATAATTCTGTCTGTTTGATTGTGTTTTACTGTAATTCTTTAATGGATTTTTGTGTTTCCTCTTTAAGGGATTTTAGCTGTTTACCTGTGTTCTCTTGTATTTCTTTAAGGGCATTTTTTATTTCTTTCTTAAAGTCTTCTACCATCCTCATGAGAAATGATTTTAAATCTGAGTCTTACTTTTCTGGTGTGTTGTGCTATCCATGGTTTGCTGTAGTGGGAGAGTTGGGTTCTGATGATCCCAACTAGCCTTGGTTTCTGTTCCTTATGTTCGTGCCCTTGCCTTTTGCCATCTTGTTAACTCTGATGTTAGCTGATCTTACTTTGTCTGGCTGTGGCTTGTACCTCCTGCAGGCCTCTGTATCAATACTCCTTGAAAACCATCTCTCTCTGAGAGGTGTTTGGGTTTGGAGAGCTGTGACACAGGTTCAGCTCTGGGGTGCAAACTGAAAGCAGAAGGATCTTGTCTCCAGCTGTCCCTTGGTTCCTGTGTCCTGATGGCTCTGCAAGGGTCCCCCTTGATCCAGTGAGTTTGAACAGAAGTGGTGGTTTTGCCTATGCTCAAAGTTGTGTCAACACTCCTGGGATACCAGCTCTCTCCTGGAGCCCTGTGGCCCAGCCTAAGGTCCCCAGGTCCTGGTGAGCAGTGGTGCTTGTCTTATTCTCACTCACGGCTTTTCCACACTCCTGGGAGGGTAACTTTCTCCTGGCGCTGCTTGACTATGGAACTCTGGTGGCCCAAGCAGAGGTCTCCTGCCACAGATGGAAACCGGAAGGTTCCTATGCCCGACTTTACCTCAGTCCCAGTGTCCTGTGGGTTCCAGGCAGGTCCTGGTAAGCAGTGGTGCTCATCTTAACCCCACTCACAGCTTTTTCATGCTCCTGGGAGGGTAGCTTTCTCCTGGCGCTACTTGGCTATGGAACCCTAGTGGCCCAGGTGCAGGTCTTCTGCCACAGATGGAAACCGGAAGGTTCCTGTCCCTGACTTTTCCTCCTCAGTCTCTGTGTCACCTGTTTACCTACCACTTCCAGGGGACAAGAAGGGTCTTTCAGTTAAAAGAAACTTTAATCCAGGAAACGACATATTTTCTGTAAAGAAATTGCTGCTGACAGCAAATGTGTCTAGGTTTGTATGCTATATGTCTAGTCTAAGTTCCCTACTGTGCCACAATAAAAGGAAAGTCATAATAACCAAAGAAGGGCCAGGTGGTAGGCTGTCTTTCAATCAAAAAATCAAAGATCGTATGCAGTTAGGAAAGAAAGAGGAGGGAAAAAGGAGAAATTAGGAATGAGGGAAAGAATGAAGGAAAAGAGGGCATTGCTTATATATAAAACAGAAGACAGGCCAGACTGGATCAGGAATCTAAAAGCTGTGGTAAGCTGCAGGGAGTTGTTCCTAGACAGAAATGTTCTTTTCATATCTCCAACATGACTGGCCTTACTCTATGAATCTTGGGAATTTTTCTTTAATGGAGGGATATCACACTGTAGTGATGAGAACTGTATGTTTTCAATATTGAATACTGAATTCAAGATAGGTCGTTAGAGTATAGGTGCATTTGTTTTATAGATAAGAAAATCAAGTACAGAGAAGCTAACCACTCAGTTTAACTTACTGATGAAAGAAGCCAAAAACTTAGCACTTTTATTATTCCCTGACTTTTGGGGAAAAGGCCAAAGAAAATATGAAAGGGGAGTAAGCCCCAATTGTAGAGTGTGCAATTTGTTAACACTTAAACTTCCTAAACTTTACTTTCTCACTCAAATGTATAATGTTAGGGAACATTAAACAGTGAAACCATTAAAGCTGCTAATGTTTTATAAAATATCCCCTGGAGGACTCCATTCTCTGAGCACTACCAGAGTCCCAGATTTTTTTCTGCAAAGCAGTATGAAAAATTGAAGAAGCCAGGTTTCTTTTGTGGAAAAAGGAGGTCTGGATATTTTCCATTGAACAACTGAATTTAAAGACAGTGCTACAGGGAAGGCTGCTCTGTGCTACCCTCCTTCCATCATTCTTGCTCATAGAGAACTGAGGTTCATTTTGTTTTACATCTCACATGTACCTTATATCTTCTTGAGAGACTAAAAACATGTTGTCTTTTTGTTAAAAGAGAAACTAGTAAACAAAATTACAACATGGTGATTTTAAGGGAAGCAGATGCTCTGGGGGATGAGAGATTGCTGGTAGTGGGCACACTTGCTGCTCTTGTAAAAGACCTAAAATTGGTTCCTAGAAACCAAGACAAGCAGCTCATACCACCTGTCACTCCAGTGGCAGAACATCTGACACCCTCTTCTGGCCTGCACAATTAATCACACACGTGCGTGTTTGCGCGCACACACACACACACACACACACACACACGCACACTGTATTATTTTTTTAAAATCAATTACTCTAACCAAGAAAAGGAGAGAAAACATGGTAAATCTTAGATTCTAACTGATATTGCCAGAGAGCTTTGCTTTCAAAGCAAACCTCTTGTAATGATTAGAACTATTGATTCTAACAAACTGAAAACAGAATTGCTTATTGTTCTGAAAGCATGCTTTGAGTGTCACAGACATGTGTGCAAGCTTTGTACATTTTCTTCCTCACATTGGGTAATCCTCTTTTGTTTCTATAGTCCTTGTTTTTCACATATCTGATAACATTGAAAACAGAAAGAAAAATATGAACATGTCTAAAAATCAAACTTGAAGCTTCAGATTGCAGGTCTGCAATCTTAACAAAGAAATATGCTTCTTCAGTGGCAGGGGAATTTCTTAGGAAAACTTAAGCATATTCCTAAAACACATATTGGAAAGAAAAAGGTCCAACATGGAGAAATAGATCCTGCCAAGTCTTTAGTAGGAGTGTCTGACTCTACAGAAATATTTATCTTTTAGAAAATCATTCATCATTTGATCCACAAATGTAAACCTAAGGTACTGCCTCTCCTTCCAGATGGCTGAATTCTGAGGGCACATCTTCAGGGTCCCAGAAAGCTGCCAAAGCATTTTGCCAGTTTGGACAAAATTGTATTTTCTTTTACTTAAAGACACACACACACGTCTATGTGTGTGTGTGTGTGTGTGTGTGTGTGTGTGTGTGTGTGTGAATGATGGTCTTTCTTACATCAGACTAGAAGCACACGATATTTGTTGATGATGTAATATTAAGTCATTGCTAATTTTGAAGTACATGAAACATCTAGAGTTTACTCCTCCTTCTATTGAATATGTATAGCTTTCATTCAGACATCTATGCACCTATTAACAGTATCAACACATTCCTTCTAAGGCCTAACTAGTATTCTGAGTTTAGTCCCTCAGACATGTTTCTTACAAAAGAAAGCATCAAGAAGTTAAAAATACCAGGAATCAGAGAATCAGAATGATCAGAGAATCTCCTTGAATTGTCCTTCTGTAATCACAGTATACAAACACAACAGCCTTGCTATATACATTAAGCACATAATAATTTTCTTAACTTAATGTCTTTCCTTGCTTCATTCAGTTTTTCATGCAAATATAAATCTATAATTTTCTAGATATCAGGAAAATTAGGCTGTTTCCTGATATCAATGCTGAAAGGTCTGAAGGAGCGGAGGGAATTGGCAGCCCCATGGAGGGAATTGGCAGCAAGAGCATCAATGGGCCTGACCCTCCCCCTGGTTGTCCTGGAGTTCAGACCACTAACCAAAGAATACATATCTATTGACCCATGGTTTGGACTACATATGAGGCAGAGGAATCACCTCGATGGCCATCAGGGAGAAAGGAGAGGCCCTTGGGCCTGAGGGTGCTAGAGGCCCCAGTAAAGGGGAATGTCAAGGTGGGAATATGGAGATGGGTGGGCGGGTGGATGGGAGGAAGAATTCCCTCACAGAGGTGGGGAGGGGGAGGGGATACGGGGTTTCCAAAGAGGAGACCCAGAAAAGGGGAAACATTGGAAATGTAAATAAAGTATCAAAAAAAAAAAAAAAACAAGCAAACACAGCCTGTGGTTTGAAAGTCAAATAGTACTTCTAGAATTACAATATCAAACAGAACAAACATTCTTCCCTACTGCTTCCCTCTCCCAGGTCCCTACCAGAATATGAGACATTTATTTTCCTTATATATTATGAGAAATGTCACATTTTAAAAGCAATAACAGTAATGTATTTTTGGTTGTCTTAAAATTTAAACAGCATTTGAATTTCCTAATTTACCTTTTTCTATTCTCCAAGAATAATTATATCAAGGATTTGAATTAAATCTGTATTTGGGGTTTTCTTTTAAACTACTATTCATGGTAGACTCATATAATTACCTATGATTATTATGAGATTTCTTTTTCCCCTAGAAATTTTATATTGCTTTAACTTTTATTCATTCCATCTAATGGCTTCTCATTGTCATCTCTTATAAAAAGTCACAGAATTTTATCCCTCCTTCCTGATGTACCAATTTCCTACTTTACATCATCCATTCTTAGGGTATCCTAAATGTCTCTTTTATAATAGGATCTCGTTGTTTATCCTATTTCAGATTTCTAGACATACAATAAGTGTAGGATCTCAAGATTTAGGGTCCTTTATATAAATCATCTCTTGCATGGTGGCATACATCCCTAAAAGTGAATGGACATTATACTTTGAAATATCTCAAAAATGTTTTGATTTTAGCTTAACACTTTCATGGTGAGCTTCTATGCTGGTTAGGTTTTTGTTAACTTGACAGAAACTAGAGTCATACAGGACAAGGAAACCTTATTTGAGAAATTGCCTCTATCAGATTGGCTTATGGACAAGCCTGTGTAGAAATGTTTTGATGAATGATTTTCTTTCTTTCTTTCCTTTCTTTCTTTCTTTCTTTCTTTCTTTCTTTCTTTCTTTCTTTCTTTCTTTCTTTCTTTCTTTCTTTCTTTCTTTCTTTCTTTGATACCGTATTTACATTTCAAATGTTTTCCCCTTTCCAAGTCTTCCCTTTGGAAAACTCCTATCCCCTCCACATCCCTGGCCTCTATGAGGGTATTCCCCCACCCACCCACCTACCCACTCCCCTCTTCCCTCCTTGACATTCTCCTATACTGGGTCATCTAACACCCTCAGGCCCAAAGGCCTCTCCTCCCCCTGATGGGGAACAAGGTTCTCCTCTGCCACATATGGGTCCTGAACCATGGGTCCCTCCATATGTATTCTTTGGTTGGTGGTCCAGTCTCCGGGAGCACCGGGGGATCAGGCCACTTGACACTCTTGCTCCCTCCATGGGGCTGCAAACTCACTCAGCTCTTTCAGTCCCTTCTCCAACTCCTCCATTTGGGGCCTCACGCTCAGTCCAAAGGTTGCTGTGAAGTGAATCTTGAGTATTCCGAACTTGTGGGCTAATATCCGCTTATCAGTGAGTACATACCATGTTCGTTCTTTTGTAACTGAGTTACCTCACTCAGGATGATACTTTCAAGAGCAATCCATTTGCCCTCGAATTTCATGAAGTCATTGTTTTTAATAGCTGAGTAGTAGTCCATTGTGTAAATGTACCACATTTTCTGTATCCATTCCTCTGTTGAGGGACATCTGGGTTGTTTGATTTTCTTGATGTAGGAGAGTCTGGTTTACAGTAGGTGGAGCCTTTACATGATAGGTGGTACTGATTTGTATAAAAAAAGCAGGCATAGTTAGTCCTGGAGAATAAACCAGTAAGCAGTGGCCTCCATGTCTTCTGTTTCAGTTCCTGCTTCAAGATTCCTGCCCTGTCTTTCCTTCATGGAAACTTTAAACTGTAAAATGAGATAAATCTAAGTCAACAGAACTAGGAGAGCTGCAATAGAGTACATTTCTTCCTTTTTGTATTTTTTTCCTTCAGCCCCTGATATCATTTCTTTGCTTTGATAAAACACAGACAAAAGCAACACAGTCTAGGATCTACTGCTTAGGGGATGGCACAAGCCAGAGTGACCTGGGTTCTTCAATGAATATAATCAAGATAGTGCCCAACAGACATGACCACAGGCCAATGAGTTTAGGGGATGTCACAATGATCTTCATTTCCCAGGTCTCACTTATGTCAAGTTAACAATTAAAGCTAATAATCATGGGCTGCATCTGCATGATTCATGTCCTATGTTGAGTTTCCTTCTAATTTTCTGATCTCTTATTATAGAAACATGATTTATACATGTGAAATTTCTATTTTGTTATAATTTCTTTCTTACTTTCTATCTTACAGATTCCAGTTTTTTGGAAAATATCCTTAACATTATATAGTAGCACTTACACTACAGATTTGACTATTTGAATCATAATTTTAATTTTGCCTCTCTTCCATTACTATTTTTATCTATCTATCTATCTATCTATCTATCTATCTATCTATCTATCTATCTAACTATCTATCTTTCTTTCACCTATTATCACCACCACCACCACCACCACCATCACCATCATCATTACTTGTTTTAAGGGGGATAAAATCTTTATATGAAATATATGTTTGACTATAACTTGCCATCCTTCTTTCTAATTCCCTAGTCTTAGAATTAAAATCACAAGACACCATGCCTAATACATTGTATTCTTTAAAATGGGCATGATTTTTAATTTCAATTTCTTTGAAGTTATCATAATCAATTTTTTCCTGGTGGTTTCTTTTCTATCTCACAGACTATCTCTCTTTGAACTTCATCTTCAATTGTCTTGGACTCTGCCTTTTTCTGGAGTAGACATTTCAAATTTTTATTTAAGAATAAGGTATAAAAATTTCATTGATAGGGTTTCAGAGCAAGTGTTTCTAGGCAGAAGCTTAAAGCATTTCATCCATAGTTGAGAGTGAAGAAAGAACAAATGCATCAATTCTTGTTTGTTTGCTTTCATTAAGCTGGCTCCACTTTTTATAGACAAGGAAGCCTTTTTCTAGGGAGTGGTGTGACCCAAAACAGGATGGGTCTTATTCAACATCTAACAGTCAAAATGGTCCTCTACAAACATGACCATAAGCCAACTTGGTCTGCATAATTTTTCTTTAAGATTATCTTCCCAGGTGATTCTAGGCTGTCTTAAGTTGACAGTAAAATCTAACCTTCATACTGACCTTCCATTTTCTATGTCTCCACCCAGTTGTTGAAGTTCACTCTCTTGTTCAGCCTTTTTTCTTTTGAATGATATTAAATTGAAGAAGTTCCTAATTCCTATATCTTAGAGGCTTTAAATTTTTACATCTAACCTTATCTTCTGCCATCTTTTCTTTTGCCTTACAAACTCACATTACCATCGCTATTAAATAATGTTATTTACACTCTGATTTCTGAACCCTTATGTATTAATAAAAATTTTAATCTTTTATTCTCATTTAATTTTTCGAGGAAAAAATAAAGATGAACATTTGTGCTCAGTTTACTACATTGCCTTAAGTAAATACAAGTTTGTCTTTCCTTTATTTTTCTTCTTCAAAGTATGATTTCTAAAATAAGACAAAGGTTTATTTCACCATGTGAGCATAAAAAATATATTTATATAATATAGATTGAGAACTCATTTCTGATTTTAAAGATAATATTTGTTTAAACATAAAAGAAATCTGCAGATTTGATTCATTAGCGTATGTCCACAAACGAGGAAGAGCTTAATGATGAAAAAATTAGTTGGATGCAACTTAATTTTCACAAATACCAAATAAAGACATATAAATGACGTTTTATTTTTTCAGAAGTAGAAGTGTGCTGTTTCATGCCATAGCCTTTGCACAATGGAAGGCATCTTAAAGTTGTTTTTTTGTTTGTTTGTTTGTTTGTTTTTTGTTTTTGGTTTTCTCACTGATAGCCCAGCATTGATTGATAGGTAGATAATGTACTATGAGAGTGCGTAGTTTCACAGCATGGAGAAAGAACAAATTTTCTGATTAAAGCCTTTTGAATAGTTATTGCAGGAAGCACTATTTATATGATATAATTTCATTTGTTGTGAATTGTATATGATTAACATCTGAAATATGTAAAAGTAAACAAGGGCTTTCCCAGAAAAGCACTCCACACTTATTTCTTGCTTGCCTTTCTTGGCTTTAGCATTTCTGAACAACCAATGGAAGCTTAAGACAGTTCCCTGTCTTCTCCCAGGATGGCTAAAGGGACAGTGCTCAGCATTCAGAGCTGTGTATGAAGTTCTTTGGAAGGAAAGGGAAGCCATAGCACTAATGTCATTCCTTCTTCTACCAGCTATGCTTATGGTAATGAGCAGGTTAAGAACAAGAGGAAGGAGATAAGAATGGGTTGATTTGCATCTTTTTACATGCTGGTTGCCAGTGAACCAGCACCATTTGTTGAAAATTCTGTCTTTTTTCCACTGGATAGTTTCAGCTCCTTTGTCAAATATCAAGTGACCATAGGTGTGTGGGTTCATTTCTGGGTCTTCAATTCTATTCCATTGATCTTCCTGCCTGTCTCTGTACCAATACCATGTAGTTTTTATTACTATTGCTCTGTAGTACAGCTTGATGTCAGGGATGGTGATTTCCCCAGAAGTTCTTTTGTTGTTGAAAATAGTTTTAGATATCCTGGGTTTTTTATATTCCAAATGAATTTGCAAATTGCTCTTTCTAACTCTATGAAGAATTGATTTGGGATTGCATTGAATTTCTAGATTGCTTTGGGCAAGTTGGCCATTTTTACTATATTAATCCTGCCAATTCATGAGCATAGGAGATCTTTCCATCTTCTGAGATCTTCTTCAATTTCTTTCTTCAGAGACTTGAAGTTCTTATCATACAGATCTTTCACTTGCTTGGTTAGAGTCAAACCAAGATACTTTATATTGTTTGTGACAATTGTGAAGGGTGTCATTTCCCTAATTTCTTTCCAGCCTGTTTATCCTTCGAGTATAGGAAGGCTACTGATTTGTTTGAGTTAATTTTATATCCATCCACTTTGCTGAAGCTGTTTGTCAGCTTTAGGAGTTCTCTGGTGCAATTTTTGGGGTCACTTAAGTATATGATCATATCATCTGCAAATAGTGATATTTTGACTTCTTCCTTTCCAATTTGGATCCCTTTGATCTCCTTTTGTTCTCTAATTGCTCTAGCTAGAACTTCAAGCACTATATTGAATAGATAGGGAGAGAGAGGGCAGCCTTGTCTACTCCCTGATTTTAGTAGGATTGCTTCAAGTTTCTCTCCAAGTTTGGCTACTGGTTTGGTGCATATTGCTTTTACTATGTTTAGAAGTGTGAGTGCCTCGGGCCTTCTGAGAAAAGGGAATAAAATACTCATAGGAGCAAATATGGAGACAAAAGGTAGAGCAGAGACTGAAGGAAAAGTCATCCAGTGTCTGCCCTGCCTGGGGATTCATCCCATATACAGTCTTTAATCCCCTACACTATTGTGAATGCTAAAATAAAACTTGCTCAAATGAGCTTGATATAACTGTCTCCTGAGAGGCCCTGCCAGAGCCCTACTAATACAGAGGTGGATGCACGAAGCCAATCATTAGTCTGAGTGGAGAGTCCCCAATGGAAGAGTTATAGAAAGGACTGGAGGAGCTGAAGAGGTTTGCAACCCCAGAGGAAGAATAACACTACCAACCAACCAAAACCCCTAGGAACTAAGCCACCAATCAAGGAGTACACATGGCTCCAACTGCATATATAGCAGACCATGACCTTGTCAGGTCAATGGGAGGAGAGGTCTTTGGTCCTATGAAGGGTTGTGATAGATGCACCAGTGTAGAGGAATGGAGGGTGGGGAGGCAGGAATGGGTGGGTAGGTGGGGGAACACCCTCATAGAACAGGGGGAGGGGAGATGGGATAGGGGGTTTCTGGGATTGGGAACCAGGAAAGGTAATAATTTGAAATATATATAAAGAAAATATCCAATAAAAAGAAGAAGAAGAAGAAGAAGAAGAAGAAGAAGAAGAAGAAGAAGAAGAAGAAGAACAAGAAGAAGAACAAGAAGAAGAAGAAGAAGAAGAAGAAGAAGAAGAAGAAGAAGAAGAAGAAGAAGAAGAGCATCTTACATTTTATGAAGGAGAATTCCATACTTAGATTGATCATATTGCATGGAATTCAATGTAAGAACTTGAATCAGATAGTTATATCCACAATCAAGAGCAGAGAAATGTGACATCTGCATTCTTCTTTGTGCTTAGCCAACTCTCTATTCTCACAGAGTCCAGAGTCCCTGCCGAGAGAATTGTACTGTTTACAGTGATGAGTTCTTCCCATATTAATTAATGTGGTAACCATAATCTCCTGTAGATATCCCAACAAGCCAATCTGATCTAAACAGCTTCACATAAACTTTCTTCACAGATAATTCTATTTTGTGTTAAGTTGACATTAGTTATCACAGAAGACAAATCATTTGTCGTATTTTGTATATTAGTCAAATAGTTTATGTGTATTTCATGGTGATATAAACACATTAAAACAGAAGTGCCATCTTCACATTTAAATTTTTCTATGAAATGCCATAACTTGTAAGGTAGGTTCTTAATAGGTGTTTGTTGAAGCTTCTTTTTGTTCTGTTATGATAACTCTGAAGAGGAAGGAAAAATAATGTATATATTTGCTATATTGCTGATTATAATATAATTGCTATGTTATTGATCTCAGTATGTATCTATGTGTGTATATTTATATGATCTGTATGCAGATATTCATGTGTATGTATGATACACGTATATATGTGGATACTTGTGCAAGCCACAAGTCAATTTGTCTTCACCTTATTATTTTGTGAGTCTATCAGTAAATGAGAATCCCCATGGTTAATATTGACTAATGGTTAGTGAGTCTCCAGATGCATGCCACCACAGCCAGCTTTTTATTCAGATGATGGTTACCTAAATTCATCTCCTTGTTCTTGTTTGATAGGCACTTTACTGACTAAGGCATCTCCCCAGCACCTTAAATTATTGACTGATGTCATTTACATGGGGAATTTAATGGTCTAAAGAGTAGAAGCAGTGAAGAGAATGGAGATTGTCAAAGACCAGGGAGATGCTCTGGGTAAAGAGTAAGAGTTTTAGTTATGTATATTTCTAAAGACTGATTTATATTTTATGACTACAGTTAATAATATTGTGTTATGTAATAAAGAGGTTTGCTAAGATGGAAATCAACTTCATAAAGGCATGCACATGCACACACACACACACACACACACACACACACACACACACACACACAAATGGTTACCAGAATAGGTGATGAGTTTCAGAACAAACTTGATTTTAAAGCCATGTACCCACTCTTCCTCTTCTTTGGCTCTTTCTCTTCTTTGGCTGGTTACTAAACTTTCATTCCTGTGTATTTCTTTCAGGTAAGTCTGTCCTACTACCCATAGTGCACTAAATGACAGAGTTCTTGTGAGGGACTGATAAACCAGTGTGTGGAGAGTCTTGCTGCCTGCTGAATTAGTCTGGCATTGCTGATAGTAGCAACCCTTCAGTCCCCCCAGGATTGACAGAAAAGGGGTAAGGAGATGGTCACTACCACCTTGCTTACATGCTGTATTTTTAGCCATGTCCTAGGAAGAATGTATCAATCAAAATGTTTTTAGAAAAGTTTAACTTTCCTTAGCAATATTGTAAGCTTTGATGTTTCCTTATTCAAATAAATGTCCCATCTTCACATGGAGAAGGACCAGCTACTTTGCCTCAGACTGTCACTTTATGCTTTTTTATTGATTTTATATATATAAAGAACATGTGTTAACCAGGGTATTTAAACCCCTATCATTGTTGTCTTGAACTCAGAAAGACCATGGAATGAACCTGACACTGTAAGAATAGAGAAAGAATGACTCCCATTGCAGAACAGTGCCAACTTTGAACAGGTTGGTATTTGGCTGGATTGTATTAGAGTCTACTGATAAGGGCAAGATTTCTTACTCTCATCATCTTGGTGGGCAGTTGAACAGAATGGGACCTCTCTAGACATGCTTTGATTACAGGTTGGGTCCATCTGTGGTCTTCTTAGAAGAAGGTGGTGTTTCTGTCCTTCCAGCAATGAGACTCATGTCTATAATTTCCCTGCTGCTTCAACAGATGCAGGTGGGATTCCAGGATCTCAGTGGAATCTAATGAAGCTATGATTGTAGGAAAGCCCATGCGAGGCAGGGTTTTGTTCACTCTCTATATTCCTCCTTATTCAGATTGTGTCCAATATCACTTATTTTCAATCTAAAACTTAACAGGTTTCCTAAATATAATTTATTATAATATTGAAATAATGATCCATAAGGAAGAATGGAGTGAGCCAGAGAAGGAAGAAGGCAGCTACAGACAGACCAACACACCACACACACACACACACACACACACACACACACACACACACACACACACATGCGCACACGCCCACATGCACACACAGAGAGAGAAGAGAGAGAGAGAACAAACACTTCTAGTCTGTTATCAACTATGATGATTTAGAAAGAGAAACAGGCTGAAGAACAAGGGGAAAAGTAAAAAATTCACTTTAGGTAAAGATACTTTAGTTAAATCATGTCTATATGCCCAAGAATAAATACAACTATAATTATATAAGGGCTTTTCAGGTGAATAAGCCTAATTATCAAGTCTGTATTACCAGGTCAAGTCAAATGGAGTTCCTCCCTAATTATGTCCGATCAAATATGCCACAATCTACATTTTCATTTTTCTAATGCATTTTCTTTCATCACCTTTACTCAAAGGAGAGTGGTAGGAAAGTAACATTCATCAAGCACTTACTGTATAAATAATAATGTGTATTTTCTTATAAAAGCATTTTTAATTTGTCTAAATATTCTGAAGTACAATAAAGTTATTTTTGTTATGTCTATTAAGATCCATGTTTTTGCTTGAAAGGAAACAGTTCCAGAAAGGTTACTACCTGCTCAAAGCTGCAGGACTATAATCTGTGAAGACTTAAAAGATAGAAATCATTACAAAAGGTACCACATAGTACATAGATATGCACTTTGAGTATGACAGAATGATCAGAATCTTGTCTTAAAAGTAACCTGGGCTACAGTATTAGCATTATTGACATTGAGTGTACTGATTACCTTGAATGAACATGCTGATTCAAAGATTCCATTTTCTTGCTGACAAAATTCTGTTCCTCCAACTTCCTGTGTAGGATATATTGTCTCATGTTTCCACAGTAATACCTGTTATTGCCTCAGGAAGACAAGTGGTCACACTGTACCCTACACTTGGCAGGTGCTTCGAAAGCTGGCAGGCACATGTACAGATCTCTTACAGGAGTGACAGTTGACACTTTGGAAATCTGGGAAAACTTTACTCCTGAACAAACCACATCATGGATGTGTAGTGGGAAATATTAAAAAAGAGAACCCGCACATTCCTGTGCTCTGGCTGGCAACCGGTGGGCCACAGCAGATCTCCTGCTAGGTGATCTCTCTCTCTCAGCCCGCCAGCTCTCTGGACCTGAATCCCTTGAGGGATCTCTGCTGCCACTGGATAATTGCCTGCCCCATGGTCAGCCATCTCAACATCCAATTACCCTGTAGAATTAAAACTCTTAAGCATATAGTTAACCAATCAGATTTATGTATCAATAAAAACACAATTTACAAGGTGCAAATACAATAATTTCAGAGCCAAATGATAATGAAAAAGCAGCCCACATAGATTATTAGATAATTTATCCCAAACTTCCAACCGTTATGATATCATAACCATCAGTGGCGCTACGCCAGTTCACATCCGCTGCCATCTTCCTCTCTTCTCCTCCAAGACTCTCTCTTGTGCAACTGTTAACTCCACCTCCCTGTTCCCTGTCCAATCACAGGACTTCTGTTGCCCTAATATAATTGGACAGGGAAAATCCTGCAAAATGGATGTCTCTGTTTTAAGTCATGAAATCAGTTTATCACCACAGAGAAAGAACAAAGTGTCAAGCAAATAGCAGAGATCTACTTACCCTTCATTGCAAAGTACAGACAGATGAGAAGCTCAAGTGCTATTAGTTGGAGACAACATTCATCATTCTGAAGAGTGATGAAAGTTGCTTTGTGTTTAACCCCTTCAGCCCTTCTAGATGCTGCCGATGTGCCAAAGCCTCTTTCTTAGTCAAAACAGTCTATCTGCGATGCGTCTGGACCTGGGCCTACAGGTCAACTGGGAAGAATCTTTCTCTAGGAATGTCTAGTGAAGGTACTTAGATGTTTATATCCTTTGATGATAGAATCATAATATGACAATCTTTTTGAAGGTGTCTGTCTCACATTGTCAATAACAGTAAGGCATCTTAAGTCATTCTCTGGCCTGAGTTTCTATGAGATTTTATTGAAGGCAACATTTATAACTCCTGTTTAAAATGAAGTAAAAGAAGGTCATTTCTTCAGAAACATATCGTATTTCTTGATACATTAAGGGTTTGGTGCAATCCAAGGAGGCCAGAAGCACTTGGTTTCCATAAAGCTGGATTTATAGGTGTTTGTGAGCCACCTGATGTGGGAGCTGGAAACTGAACTGTACTGTCTTCAAGTACAGCATGTACCCCATCTCTCCAGCCAGGGATGCTGATTATTAACAACTGCAGTTACACCTTTAGAAATGTCAATCACCCACATTACATGGATTTTACCAGAACTCTCTGAGATTTTTGTAGCTGTTGTTAATATTGAGATATTGTTTCTGGTCATTTGTTGAAGATGGTTCCCCAAAATGTTTCCTTTAATATAATGTGGATAGCATAGACTATTTTTAGTAATGCTGCTAGGTATAGTAATGCACACTTGGTCTCAGTTCGGTGATTTGCAAGAACATTTTCATATGTGAACTTCTCAGTCATACTTGCAGTATTCTAAACAAACAGTAAGAAGACTACTTACAGTGTTACTCTTGAAATTAAATAAGTGAACATATTTACATTTTCAGTAAATAATACCAATAAATTTCACAAATACATATCATATCAGTATAAGAATGACACTAAGAAAGAAAATGTACAGGGTGAAGAGAAGAAGCAGAAATAGGAAAAGAAAAGAGCAAGGCATGCTAGAAAAAGATTCAGTAAATGGTGTCATGAATCCCTTGGTAGCAGTTGCAATCAGAATATGCCCTGCTTCTGGTACCTACTTTGGCCATAAACTCTATTAATCTGTTACTTTTCTTTGAAATGTGTGACACGTGTCTCATAGGATTAAGTAGTTAATACCAGTAAAGTTCTAAAACCAGTGTTTGTCTCAGCATACTTGTGGTTTCTTGTGGACACGTTGCTGTGAGCTCTTCTTGAGTGTTTGATTTGTGTGGAGCTACCCAGGGACATTACAATGTAAGCAAGAACAGAACACTAATGTACTACTCAGCTGATGATGTGAGTAAATTCACTAGTTGTCTGTAACCCATCATAGCTGTGTGTCATCTTTGAGTCCTCTGAGCTTCCATGTGTGTCAGAGCTGATTCTCCACTTCCTGGGTGTGGATTGCTCACAGCCTGTTTTTTCTGTGGGGGAGGATTTAGTCGTACCTATTGAACTAATACAGGATTGCTGTCTTTAGTAAAGCTGAGATATTAATAGGCTCTGGTCCTCTTTTAGTAAGTAGTATGACAGAGGTCATTTTGTTTCACTAAAATACAATTTTCATCACAATATTTTCCCTGTAGTTTGATGGCTGTTTTGAAAACACTGAGCTATAAGTGGCTTACAGGATTTGGTAAAACTAAGCCACAACATGATTCTTTGAATTACTTGGCTTCAGATTTTTATAATTGCTTATAAGTTATAAACAAAACACAGCCATCTTTTAATTTTCCAAGAAATCAGCAATAATCGCAGTGATGCAAATTTTTCTGCCTTGTGTGAGACAGGTGTATGCACACACTTTCTCTGATTGGAGATTGGTTTGCATGAGCCATGGCCTTAATCTGAATCATTTTTTTCTGAATCTTTTAAGAACTGGCAGCACAAGCATGCCTGACTGACTGCAGTGTGCTCAGAGGTTTGGATTTTGCCCCTGTGAGGTGAATAGGAAACGGAAGGCTTGCTTTATTTCTAAACTCAACCATTGCCAACTTCATTCAAGCTCTTTGCATCTCTGAGGGCAAAAAAGGCAAAGGAGGATTCAGGGAGGAGTTTTGAAGAGAGCTGGCTGGTAAAGTGAGTTGAGGGGAAGCAATAAGTATATTTGTAGTGAGACATGTTTCTTTAAAAGCCAAAATGCCAGCAGAAGACACATGTCTGGAGCTGTAAATCAGAAACAGGCAGAGTTGAACATCTGCAATCCACAGTGATGGGCATGGGTAAGCCTTCTTCAGAAGAGCGTTTTGTTAAGTTTTACAGAATGTATGCAGAATGTACATGTAAGTTGCCAAAACTTCAGAGTATTACATCTGTTTCTGTTGCTATTTACTTGGCCTTTCTAGAGCTCACTGAGATAAAAGAGCAATTTCTGACAGTCTTTATCAAGAGGTTTTGCTTTGATGCTGGCTTTTCTGTCATCTAAGTTTGGCTCAGTGAGAAGGTTTGCTTCAGCCTAGCATTATTCTTGGTAGATTTTAGGCCAGCTGGAGCATCTCTGATTTGCAGGTTAAGTCATTCTCATAGCGAGGCCAGGGATCTCTAGGAAGCTTGCCAAAACATGGCTCACGTCATTCCATTAAGCAAATGACTGAGCCAAGTCCAATGAAAGCAGGGGTAGAAATAGAGAATGCCAGATAGGAGATGGAATTAGAAGTATACATAAAAACGCAAGGTTATGAGGGGGAAATAAGTCCAATAATAAAATTATAAAAATGTCATCATAAATCCACATATAATATCTACCCAATATTCCACCTTAGTCCTCTTTCCTTGTTATATCATAGTGAATTTGGGAGCTTGTGTGCCCTATTCACTGTCTGACAATCCTCTTTATAGAGTGCTTCTGTGGTGTTGAGATGGCCTCCCTTTTTACAATCTTGAAAAATGAGGACAGGGAGAATAGTAAGGATAGATATAGAACAAATGGAAAGATCCTGTGCAAAATTGTCAAGCATCTGTTTATTTTCTTTAAAAAGTAAATTCAAACTGAGGATGAAAATGGGTTAGAATTAGAGTAGGTTTGTCAAAATGCTAATATTTCAAACAAAACAGAATTTTGTAGTCACATACAGAAGCTGTTCTCTCCAAGCCACTGGGGGTATTTTATTGTTTACATAATGTAATTACATTCAAGTCTGATGAATGCAAATGTATCTCAAAGACATTATTGGCAACATGATCCCAGGTGGGGGAAAGGATGAGGAAGACGCATGTTTGCAGGCCAAGAGAGAATAATCAACCCATATTTAAAGCTCGAAGCAATTGTTGGTAAGTATTGCTCGGCAGCACCCTTTTGTAGCAACATAAAGGGGACTTTCAAGCTTCTGAGCAAGTCTTCAAATCCAACTGCGTCCTTGCACAAAAAAATAAATAAATAAAAAAAAAATAAAAACACTCCAGTTTCTGCCCAAAGCAGTAGTAAGTATGCCTTCCTCTTAGCCTTTTAACGACTTTAAGGAATATTTTTTCCCTTTGTGTAACTGTAACTTGTAAACATCATCTGCATGTATTCCCATATATAAATTTTCTCTTTTATGATAATGGCTGAGGCACCATTTAGAAATTTTATTCCTAGAAGCTTACATAAATGTTGTTATTTCAGTTGTGTCTAAATTATCAAAGATTTTATGTAATATAGAACAAGTGGCTTCAAAGAAAGTGTGCGAGGGTATGAAGGTAAACAATATACACACCCACATACATTTCTTCTATGATGTATTAACTGGCTTCAAAATCAATTTGAATAGCAATAAAATGATGTCACAAATAATTTCTGTTTTAGGTATAATTATATAATGCCAGCTATGGTGTTAGAGTGAAAATAGGTGCTCCCAATCAGTGCTGATGTGCTCAAGCATGTGTTTTGGGAGAGTAACAGAATGCTACATATCAGAATTCTTTGCCAACATTTTACCCTTAACCCAAAAATTATAATTGTATGGTTCTATCCAAAACAAGATGCTTTATACAAATCAAAATTACTGGAAATGGATGCCAAATGCCATTCTATTCATAATAATAAAACCTTGGCAAGAAGCTTAAATATCCAACTTTTTAAATTAAAATAAATATGACTCTAACAAGGCAGAGAATATTCTTTAACTGCAATTACAGTATTCATCATTTTAATGATGTAAGGATGATGCCAATACTATATTTAACAAAATTTCAAAATATGAAAAAATATAAAACATTTACTATCTAAATATATATGCCATAATCAATATAATCTGTGTAGCTTAGCTGTTTGTCAGAAAATGAATACCTCTACCAAAATGCAAATGGTTTTCGAATATGGATTATTAATACTTACTATCTCTTTACATTTCAAATTATTTTCAAGGTTTTTAAAATAAAGAACACATAATGAAAATTATCTCTAGTTAAAAATGTATTTTAGTTATAGCTATTAGTCACATGGTGAACTCGATGAATTTATCAGTAATTTCATAAGAGAATTTATAAGCAGCTATTGGTGAGTGATTATAAATATCAAAAATATTTATGATAAAAGTATAGAGAATGTAAATCTGGAAAATAGATATGGTATGGTGTCCTTACTGCTGTAGAGAGACAATCTCTAGGAAGTTAACTTCAGATCAATTGCAAATGAGATTATTGGCAGTTTAGGTAATATGACAATAGAAAAAAAATACTTCTCTGCCTTCTTTGTAAGCAGAAGTAAATCTTCATTTGCCCTCAGTACATGGGAACATTGGCGAGTGGCATGACATGCAGGTCCCTAGAATTGTAGCTCAAGGCTATTTAGAGAACAGATAGTGGGTGTTAGAAACAACATGTAGCCAGTTCTAGAGCACTACCAGATGAGTGGCAGCAAAGGATTTTCAAGTCATCTCTTTTCTAGAATAATGAGCTTACCAGCCCAACAGCAATTTATACTTGATACCATTCTTGCTTCTTAAGTCAACCCACATGTGAGGGAGACTGCACCTTACAGGTGCCAACTTCTCAAATCTCTTTCCAAGCCATGTTGCTTGAACTAAGATCATGAATTCCTTGACTGGTGGCATCACCCAGTCTTAGAGGTCGACAGTCATTTCAAGTCAGGACTCTTTTCCCCCAGATGGTTAACTATTTCCCAGGACTCAACAAACTAGATTTGACCTGTCTGCTTTAGAGCTTTCATTCAGCTTTCTCCTGCCCACTCATCTCTCATTTAAAAGTATCACAAACCCCTTTCCTTCATGGCAATCTTCCTAATTAGAAATGGATTTCTTCAAAGTTCTCCTCATTGTCTTACCAGTGAACTAGAAAAACTATTTCTTTTCTGTCACATACATCCATTGGTCAACCCACCACAGTCAACAAAACTCTCAACTTTTCTCAAGGGACCCCAGTCTAGCACGTCATGTACCATCATGTTGTGCATGGTAATTTTTGTCACCTGATTTATTATACCCCTTAATTTGGCTTTGTGATTTAATGGAATGGAGACTCTGTTCCTTTTTACCTCCTACTGCTTCATTCAGATTATCTTGTTAGGATTTTCTAAAGATGTTCCTCCCACTCTTACAAAGAATTTCAAGAAAGAGAAGGGGTAAATCTAATTTGCCAAGTTTGAAAGCACAAAATGCAGATTTTTGCTATCTTTCATATTTTATTTTTATTGTGTTAAATAAAAATACTATACAATTTTCAAGTATATTCTTAGTATCTATTTATGTTTATGTCTATGTGAGTATATGCACACATGTGCATGCAGGTGCACATAACTGGCTATGAGAAGATTCCAGAAATGACATTGAGTACCATAGAGCTGGATTCCTCAGGCATTTCTAACATAGCTGGCATGCTGTGTGGGTGTTGAGATCCAAACTCTAATCCTCATCACTGCATAGCAAGTGCTATTAGTTATTGAATCTTTCTGTAGCTTCTGATCAGTTATGATTGTTTACTATGTCTATATTAAAAGTCAATGAGAACTATGCATTTATGTTCTCCTTGGGTCTTTCCTGATACTGTGCTTTTCCCTAGGCATCCATGGAATCTTTATCAAATTCTTATACATGCATTTATTTCTCAAGGTTCTAGTCTTCAGTGTCTGGGTCCCAAAATGGAAAATGAATTTTTAAAATTTAAAGACGGGGGTATCTTATCTTTAAATTACAATCCAATTTCAAATGTTCTGTTGCAATGGATGCATTAAGAATGTATTTCCACAGCTTTCTCTACCTCTGGCTTCAATTGAACAGCCAGCTAGAATGAAGCATGCATCCCTGGTATTTGAAAAAATAGTCATTTTCTCCACCTCACTCATTCAAGCTATGTATAAGTTACTTCAGAAGCAGATACAATGCTTTTTTGCCAAAGTCCCTGAGGCCAGGAATAGGTTCTGCTTATTCTCTAAGAGGTAGTTATCATCAAATCAGCTGTACTCAACTGCCAACTCCCTCACAGAAGTTCTTCTTTACAGTCAAACTCTGGCAGTGTTGTGTAGATGGAAGTCAGCTTCCTGGTATTTCCTAAACTGCCATCTTCAAAAGAAAATTTTCAATTTATATTGGTGTGATGATTTGAAACTTATATAAATTCATGTTATGTCATTGAAGTGTGATTAATACTAATGATAATTAGTACTTACTTAGTGTCTATATTTTCCAATAAATTAAAAAAATAACCAAAAAACCAAGAAACATTAGAGGATAGAGAGATGGTCTTGGTCCCAGAGGAGCTGGGTTCAGTTCCTAGCACTCTCAGTACTTGACTCATAATCATCTATGAGTCATCTTCAGCTCCAGTGAATCAGGCACCCTCTTCTGGCTTCCATAACCACTTGCACACATGTACACACACACACACACACACACACACACACACACACACACACACATACACGCACACACACACACACCATTTTAAAAAAACCTTAACAAACAAGAAATATTGTTAAATAGTTTTCTTGGATTACCACGACTATGAAGTGACAACACTTAGTGTTATTCCTGGTGATTATTAATCCAAACTGATATTATTGCTATTACCCTGCTGTCAACAAGCCCCAGAGGCCCTTTATCATTACTGTTATCTCTCTTGTTTCAAGCTTGGAAAGTATTTAAGATTCTTCTGAATTCTTGTTCTCTCCATATCTCACAGTTAATGCCAGCCTTGAACCTGTCATTTACCCAGTGCAATTCAATGTCACCCTTGAACAATAAATCCAGTTTAGAAATGAATTCATATGACTTTTATTGTTAAATAATAATAATAAGTAATTGCTCAAAACTTGTCAATGTCTGTCCAGCACTGAAATATCTGAGATGCTATATTTTAATGGTACAGACACTAAAAATTGAAAGATAAAATCTTCTCTGACAGAGGCTGAGTGCAGCACTGTTTGTGAATGTAAACATGAAAATTTACGTTACAGTTTTTCAGTTAATGGAAGTTAATAATGAGACTCATAACTGGTCAAAGGTTGGAGAATAAGTGAGGGCTGAGTACTAAGCACTACACTGGACATCTATAGCACCTCCTCTAAAGCTTAGGAACCATCATAGGAGAAGGGTCCAAAACGGAGAAGGAGGAGAAGAAGGAGAAGAAGGAGGAGGAAGAAGAGGAGAAGGAGGAGGAGGAGGAGGAGGGGGAGGAGGAGGAGGAGGAGGAGGAGGAGGAGGAGGAGGAGGAGGAGAAAGAAAGAAAGAAGCAGAAAGAAAGATATAGGGGAGGTAGTGAGAGGAGACAGAGAGAGAGAGAGAGAGAGAGAGAGAGAGAGAGAGAGAGAGAGAGAGAGAGAGAGAAGAATGCTGTGATCATTTCTGGCATGATCTCATAGCACCTATAGTTACTAATATAAGACCAGCACAAAACTGGATCCATTACAGTTCATCATGAGCTGGGGAGGGGCTCATGAAACTCTTTCTTTCTGAGAAGCTATGGCAGTTAATATCCTCTGGGGGAGGATGAGATATTTTTCTCAGTAGTACAGCCAGTGCTTAGTTGCCTATGTGTGGTAAATAGTCTCTACTCATATTTATACAACCAGTCATATTTAAGCCCAAGTGGCCACACATGCATATTCAAGACCAGAAACTACTTGGGAAGATGAAGAGACTGTTTAGAAATGTAAAAGGGCTGTTTCATTTGGCTATGGGAAAGATATTCATAATATTGTAAAAGTGTTGCATGCACTCTCATACTTGTCATTGTAAGAAAGACCACTTCACTTACAAAAGTTTTCCAAAACAAAGGTTGTATTAGTCTGTTATGAAATTTCCTCAAATACATCTTCATATCCTCACACCACAAAATGTGAAATCTTTTATAAAATCCTTTCCCTTCTACATTCCCAATCATACTGTAGTCAGATATATTATAGTCTAGTAGGGGAGTTGGTAGATGCTGTAGAAGCAATTACGACAAAATACATAGCAATTGTAGCAAACTAGTAATAATATTGTTCTGGGAACATACATGACAGGACAATTTCTGAAAAACATCCTAGATACTTGAGAATAAGGACACAGAGTATTTGTCAGATGCATGAGGAAGTTGAGCCAAAATAGAGAGGCATACCTCTGGTAGATGGTTATAGGTCCTGAGAGATCTCCTTAACCTCAGCCGTAGTGAAAGACGGTTCTCTTTCCCTGTCCTTGATTCTTTGCTGATAAATGTTATTTCTGAAAGAACACCAATACCTGCTAGCAAATTCCATTTCAATTGTGACTTCAACAGCAGTAGTCTGTGTTTGTGTGTGTGTGTGTGTGTGTGTGTGTGTGTGTGTGTGTGTGTGTGTGTACACTATTTCACCATTTCTCAGAAGTCAAAAGAACAGATTGGATTTGAGAAAAAAAATCTTATACCGGACAGCTATATTAAATACGGCCATTGAACACACAACTTGAGTCAAGTATTGAGTTTTGTATTGCTTAGATTTGTATTAATAGAATTTCAACTACCTGATCTGCTGTCTTTACTTGTTGCTGGAAATCCTTTCAAGTATCTTGGTTCAGCTGCAGATGGTTTTTCCAGTAAATACAACTTTAACCATGTGCTTTGATGTCAAGGTTCTCTACTGTGTTTGCTTCATTCTAACTCATTATACCTTTTTTCTTTTTTCTTTTTTTTACTCATTTTGAAATCTCTTCTTTTAAACGTCATATATTTTTTCTTACTGTTCTTGATACTACTACTGACTTTTTGTTTTCTTACATGCCCACAATGGTTTCAGTGATGTATTTTCTATAGTGGTGAATAAAATTTTGTTTATTCTTCGAAATCTCCCTAAAGGTTTGCATTTTGAGCCAACTGTGATAGTGTAGTCCTGTACTTTTAGTACTTAAAAGGTGAAGAGAGAAGGATTAGGAGTTCAAGGTCACTCTTAGACACAGTAAGTTCATGAGACACTGTCTCAAAAACATACAATAAAATAAATGTGTCTTGTTGCAGATCCATAGAGAGAAATCAGGTAAACTGGAGTCAACAAAATGTCACAATCCTATTCTTCTCCAATAGTATGCTGATGAAAAGTCTTGGACAAGGTAATTCTCTAGGGATCTAATGCATTGAGGACATCCCTCCTATGAGTAACAAATGACATGTTGTATCAAAAGTTAATACTCTTCATCAGTACTTGTCATTTTTAGAGAAAAGCTTTGATTATCAGGAAAACATCTTTCATACAAGCCTAAAGGATGCAGGATTCAACTGACAATAAGCTTCAAAGGCTTTTATTCTCACTGTTTATATGAAAATCTTACAAAGACAGTGTTTTAATCTTGGGCTCTGGAATCTATCACTTTCTGGCAGAAGCCTTCATCTTAACCCTGTAACTAAATTATGTAACTTTCCCCCTCTCCTTAGCTTCTCAAGCGTGCTTTTCTCTCCCTTCTCCCAGGCTGCACATTCCACTTCCTCACAGAGTTGTAATTTTGCTTTCTTTTAATTTGGAGACAGTTAAAAGGAACACCAGGTAGTATCAAAAATATTTGACAGTGGCTCCTCCTAGTATCAGTCTATTGATTCCCTTCTACCAAATTAAGAGTAGAATAAAAGATATTAATATAGACTACTATTGGAGGAACAGAGACTTTAAACTTTAGTCTGAAAAAAGAACACCACAAGGTGAGTTTGTAACAAACTTTTAAGTAATTCTCCCTCTCTCTCTCTCTCTCTCTCTCTCTCTCTCTCTCTCTCTCTCTCTCTCTCTCTCTCCCTCTCTCCATTTATTTAAAAGCAGGTGCTTTCCTAATCTACACTTCTGTCCAGTTTCTATTTCTTTCTCTGTCCCTCTCTGACCTCTTCTCACTTCTCTGTCTCTCTTTCTAGACCTCCTTCTAGTTGTCTCTTCCTTCTGCATTTTTTCTACTGATCCCTTCTAGTACATTGGACACACATACTTGAAGCTATATGACCCTGTAACTTTCTGTCACTGCCCTTCCTGACTTACATGTCTATCACTCAGTGAGTACTTTGTGGAATAAATGTGATTGTCTCAGTTTATTTTTTTAAGCAAGACTACACTGGCTTGGCTTAGATCAGACCTCAAATAATCCTTTTTAAGAGGTCATCTTAATCAAATTAGTTATGTCTCAGTTTCTGTCATCCCTGAATTGTTACTATTGAAGAGGTTCTACCCTAGATAGTAGTGTGACTTACAGCTGCTATGAAGTATGTTAAGTTTCCTATGTTCCTATCAAGATCAATGCCTTTCTTATTTCTAGAAAAACAAGATTGTGAAATTTATGAGTCATATCCACATGTCCATAAACACATGTAAGAGAAGGCGTAGATCTTTTTGAAACTATTCATTTTATATCTCTAAAACAAATAAAACAAAAACCCCACAGCTTTATTTGTAAAAGTATTATTGTGATTAGAAAGTCGTTCTCCCATAAAAGTTGAAGACAAATGTGATATGGTTGTCCATTGTGGGCATCTGAGGCTTTACTACTCAAGACAACTCTAAACAATGTCAATTTAAGATATTTCTCAGAGCATGAGAGTCTCAGAAACAAGCTTATCTATGGTGTGGCAGTATAATGCAGGAATGTCCTAGAAGAGAAGCAGTATATTGACAAAGAAGTAAACTTGGGAATCAGGAATGTGCACATTTCCACTACACTTGTACCTTCAATATCTCTCCTGTGATTTTCTGTCAATATGGGTGATGCAAAATCCAGTGCACTCTGAGGTTTGACTTTCTCCTTTTCACATGGGAGCTGAATGGAATCAATTTTTAGACAGCTGCTGTTCTGGTTTTATCTTCATAGTCAGTGTTCAGATCTCATGACAGCTTAAAATCTGATTTACTCCAAAACTAATTAAATAGGTGAGTCCCTATGAGAGAAGACCAGCCATGCAAATTTATTGTTATCATGGCCATTATCAGTTTTTGTGTTTCAACAGGTAGCATGAAGAAGAAACCCTGAGCAAAGTAGCACCATGACTGGTAGCCGAAATTCCAACACTACTGCATATCCCTACTGTCACACGATGGTATGACAATCACATTTCCACAGACAGTTCAGTAGTTAGGGATTCTGTATTTTGAATCTGTAATCATGAGGCAAATAGCTTTTCTGAAAACACTCTAAACTTTTCCACATTCTTGTGGCAGGAATCAAGGCTGCCTTCCAATCCACGAATGGTGGAATACTTACCACCCTTCCTGCTTCTCCTTCTTTTTAAAAATAATACTTTTATTTATTCTTTGGACATTTTCATACATTTGCATAATATTTTGGTCATATCCATTCACAACTACCTCCTCCCAACTCCTCCTAGAGTCCTGTACCTCATTTCCCTGCCACCTTTATGTTTTCCTATTGTAGGTATTAATATCTACCCAGACTTGATTGCATTGGTGCTGCTCATATATAGAAAGGTGTGAGGCTATTTACTGTAGCACAAGCAGCCTACTTGTAGGCTCATTCCCATACCACATCGGTTTTAATTCTGGGCATTTGCCCAGGATTTTAGCTATGTCCAGGCTACTTTCCCCTTGTTTTTGAATAATCTCTTTTCTTTGTAATGTAGATATCAAATTGTGGGACTAGGGAGCTGTGGGGCCTGGGAAAGCAAAAGTAGGATCAAAGTGTGTCCAAACCCTGTAAGTCTTGTCCTGAGATCAGCAGGAGCAGAATCACTCCTCTCCTGCCTCAAGCCTGTGTGTATGATGTCCCCATCTTTGCCCACCAGAAGAGGTCACATAGCCTGCCAGCCAAGTTAAACTTTCTCTCCCTTTATAAGGTCATGTCCAGTAGCACCGGAATTCCTCTTTATGCAGATGAGGTATCCCAAGTAAACTAGCCCCAGCCAATGATGTGTACTCACCCTGAAAGCCCCAAAGGTTTAAGTAGTCTTTGTTCCCCATTCCCCCATTAAATGAGCTGTCTCATGAAGGCTGCCTCCTGAGAGTCTGTTCTTACTGTGCTCACTGCCACCTACAGTCCCAGCCTGTTCCCCCTCTCAGAATCTTCTGGTCATAATTGAAGATGATTATGTCCCTACAGATGAGGAAGCAGGGCCTGAACAGCATTAAATCCTCATAAAGCCTTTGCTAACCTCCCTTAGTATCCTCCTACCCAGCTCATCAGAGTGATACAGACACTGATAAACCTGGCATTGCAGTACTCTATTCTCTGGATGCCATAAAACCATTCAGATCATTATCTTCCTTGGTCCTTAACACATGTTTGAAAGCTAAGCATTCCTAAATATTTATTAAATATCTAGTGGATTAAGAAAACAAGTTATCTTAGCTGGAACTTCACAGCAGCTTATTAATAGTTTCTACTGGTCAAATTCTCTACACATTTCTCTGCATCAAGGATTTTTTTCTTAAGACTCATTTTGTATTCTTCCCTGGAATGGTCTTGTCATTTAACTAAAACAATTAAATTTTATGTAGTATGGGCTTGTAATCCCAATCATTTGGGATGGTGACCACGAAGATTGCAAATTCAAGTTTCTTTCACAGTTTACTGAGACCATGCCCCAAAATAAAAAGCACAAAAAACTCTGGGAATATATTTCAGTGTAGAGCAAGGTCTTAATTAACTTGTGTTAGTTTTCATTATTGCAATAAATAAATAAATAAAGACATTTTAAAGATGTCTCATATCAGAGCTATTAAATTACTTGAGAAATAACTCATTTAAAAATATTTCCAAGAAATGTTATACTTTAAAAAGATCTATTTTTATTATTAATTGTGTCTACATGTGTTTTATAGTCTGCACAAATAAATACAATTTCATTCAGAGGCAAGAAGAGTGTGTTGCCCCACTCTAGAGCTTGGATCCTTTCAGAGAGATGTCTTAACTCATTGAGCTTTTCCCCAGGTCCTAAAATTTTGTACTTCAAATGTACGGAAATTACTTCAACTCGATGTACTTTGTCACAGTTAAATTAATAGAGTCTTTTTTTTCCTCCAAAAGGTAAAGAGAAAACTTTTTTATAGTTTTAGTGAGTCTTTTTGGCTTCTAAAAATAATACCCTTAGAAAAGATAAAATGCTGGGTGACAACCCCTGTAGAAAAGAACTGTTTCCAGATCCATCAATTTTGAGCCATGCTTCATATCAGACAGAGCCTGCAGCCCAGACATCTAAGATTACTCCATCACATTAACTTCTAAAGAATTTCTTAGAAGAGGGGGCCAGTTTTTTTCAGGAAATACCCAGGAAGTTTAAGAATTTCTAGGGAGTAATAGCATCCTTTCCTTGCCTTTGGGAAATTAATTGTTTTTATACAGAGCTATATTTTGGGGCCTTAATTTATCCTACAAGCATTTATTTTATATATACTAAATGAAAGTATAAAAGTCTCATATGGAAATTATAATGTTGTTTAGGTGTTAGTTGGATAATGCTTGCTGTCAGGTCTTTGGAGGGAAGATTAAGAGGAAGTTGAAGACACAAAGAATTAAGCTATGGTACAAGGCAGTTCTGGATGCTTTAATCGCCCAATATGTCCCAGGTAGGTACAACACTGTCAAGTCTTTTCAGTACTAAGTTAATTGCTTGAGAATGTCTATCACTGAGTGCCCTGACCAGGAAGCTTACTTCAGCCTTGACCATATGTAGAAGGCTAGCTGCTGAGGGCTATCAATAGCATTCCCAGAGACAGAATAGTTCTCCCATCCTATGGAAAGTAGGATGATATAATAACACTGGAGTTGTAAAAATACTAAGAGACAATAAAATATGTGAGAACTAATTTTTCTAAAAGAAATTTTGTATTATACATACTGGCACACATTTAAAGAATCAAGAAATAAAAAAAATTACATAGAAGAGAGAGAAAGAGTCACTAATTATGATTTAGGCAAAAGAAAAGAGCCTCATAGAAAAGGACAAGGAATAGCTCACCCAAAGGTGAGTGGTGTACTCTTATGAATTTTGATTTGATATATTGGGCCTGGCTACAGGTACCCAAAGGCCTGATATAGGTGAAGAGATCTTTGGCCAAAGTAAGGATTTACTTTCATGTCTTATTAGTGTTGGCTATTGTCCCATTCATATCTGCAAAGATCATCTTGCATGTCCTCACAACATACCAGAGGTCTTTTCTGAGAGTATTTGACCCTAGAGTCAGAAGAGGCATTTTACCTTGGGAGAGTTTTTCAGTTGCTTCATATTATCCCAGTAGATGTAAAAGTCAGTCCTATTTTTCAGTGGGAATGTTGTCCAAGAACGTAAGTACAAAAACATGGGGAACAACTGGGACTATATGAGAAGCTAGCTTTCACATATAGAGTGGGCCCAGATTATCAAGTTGTCCTGTTTCTATTAGTCTGTCAAATAATCAGATGATCAGAATTTTAGTTCTTAATGATAATCTCATAGTTGCAGATGAACTTCTTATGGATAATATATTTTGTAAAATAGCCTAAATTTCTTTTCAGAAGATTGAACTGTGGTCAGCATTTTAAAAATATATATAAATAAAAAAAATAGATAAATAAAAACTACATCTAAAAATGTTCATTTCAAGGCAGTCTTTCACAAATGATGACTCACTAAGAGCTGATTATCAGGTCATGCCTGTTCTCTTCTCTCACTTAAACTCTCCTGCTACTCCATGTACTTCTCAGTGGTGAGCAGTGATGCCCAGATCTTCTATGTGTGATATACTGTATCTAGGAGTCAGTAGGACTGCTCCTAGTGGCACACCAAGCATCAGTATTCCAAAAGGAATAAGAATTATGACTGTTACTTTCAAGTACATAATTGGTACCCAAAGTACAAAGCAGTTTCTCAACTGAAAAATTTATATTTTCTTTGATTTTATAATCTTAAACAGGAAATGTGGAGATTACCATAACTAGAATAGCAATACTGGCATCTGTCTGCAAAAATCTACCTACATCATGGTGAGTGTCTACTATTCTAAAATGCTTTATCAAAAGTCTGTGAATTTCCCTTTCCACTTTGAAAAAGTCTGGTTGATCAGATCACAGGAAAACTAATGAAAAGCATCATGGCAATGACAGCAACATTAATTACATTCTTTCTGTTTTATTTTTCCAAGACTGTGAAGAGTTCCTTTGGATACCACTGCTGTTAAATGGTATTCAGGGTGACAAATACTGTAGGTTTTCTGAAGTGACACTTTTGAGTCAAGGGTGAAATCATAACCAGTCATTGCATCTTTGAAAGAATTATTCATGTGTTTTAGCAAAGTCAAGATGAGCTTGAAATATATTTAAGAGAATGTGGAAGCTGTAAATTGTTATTTTCCACTTGTACTGTCACTTTATGCATTTTAGAACTAAACAAATTCCCACATACTGTACTTGACTGGAGGCCCAGAATTACACACATCTGGAAGCACTTTCAATTACTTTGTGAATTCTCACAACATCAGCATGTGTAGGGACTTTTTCACTGCCCTCTCTGTATACTTACTAAAACATTACATGTTTTTAAAAAGGAATGCCTGGACCTCAAACATCAGACTTGCAAAGCTTTATTCAATTCATCTTGAAAGATTCTCTTTCTCTCATTTTCAAGGCAAACAAAATTTAATACAATGCTGTTTATTTCTTCTATTCTGTTTCAACACACATTTGTTGTGGAACTGGGAAATGAGCTGATTCTCAAATAGTTGTCCACAAACCATAAATGAATTTAATTTTAAGAAAAATTGGAAACCTCTGGAGTGTACAATATCTTCCAACCTGCTATACAAGATATATTAATTCATGTTATTGTGTCACCAAATGTCTTCAGAGGCATATTAATATGTCTTTGTCCTTGGAGAAACACTGAAATTCATTCATGTATTCATTCAACAAATACTTCCTACATTATATTTCAAATAAAATTCTAATCCTTTCACATGGAAGGACCAGTAACAGTCATTATGGCCTCTGCATCTTCCCATTTAACCTTACTTTTCTTGAAGATCTTTTAAGGAACTTCATCTTTAAAATTCTAATTGATCTGTGCACACACAGGCACACATACACATATGTTCACACAGTCACATATAAACACACACTATTTAATAAAATTTTAACTGAAAAGAAAAATAAATAAAAATTACAGGAAGGACTAGCAGCCTTTGTGAGAGCACTTCCCTAACACATATGAGGCCCAAGGTTATGATGGAATATCAGTCATATATATTTCGAGTGATATTGAGATTTATAATAATTTGTTTTCCTATAACTAAGGGGGAAAACTATTATTATTATAATAATTTGTTTTCCTAAAACTAAGGGGAAAACTTCTCAGGCTGTGAAGTTCAAGGCACAGTGGCTGTTCTTTGGGGGAAACATTGTTTATACAGTTAGGAGTCCAGTACATAAAAACTAGATATGGATATATGTAATGTCTTGGTACACTTTGGGGTAGGAACGAAGAAAGAGATATGTCAGAGAGGTTGTCTTCAGAACTGTCAGGAAAAGAATATACTTCTTAGTGTAAGGGAATCAGAACAACTAATTAAGACAAATCCAGGAATAAGAAGTCCCCCGTGAAAGCAGCTATGAGGGCCACAAACTTCCTCTCAGTCCTTCCCTTCCTTACATCTCTGCTTTAGGCCTTTGCATTTTGGTTTCCATATTTGATTCCCTTCCTTCTCAATACACAATGATCCAAGTCTCTTTCTTAAGATATAGAAAGCTCTCAAAATCCTAGCTATCTTTTCCTTTCTTCTGGGGCTTCTTTATGTACTATCCAGTAACAATAGCACTTGAAGGCTCATCTTACAGGCAATTGTCTCATTCCAAAACTGGTGTTGGATATGGGATTTGGTGGTCCTGGCATGTTCAAGTCACTAACCCAGTATGCTATCCCCTGGGGACACATTTTTGGCTATGCTCTGTGCAGACATTCTAAGAACTAGTGTGTAACTAACATTTTTCTCTACTCCAAAGTATTGCCATTCTAGTGAGGACTGTTAATAATTGAACTGGTCACCAAAATGCAATCTGTTGGATACTGAAATAGAGTTATACAATGAGTATCCATAGGAAATTGAAAAACACAAAGGTGTTTCTTTGGAAGACAACTTAGTAAACAACATTCAACATTTCTGGGCATTGTAGGTTTACTGAATGTAAAGGCACATAAACAGACAAAGGGGGATAGGAAAGGGGGCATTCTAGGAAGACTGAACTATCATCTCTCATTTGTTAGGATTTGGTTGTGAAATGTCACTCATAAGTGTATCCTCATCTATGGCTGAAAGAGGTGCATATTGTGGGCTGGCCTTTCAGAGTAACAGCCAAGTCCTGCTTTGGGTCTCATTCTATGCTTCCTGATAATCTTAGTTGCTGTTCTATTGGCATGACAAAACACTGTGACCAAGACAACTTACAAAAGAAATCATTTAATTTCACATTCATGGTTCCAGAGGGTAGTAAAGTCCATGTTCATCATGACAGGGACTATGGAAGCAGGGAGGCTGGCACACAAACAAGCAGGCACAGCACTTAATCAGAAGCTGTGTGCTTATGATCAAGATACAACCATGATGTGGAGAAGGGGGGGGGCAACTGGGCCTGGCATGGGCTTTTGAAACCTCAAAGCTCAACACCAGTGACAAGAATTCTCCAACAAGGCCATGTCTCCTAATTCTTCTCAAACTTTATACCAATTGAGGACTAAAGATTTAAATATATGAGCCCATGGGAACCACTCTCATTCAAATAACAAAATCAGTCCTCTAAGACGTTAATAACTACTCTGCCTCATGCTATGGCCCACACAAACTAACCTCTACCTTCTACCTCTGTGCTTTCCCATCATGATAGACAAAAATACCCTGAAATCATGAGCCCAAATTAACCCTTAAATTATGCCTTTAAGCTATTTGGTCAGTGTAGTGCAAGTAACTTAAAAGTTTAAGTTGCTTGTCATTCTGTGTAGCATGGTAAAAGCTCCTGCTATGCTCTTCTATCCCTCTTGAGGGAAGCATTAATTTTTTCCCGGTGTATTTATTCTGTATATGATCTCTACCTGTCAAGGACTTAACATATGCCTTAGTTGTCATATCAATCACAGTGGTATCATTTTGTTTGTGCTCCTGTAAACATTACTTAATAACATTGACATCCCCCAACAACTTCATGCAAAGTACACACTATTATAATTGGTACTTAATATGTACATTTTTTTTTATAACTGGTGATTTTGGATTGGATCGGGTTTGAGTGCAGACTTTCATCACAGCATCACTATACCTGGATATTGTGTGAGTTGTGTGTGTTAAGTTTTCAAGTGTTGAAATTTCATTCTTATCCTGAGGTATTTAAAAAGTACAAACATTCAAATCTGGTATCAATACCGGCAATTAAAATTAAAATTAAGCGAGGTAAACAAAGACCTCTCATGATTGAGTCCTCATAATTTTGTAATAAAAACACAAGCTCAGAAGACATGCACAAGAGTGTATGCATGTGCTTGTCTAATTGCACATGGTCTAATTCTATATGTAGTTTGCTGCCATCTCAGGACTCTGCCCATCAGAAGACCATCACCAAGTGAATCACCTTAACCCTGGAGCTCCATATTCATCACCCAAATAAGCCAATTCTTTTCCTCCACTTCCTCTTTTTTTATACTCCCTTACCTCTTTCCTTCCTTCCTCACCCACTTTCTTTCTCCTTCCTTTTCACAGTCTCTCCCTCTTCCTCCTCCTCTCTCTCTCCTGGTTTTGAACCCAGAGTCTTGTGCGTTGTTCATTCAAAACAAATACCCTGACACTGAACTAGGGATGTATCCCTAGACCTTTCTCCTAAACAATACAGCCTGTTGGCAACAGAAAACAGACCAATACAAACATGTTATAATCATTCTATTAATAATTACTCCCTTTGGCTAATTATAGAAGCAAACTTAATCATGATTATGTATGTATATATAGGAAAATATCATATCATCTATAGAATGTGCCACTATCTCTGTTTCCTTATACTAGACAAGTCTTCTCTAAATTTATATCTTCAGTAAATTCAGACATAATTATAATATACATGTAGGAGACTCCCAACAGAATTCTCCCATGTTTTTGACTCATAATATAAATGTGTTAGAGATGTCTCCACCGTGTTTCTATGGTACTGGGAGAGAAGCAATAAATTATGAGCCAAAGAAGATTTTAATCTTATCCTGTGTAATAGATGGAGAAATATCCAAGTCCTACTGGATGTTTTGAAATGTGGGAACTATGGATACAGAGATGCTATCTGGGCCTTGATGAATCTTCAAAATCTAGGACAACCTTTAGTACATGAAGACTTGGTAACAAATTTTGAATAAATAAAACATTCCTATATCACAACAAGGCAAGAATTCTATGAAGACTCCCAATGTTAAGAAGAAGAAGTAGAAAGAGTTCCCTATTAAGTGGCTATCAGGAGAGACAGGTGCACATACAAGAAGGAAATATAACTATGTATAATTGGGAAATATGTTATTTATAGAATTTTTATTCTTATCACAATGCTAACACATCTTTTTATAGATGATTAATTTTTTAAATTAAAGTCCCCAGGCATTGAATTTCCATAAGACTGTCAAGAGAGAGTCTGAGAATAAAAATAATTTATGAGTTTATAGCACTGTCTATGCAGTCTAAACAATTCTGATTAAACCACTACATAGATTAATGGAACTCAGCCATTATTCTCATATAGACAAATTATTTCCACACTTTTTAAGCTGCTTTGACATCAGATGATGGACTATTAGAGGTACACTCAGGCTTAAAATTAATAGCCTCCTATGACATGCCATTCATTTGAATAAATATTTATCCAACATGTTGTTATGCTTTTAGCAAATACTCAGTAGCAGATACAGAAATGTCCTTATGCTCTTAAAATGCCCTGATGCTCACCCTTGCTACTTTTTTCCCACTCAGTCTTTCCTTGAAGATTCAGTATCTTGAACTTCATTATACAAAATGACTTACAAATAAAAACAATGGCAACATCTCTCTTTGAAACTCAGGAGCCATACAGCTGAATGGTTCTGAACTATGATCACTTACTTACAGTGTGGGATCTTAGACTCAGTAGGACCGTCACTGACCACCTGCAGTCCTCTCCACAAGTGTCCTGAGTCTCCTTTGTATGTTGGTTGCCATCTTTTCAGTTGCCCTACCCTCTCCATTTTAATATTGTGTCATTTCTATCTTCTCTTTCATCAATTGTACAACAAGCTATTGGAAACTCTTTGCAACCATTTTGACATCTACATAGAATAGAGCCACATTGTATCATTCCACCACTCTTATCCTGGGCCAGGTCACCATCCCTTTCTCAATTATTTTATAGACTTCCCAATTGCTTTAATTCCTTTAGTCCTCCACAGACATCAGCAACAGTGAACGCAAGAGTGTTTCAAATGATTACTTCAAATACATACGGCACCGGTTCTAGTTTGCTTTCTGTTGCCATAATAAACACTAAGTAAAAGGAACTTAGGGAGCAAAGGGTTTATTTCATCATACATCACAGCTCATTATCAAGAGAAGCCAAGGTAGGAGTTTGAAGCAGAAACTGCTTACTGGCTTCATAAGCATTTTCAGGGAGCCATGCCCACCTGATGCTGCATATCCTTTGCCTATGTCTACTTAATTTTAACTCTTGCATCATATTCAGTTTCTACTTGGCTCCATCATACTGGCCTTGCTGTTTTCCCTGGTTCCCATGAGACACGAAGTCTTCACTGTTGCAATTTCTGCCATGTTCTTTATCCACTTCATAGAGTGACAACTGGAGTGTAATAGGCAGTAAGAAGACAGTGTACTAAAAATATTGAATTAATAGCTAATTAATTCATTAGATGACTAATTTGGTAGAACATGGTAACTTATAGGGGTCTCCTCTTTCATTTGCTTAACTGACAAGGTTAATTCCCACTGAGTGTTGAAGCACTGGAGCCAGAATGATGGTGGAATGAAAGCTGAAGTAAAGGATGTAAAGTGTAACACATCAGAAATGGTGAGTTAGTAAGGCTGTGGATAGTAAAGGCCTTATCTACCATAACAGATGAAACAGATGAAGGAAGCCAACTTAGCAATGGAGTTCCATGATCGTATCAGTTTTAAGCAGATAATAATGCACCTTCTGACAGAGACTGTCCGTTGGCAATCCCGGTTTCAGCAAAATTGGATGAGGTTTTATTCTTTCTGTGAGGACAAAAGATAATAGCAAGTTAAACTGAAGGTCAGAGAAAGGTAACAGGAGGCTTAGCTAGGCTAAGCTAACTCATTGCTAAATTGCAGCTGCATGAAGCTATAAGAATTTAAAAGGACAAACAAGCTCACAAACTTTTGTCAGCAGAACCACCTGCCATCTGTATAGTCTGGAATTTAAGAGCAGCTGCTGCTAAGCATGGGCAGATTCAATTTGTGCAAATGCATTGCATAAAACACCATCAGACCCAAAGAACTGACTCCAGGCACACAGGAATGTCTGATGTTTTACACTTAGTACAGCTGTACTGAATGTGTTCATTCATTTATTCCTCAAAAGAATTTACTGAATAACAAGTGGCTGGTGTTGAAGGAATATATATGTATCACTGAATTGATGAAAATCACTGGCCTCATGGAGATTATAACCAGTAAGGAGAATTCAAAATAAACAGATGTCTACATTTGGATGTGAGATCATAATTGCTATGGAGAAAAAGAAGAGAGTTACTAAGAAAAGCCAAGAGAGAAATGAATTCTGTAAGTCTGTCAAGTGGTCAGTGAATGACAGGTGATCCTGTGAGGATGATTTGAGGAAAGTAAGGGATTTAGTCTGGCAGTCATCTGCATCCAGGAGTGAAGAGGAAAACCTCAACTACACACAGTGCTTCAATTTAGAGGCTGCTACTGTTTGGGGTCATCCTTTGTTTTAATAGAGAAAGATATATTACTATTTGGCTAGTCTTAGAGAACCTGACTTGATTTCTCTGAGACCTACCCAGGTTCTGAGAGCTTCTCAGATATAGGGTCAAGCAAACCTCTAAGGCTTAAGCCAGATCTTTCCTTCTTGGATCACTCTTTGGAAACATCTGACATATTTGCAGCCCATGAAGAGACAATGCCAAGTGTGGATTCATTTGATGTAATCAGTTAAAAGCCAACAAACAATACACTAGGCTGAAGGACTGCTAAGTGGTTAAGAGTATTGTCGTTCTTCCAGAGTTCCTGAGTTGAATTCACAGAATCCCTGTAAGGGTGGTCACAACCTTCTGCAGTTCAAATGCAGAGATATTTGATGCCTCTGGCCTCCATAGGCACCCCCCCCACACACACACACATGCACACACTAGGCATACACTTGTATATGATTAAAAGGAAAGAAATTGTTTTTAAAAATAGTATATTGATGTTGGCTAGAGGCATGGTTCAGTAGTTCAGAACTCTTGATACTCTTATAGATGCCCTGGACTCATTTCCCAGTACCAAGGTAAGGCAGATAGCCGCCACCTGTAACTCCTGTTCTTGGGGACCTGGTGCCCTCTTCTTGCCTTTTTTGACACTGAAGACATATAGAACACAGACAAACATGCAAGTAAAACACTTATACAAATAAAATATAAATAAATAAATTTCTTAAAAATAGTATGATGAAGAGATATCTGTGCTGACTGCTGATTATAACATTAATCACAATAGCCATGCCATTGGGAGTCTATTAAAATCAGGAAAAAATAAATATGGATGATACTCAGCCTTTAAGAAGAGGAACTATATCATTTAAAACATGATGAGTAGGCTGAGATTATGTTAAGTTAACTAAGCCAGGCCACAACATGACTTCATGAGGTTTGTGTGACTTGTATGAAAGTTGTGCTCATAGCCATAGAGAATGAAATGAAGATGTTAGTCATAGAAAATAAGGTTATATTTTTTCATGGGTAAATGCAGTATTATAAATAAAGTCAATATAAACAAAACAGAAAAACTAGAATATTAAAACTCAATTGTTACGAGCAAGTTTTTATCTCAGGCCTTGATATTCTAGATAATCCTTATTAAAAGAGAGGAAGCAGACACCTGTAAGTAAGGAAAAGCCCTTCTTTACTTGCTTGGGCAGTATTGCATTGCACAAATAGAAATGAGGTGCCCTCAGGACACTGTAACTTTTCAATTGCTACCTCTGCTTTTTGGCACATAATCCTCTATAAAACAGACAGATGTTGGCATATTCTGTGCCTAAAACATGCTGGACCTGTAAATTCATGGTCATGTAGTTATATTTCTGTAACATCCAGTGACATATTCCTGAGCCAGTACAAACAGGAGGTGTTTGTGTAAGGAAACCTGTCGGAGGATGCTCCACAAATTCCACATACAAGTAGGAAGGGCAAAGCCCTTTAATAGGAAAAGATGTTCTATTTGTGACAAAGGTGACTTCCACTTTTTAATCTCTAATCTTGTCACTAATAAAAATGTTCTGTTTACAAGTCACTCTAAAATGCCAAACAAAAGCAAGGGTGTCATCAATGGTGGATTCTGGCACTTTTTATCTTTCTTTCTTTTTTTGTTTTTTTGTTTTTTGGTGTTTTTCGAGACAGGGTTTCTTTGTGTAGCCCTGACTGTCCTGGAACTCACTC